>CM048744.1:494070317-494637817 GCA_026315105.1 Locusta migratoria | reverse complement strand
AAAACCTTTAGTCCACTTGCTCGTTTCACTAAAACCATCAACATGAATTTTACTATTATGAGTTAATGATTCACTGTCACTTGCTCTAGATCTACAGTAAAGTAAAGTTTTAATGTTGAACGGCATTAACTTTTTAGTAACGGATTAACGATAAGCGAAGTTAACTTTGCGACTAACGTTGTAGTACACAGATATGTTACAGAACCGCATCACCCCTAGCCTATGGGATAAATACCTGCTGGAATGTACGACTTTAATGCAGTATGGCTGCAGGCCGTATTATTCGTTTCGGACCACTTGGTAAGTATGGAAGTGCTATTACACATGTCAATCATATCGCGATTACGGGCAGTATGGGGTTCACGCCTGAGCCTCAGGACGTGCGCTAGCAGCGCATTTCGGGTTTTTCAAGCATCAACTTCGCGTCACAATATCTTGGGATGTAATTGGAATATTGCGATGTAATCAACACCATTGTTTATGTGATTTGTCATGCTACGGATTGCTGAAGAAAAAATATAGGGTGTCCATTAAAAAAAAAACATAAGTTTGTGTTAAAAAACACATTTGCTTTCATTTTAAAATGTTTCCAAATATGTACATTAATGGGCCCCAGCTGTACAATGATACTGGTGAAAGTCGTTTTCCAATAGCTGTTATTGTTCCAGAGATATTTTGGGTGGACAAGATAGTTAGGACATCCTGTACACTATCACTACCTGTGCTCCTTCGCCTGGTAAGTAATCTTCATCTACTTTTATATACCGTATTTGCTTGAATATAGGCCGCACTTTTTTTCCCAAATTTCGGCGTACAAAATCGTGGTGCGGTCTATAATCGAGATTCAGTCTCTCCCCCCCCCCCCCCCCAAACAGCTCCTTTTCCCAAAGTCGTTAGTTTCAAAAATTGCACGCTCACTTTTATGTTGGTTTGAGAAACTAGATAATTTTCAAAAATTCTATGGTACAGTAACAGTTTTGCAGAACTACATATACGTTCTTGTACATGTTCACGGAAACGGCGAGGGAATTTGTGGAAGTTGATGTTTCGATATAAATCGAATGGTGTCATTCTGTACCACAGCCAACAAAAGCTGACGACTGTTTTTTTTTAACACGTCTCCACGGCCTTAAAACAAAAAAATAGTACGTAATACACACTTCCTAAGCACTCAAATGATTTTAATTTGATGTAGTCAGTGTAGCTAGTTTTCGCGATAAAAGTTTAGTGTGTGTTGCGAGAGATTTTACCGTGATGTTTATGTTGGTACGGTAACGCCTACTGTGAGCGGTGATGGGAGGTTAAGATAGCAGAACAACTGATTTGTGTAACTAATGCTGATGTTGAGTTCCAATGCTACGTTTTAAAATAATGTACTTTACTACGACTAGATTCACTGGTTTCACATTCATTGGGGGTTATTTTCATGAAACGATGTACATGGAACTTGGGGCTAATTTGCAGCCTTGCAGCTGAATCATTTCTGTTGTAACGGCAAAACCACAGTTCCTGTTTAGAATTATGAAGTCAAGCAAACATTGGTATATTTACATTTTAGCTCTTGAAATGCACGACGATTCTTCGAACATTTTAATAGTTTATCCTCACTTACACACCAGCGTCGAACGTTTTTTCGTCAGTGTCAAATTTACATCGAACTTCCCGTTTTCCATGTCCGTTACTGTGACTAGGCAACCTGAAGCTTACATTCGGCAGTGTAACCCGTACGTTCGTTTCCCGCTATAAAGTTGCAAGCCAAAGCATCGTCACACACACACACACACACACACACACACACACACACACACACACCGAAAAATACAATATTTTTGCAGCACACGCCTATGCTTTATACAACAGTTGAAATGCCCAGTAAAATGCCTTGGTTCAGCGTCCCCTCACTTGGGGCGTTCGGATCGGGCTGTCGTCTTGCTTTCTTATTCGTTTGGTTAAATTGTTAGACGCTTCTCGCGGGGCTACAGTGGTTACGTCAATACGTTGGCACCAATGGTAATGACGGCAAGGTCTTTGAACTCAGATGACCAATAAATGTTTTTTCATGACAACTTCAATTAAAACGAAAATTATTTTTTTCTGAATGGGCTAGGGTACATACAAGAACCTGTCAACCATAAAGCAGGTACAGTATTTATTTTACTGCGAGCAAAACGAGCAGCAATAACATTTACGAAAAATATTAGCGTGATTCTACACTTCATTGTTTATCTGTTGCCAACATAAGCACTGGACCCCGACGAGAAGCATCGTAAAATTTTACCTATTTGTTGATTTACAGTTTTGCATATTTGTTTTGAGTTTATTGAAAAGAGAACATTATTTCGTTAACATTGTGTTTCTTATTGAGAAAAAAGTTCGATTATACAAAAGAATAAAAATAAATAAAATAAAAATTAAAAAACCTGCAGCCTATACTCAACATTTTTTTTTCCTGTTTTTTCTTCTCTATAATCTCTTGTCAAAAGTTTAGGTGCGGCCTATATTCGCACACGGCCTATATTCACATAAATACGGTATATATATTTCCTGCTAGGAATTTTCTTCTATAATACTTGTATCACAATTATAAATATTTGTATAAAAAGACATGATAAATTAAGTATTAATTGTGTAACTATATTTCGACGGCGGCAGTATATTTGAACAGTGAGACACCACGCTTAATGGCTACCTGAGCAAAGAGCTTCAGTCGCAACGGTTTTATTAATACTGTTAAATAGATATTTGTTTGTTAAATGTAAACAACATTTGTAGGGAGGTGGTCAAAGCATTTACTTCTGTGATATGTGCGGAAGGGTACAATTTTGGGAGCAGGAAGAGCATGCTTTCGAACGCTTGGGAAGGGACTCTTAACTTGGATGTGGTGGTGAAAGGTTGTGACACTGGGCAGTCTGAAGCCACATTGCAAACTTGTGATTTGAAGAGATAGGCATGTATGAACTTAGAAAAGTTATAGGACTATGACTGCAGAACTTAGTCTCTGCTTGAAAAGTGATAAACTATGCATGGTAGTAGGGCTGTGGAACTGTGATAATTCAGCAATTGTGTACTCGTGTGATTACAAACTGTGCTTTATAACAAATACTTTAATTGCTGATTAATTTGGAACTGTAATGTTCGATGGACTACACTAATTTATGAGTGATAATTTGGAACTTTTACTCTCAAATGCGAGTGATACTTATTGTGTCTCTCATTAACAATAGTTGGGGAAATATTCAGTTATTTACCAATGTATAAAGTAGGACCACCTCCGCTTTTGCATGTCCAAAATGAGTAATAAACTTCATTTGCAATGAATTACTTCGTGAGTGAATCACTTCTTTATCTTAGAATCAATTTTATTCGTTATTCAGAGGTTTAATTTATGTTTGTTTAAATATATTTTCATGTCATCATATACAGGTTGATAGACTGGCTTAACTACAGGTTAATTATTGATCTTGTTTAAACAGATTGGGTAGCTGTTCATGGAATAAAAGCTGAAATACATAACTCACCATTATGAACAGAGACAACGAGCCATAAACCTTTTACTACCCTGAGTTGCATATTGCCCAATTCTTATTGGTAAGTACCAATAGGAAGGTCGCAAAGTGATTTCTGTTTTTTCCCATGGAAGTGTTGTAGGGCCATTACTTTTCACAATATATATAAATAACATTTTGGATAACATCAGAAGTTCAATGAGGTTTCTTGTGGATGATGATGTAACATATTAAGGTATGGTGTAGGTAATGGCAGTTGAGCCTCAACATAAAGTGCTTCATTTACATATTATGTAACAACGGAATAGCAGGACAAATACTGGAAGCAGATCCTTCCATAAAATATGTGGGAGTAGACATAATTTGAAATAAAATGACCATATACAATTAATTTTGAATAAGGCAGATGCAGGACATACTCATTGGAAGAATCCTCAGGAAATAGGTTATGATACTCTCATTCAGCTGGCACTTGAGTATTGCTCATCAACATGGGATACGTACCAATTAGGTTTAAAAGAAGACATAGAGAAGATCTGATGGAATGCAGAATGCTTCATTACGGGCTCATTTAGTAAGCGCGAAAGTGTCATGGATATGATTAAGGAAGTCCAGTGGAAGATGCTGCAAGAGAGACATTCCGTATTGTGGTACAGGCTTCCATTAAAGTTCTGAGAGTATGTGTTTCATGAAGAGTCAAACAATATATTGCTTTCTCCTCTGAATATCTCATGAAGTGACCACAAGGAGAAGATTAGAGCCCACAAGGAGGCATAAAGGCAATCATTTTTCTCACAAACCATACACGACTGGAATAGGAGGAGGTGATAATGGTATGCAAAGTAACCTCTGCCATACACTATGAGGTGGCTTGCAGAGTATAGATGGAGAAGAGTTCTACATGTATATTTGTTTGTGTGGGAGAGAATCGCTCGATAGTAAAGCTTTCCCAGTTGTCAAGGGTAAGAATAACACAAACAAAAACTAACTAGATGGAGCAAAGTGCGTAAGTAACCAAAAAGTACACCTTGGGTAAAAATATTTTTAAGATTTAAAATAAATTACTATATCCACTAAACACTAGTATCAAAGAATCATCATAATACTATCTTTTTTAACATTAAAGGAAGTATTAATAGTAATGTAGTTGTCATATACAAACCTCCAACTTACATACTTGTACTGAAGTTGAAGTATACTAATTCTACCACAGAATGTATTAGTATATAATTTACCTGCATATCAATATCCACCTTCTCCATGTCAACTCCCATGAATTTTGCAGAGACAATAAATAAGCCAGGAGCTTCAGAAGGGCTTATTTCAAACAGTAAGTTACGAAACTGAGCAGTTGGTAGTCCATCAACTTCAAGCAGTATGCCTTTCTCATGAAGACGAGCAGCACTATAACGTAGTTTGAGCTTCTTACTTGCTTTTGAATGTTTCTCTCCAGACTCATTTCTTTGGATATGTACTTTTCTGAAACAGTGAATACATTCAATTTAATATCAACATTCTATTATTAAAGTTCCTTCTACAGCAGATCAAATATATTCTCTGCAAAATTTGATATGATAAAATATAAGATGAAATCTAATAATGGAAAGTCAAGGTTGGAATTAACAATACAGTAATAAGGACAGTTTACAACTCACCGCAAAGACGGGACAACGAGCTGCGAAAGGCACATAGAAAAGACACACATACAACACTTTCAGCTATCAGCCATGGCCTTCTTCAGAAAACAGAACATTCACGCAATCACACAGGCACACAATACAGTCATACAACTGTCACCTCTGGCTGTCGCACTTCAAAGCGACGGTGACAGTTGTATGACTGTGTTGTGTGCCTGTGTGAATGCTTGAATGTTATATATTCTGAAGAAGGCCATGGCTGATAGCTGAAAGTGTTGTATGTGCAGTCTTTTATATGTGTCTGTCACAGCTCGTCATCACGTCTTTGCTGTGAGTTGTAAACTGTCCTTATTACTAAAGTGTAAGATGAACTCATTCATTATTCATGTTCTTCCCTCTTGTTTTACACTGTCAATTATGTAAACCCCATTAGCCAACAGATAAATTGTTAAAGTTTGTGAAGATGTATTTGGAAAGCCTGCTTTGAAACTATGTCTCAATCAGTTACAGTAACATTTAGAAACTGAGATTTGAGAACATAACATGGCTTACAGTACTACAAGAGGGGCCCGATTATCAGAGTAATGCAAAAGATATTCATCTTTGAAATTGACAGTTGGCCCAAAGGAAGAAAATAGCAATTCAGAATCGAAATGGAATCGAGCCTGGAGGTTAGATTTTCAAGTGTACTAAGCACTGAGTTCAGTAGAGGGAACTCTAGCAATGATTAGATCAAAATGAGAAAGAGTTATAATTGTGACTGTATTAAGTAATCAGCCTGTCAATCAAGTGATTTAGAGAAACCACAGGGTACCTGCTAAAGGTTGGTCAGATAATGATTTAAATATCTATTCCTTCTAAATAAGTATCTTCTATAGCTGCAAAATGACCTTACTCTGTCCTATAACAGGCAGTAATAAATTAGGAATAGCATGTCTAATACATCACAACAATGTTAGTTGAAGCAGTGTTTTGGTGAAGAAAAATTGTCTGCATATTTATAGCTGTATAGGATATGATACTTCATGATTCATTACTATTACTTATTCTGAATGGGGCCACTTTGAAGTTTTACTACTGAGATGATAAAGAGCTAGCTCATTTACACTACTCAAAACAACAAAAAACAGCTGAGATGTCATATGCAATATACATAGACATATTTTATTCAGATGTTGGTTACAAATGCAATTAGTGTGTGATGTAGTACAATATTTTGCTGTCTTAAACCTATACTTGAGGTTTACATGGCATTCACTTAAATTGAGGCACCATGGGTCTACCATAGTGGTGAAAAAGTCATTCTCGTTGCCCTCTAATATGGTGTGTGATCACCTTGGACAGCCAGTGCAGTTGCAAACCTGTGTGGTGTGGACAGTATGAGGTTATCTGTCAGCACTGGAGGGACATTTGGCTGTTCTTCCATGAGTGAAATATCCAGTATTGCAACCATTGTGGGAGGTGCTGGTCTGGCTGCAGAGCATCTGCCAAGTGTATTCCAGATATGATCAATTGGGTTTAAGTTTAGTTAAAATGCTTGCCACTCCATTCAATTCCCTTAGCTTCAAGCTTGTTATTCACCATGGCAGCTCTGTAGGGATGAGCATTATCATCCACAAGAAGGAAACTATCTCCTATGTCAACATTGTAGGGTACAAAAAAGCTCAAAGGATCTCATCTCTATACCTCTGATCAGTCAAAGCACCATTCTGAACAATGAAGAGATCTGTATGTCTGCTAATACTGACTCCTGCCCACACCATTCGTCCACTGTCATGATGTGGTGTTTCCTGAGCATAAGCAAGATTGATTTGGGTTCCATTTTCTCTCCAGATGAGGATGAACGATTGTCTGGTTAAACACAAAATCTTGTCTCAACCGTGAACAGAACCTGGCACCATTCGTTCTCCAATCCTGATGTTCCTCCACTCAGTTTCTGCCGAATAAACAGCGTTGTGGTTTTAATGGGACACACACCGTAGGCCTCTGTACATAGCTAGGTCACATTCCTAAAGGTTATTTCAGACTTTCTGTGTTGATATTGTGTGTACTGTTACTGCCTGGATGGTGTGTTGCAGATACAGGTCCTGGAAATTACACTTTGGGACACTTCAATACCTGCAGCCCACACACACATTCTCTCTCTCTCTCTCTCTCTCTCTCTCTCTCTCTCTCTCTCTCTCTCTGTGTGTGTGTGTGTGTGTGTGTGTGTGTGTGTGTGTGTCACTTCTAATCTTCCTATGGCTCTACATGCCACAGTTCACAGTTTTGGGTGAGTCATGTTGTTGTTGCATTGCACTACCTGCCCACTACAGTATCTGAAACCAATTGCTTGTGTAATTTGTTTGGTAGAGTGAATAAAAATCAACACCAACCCCTCTGCAGAAACTTTCTGTTGTTACCACTACCTCGGTTCCCGTAATGTTGTTGTCTCTACTATGTAGAACCAACAGAAAGATGTCCAACCATTTTAGTTCATTCTGCCAATGACAATACTTCAGAACCTAGGTATCTCAAACGATCCCCTAATTATTTTGACCAGAGTATATTAATAAATTTGGATATCCATAGATAAAGAGTTGTAAAAATCAACTTTGGTCTCTATGCAGTACAGTTGTTATCATGGTAGCAGTTAAATAATAACTACCTATCTACTAGTAAATGATTTCTTATAACAGCTTGGAGTCAAAAACAGACGTGACGACAAGCTCTGACAGGCACATAACAAAGACAGACACATACAACACTTGTGCTTTGGCCATGGCCTTGTTCACAAAATAGAACATTCACGCAATCACACAGGCACACAACACAGTCACACAACCGTCATTTCTGGCTGCCGCACTCCAAAGACTTTTATTCAATTCGAGAAAATGTTTTGTTTTGGTTCATGGTGGCTATACCACTACCAGACTCAGTGACTCATAGCCCGATAGCCTAGAGGCCATGCTTGATAGCTGTGCAAAGTCAGCTAGGTGCGAGTTTATTTACTGGAGGTTCCCAAGCCTGAATGTGGGAGTCCAGCTGGTTCCCAAGCTGGAATTTGAGTATATAGCAGGTTCCAAGCCTGAATGTGGGTATCCAACAGGTTCCCAAGTATTGTTTGGATGTCTCTGTAGTTCACAAGGTATAATACAGAATTCTTAAGTTGGTAAATGCTTTAAATTTGTTGCTGATTTCCAAAACTATTGCTTCTACCAAAATGAAATTGCCACCCAATCATTGAAGCAGCTGGAACTATTATGACAAAAATTATCTGTTGTTCTGGGATCCGCATATGTCTCTTCTAGCAGGCCAATGAAATGATTGGGCAGCTCCATGAAGATGCATGAAATTAATCAAGGCATATTTTTCTTCACGTGAAACTTCACAAATATTTCCTATGCACCATTTTCCATCATAAACGCAAGTGACATACTGGTAAGGTTGTAGTTCAGTAATGGCAACATGTTTAGTAGCAACTTTCACACATTGGTTAACATTCGCTATAAAAGACAATGAACCATTTGAGACTCTAAGAGTCTGAAGTCACTTTTCATCAAATGGCACAAAATGGTGATGATCTCTTGTACCAGACACTGTACACACTTCCTCAAAACGTTTTCCCTTATCAATTTTTGCATACTCAATAATTTCTTTTTTAATATAAATAAATTGAATGCCATGCACATAGTTATTTACTTGCAGTAATCAAACAGATCAGTTGGTGTCAAGATTTGGTTGCCAATTGGGTGCTGAAGGCTAGCTCTTGCTGCTGAACGCTTAACCGTGCCCCCGATTCCATGATATGGTGGTTTCCTACAGCTTGTTCCGGAAAAATTCCATTTGGCAGTAATGCCAAAATCATTTTTGTGATGGCAAAGACTTATGAAGCTCTTAAAAGTTTTGTACTGTGCAGCAGAACTGTCAATAAAATAATGGATATGCTTAATTTCTTTAAAAGTGCACTTCAGTGTGTTCATCAAGTACCTTAAAAACACAAGCACTGCAACTGTGTCATGTCGAGGGCACTCACTGACTGTGCAGTGAAATACTGATTCCCCATGCCATTTAACGACACACAGCACAACAAAAGAACTAAAAGTTGCAAAGGAAGTTTCCTTAAAAGAACAAAAATTACTTATTAGGCGGAGTAGTTTAGACTCTACTGAAAATGCTCCAATATGCTTCCATCATGAAGCTTTACTCCTACATAGATTTGAAATGTTTAGGTGAAAATAAGTTTTTCTAATAGAATGAGATGTATTCTGTTGAATGGTATTAATAAATATAATGTGGTAGGTGTCCATTTTGAGATACATGACTTTGAACAAGGGTATATTTTGATACATTCAATATTTTTAGCAAGTTTACAGAATGGCATCAGAGTAATTAAACACCAAAGCCAGGACCAAATTTTCGATATACCAAACACCCATACAGAAAGTAGTTTTGCAAAAGACCGGGTCCACAGCACACTTTCTCCACTACTTATGCTTCGTTAAACTATGGGGCAAATATTTCGCGACATGATTTGTTGCCCAGGTGAACTGAGATATGCAAATGCATTACTTTCTGAACTCTATGTGCATCCTTTGCATGTAGAGCACAAAACGGTTTACCACTATGCTAAGAGCCAAGGGTCTTGCTCTTTTACATTAGGAGCAGTGGAATGCTAAACTTGAAGATTTTTTCGCGACTTTTCGGTGTCGGTAAAAGTGGTCTTCATAAAAATGACTCTAGTATGTGAACCAAGTTACAGGTGAGCCCAAAACTTTGCATACATTTATGCCAGGCCATCAGGTACATATTGTACAAATTTCATCAAAATTGAAGATGGCTGAGCTGGGAGATTTGCCGCTGGACACTTGATGTGAAATGACCCATCACACTGGTAAATCATAACTTTGGTCTTTTTGGGCAGTATATTGCCCTCAAACGCGAAGATGAAAGTACCAGTGGCAACCCTGTGATCTTTTGAACCCCTTTAGTTGCTGGACGAAGTGGACAACTCATCACTGTAAGTTTGCATGCAACTCTTTATCAGAGTGTAACAGGAGATCTCAATGGGAAATAACATCTTGGACTTTGTTTAGTGATTGATAGGATGTGGTACATACAGGAACATCACGCAGCAACTGAGCAGGAGATGCTGTTTGTATCAAAACAGACCCATTTCTCAGCTTGGGCCGTGTACATTTAAGGTGTTAGGGTGAGTACAGCTCAGATCAGTTGAGTGCCCTACATTCGTCTCACAGTGTAAGCAGCATTGAAATCTGTCTTGCAACGCTTAGAGATACCAGTAACTGAGCGGCTACCAGCTTTGGCAGATTTCAATCTCTTCACTGTAGGCCATCTGCCCCAATGGCACACACTCTGACCAGAGGCTATCCTCACCCAGTCACAGGAAAGGTCACCTCATGGGATGACCATTGTCGGTAGTCCTGATGCCCCAGGTCGCCGGGCACCTACTCCTTGGTATGTGAGAGGAGTTTGCAGTTCAGGCATCAGTAGTGCCATCTCTGCGCTGTCAGAGGCCACAATCAAAAGGGTACACAATGATCCTCCCCACAGTCCGCCCCAGGACTGTGTCTTTATGGCCGATAAGTTTGAAGACTCCTTCACACGGCGGGAGTGTGAACACACGACTCAGATGAAGCATTTTGGCACCCCCCATGAACCACAGACATTACCGAGGTGGGGTGGCTTGTGTGCCTCAACGATACAATTAGCCATACCATCAACCAGAACAGAGGGGTATCTGTGGAAAGACTGATTGGAATACACCTCTTTCAAATTCTGAAATTAGCAGGTGTAAAATATAGGGAACAGAAGGTTATTTACAAATTTTACAAAACCAGACAGCAGTTATCAGAGTTGAAGGGCATGAAAGGGGTGCAGACGTTGGGAAGGGTGTAAAGACAGGGTTGTAGCCTTTCCCCAATGTTTTTCAATTTGTACATTGAGGAAGTTATAAAGGAAGGCAAGGAGAAATTTGGAGAAGGAATTAAAGTACAAAATTTTGCTGATGACATTGTAATTCTGTCAGAGACAGCAAAGGACCTGGAGGAGCAATTGAACAGAATACAGTGTATCATACAATGTAAACTTTCATGGCCGGCGTTGTCTTCAGTTAAAATTTCCGGGCCGATGGGCCGTGGTCCAGATATAAAAACTACCTCCCGACGTTTCGTCTCCAACTGCGGGAGACATCTTCAAGGGTCTTCCGGCTACTGCCACTGTGGGCCGAGGGGCTCTCGCATTTATAGAGGGCATAGAGGGCGCCACGATACGTCACGTGATGCTGACTTTGTAACTATCTCTGGATGACGTCGTCATTCTCGATTGAAAATAATCAATTGTCGTTTTGCTGGTGCAGTGTCAACATCCATATTTTATTTAACTTCAGACCTCCTTCTTTCCTATTAAAATTATTCTGGTGTTTGTGGATCTCTATTGCTTCTCTATACATGCGTGCATGGTACTGAGGTGTCCTAGCTAAAACGCTCGTCTCGTCAAATTTCATGATTCCCTTTTTGAAAAACATGTTCAGCCACTGCCGATTTTTCCATGTGGCCCAGACGACAGTTCCTTTTATTTTCAGATATGCGAGTGTTGACGCTTATTTTTGTTGTACCAATATATACTTTACCACAGCTGCAAGGTCACATGGGTCTTATTGTCTTTCAACTTGAGACATTAAAATTATGGTGCTGGACTGGGAGTATAATTTGAATATTCTTTTTTGCAGTATTTGACCCTGTCAGAACCATATAGGTGGATCATTTCATTTCTTTCTCAGAAACTGCAGACTCCTAAAGATCTCTGCACGAAATGCGTGTATATGGATTCGAATCCAGGTCCAGCATAAAAAATTCATGATTTCATTTCAAGACAAAGATAAGAGCACACTGGACTGCAAATGAAAAATAATTTCTAATGTCTTCATGCTCTAAAATAATAATGATGATAGGTGCCATTGTTTCTAGTCAGACACACACACACCTTCTTGTTGAGTTAACATTTGAAATTTAACGGCTATTCATGCACAAAAAGGATGTCTGTAGGTTCGGAGGTTCGATTCCCATTCAGGTATACTGTAATTGTATGTTGCTGCTGGTGAAAAGATTTGACTAGTAACATCTGACATTACTTACTTATCATCCAGTTCAAGTTCAGATCTGTGAATAAATTCTTGTGGTGAAATTTCCACTATTTCACACATCTTTATGTCTAGTCAGGTATGACAATCTTTGTCACTGAGTATCAATAAGACACAAATGCTTTGCTTAGCTATTAATGCCTGCAGGTGATGGCTTCAATTCCAGAACAAGATAGTTTGTCATATTATTCCAAGTTCAAAAATGTATAGAAATATTTGTTCAGTCATGATAAAATTCAATTGTTGGTGATATGTAATTAATAATGAAGCTTCCATAGAGTGTTTGTTGCTGTTAATTGAGTTAATATTACCTGGTTAGTTGAACAAGTCATTAATACCAAAGCGTTCACCACTGAAAAGATGTTTAGCAGTTGTGAGATAATGTTTCAGAGAGAAAAAGTACTTCAAATTGCTATAGATATTTTGGAATTGCAATCTTGTCAAAGTCTGTTGTTCATAATAATATTAAGGGTTGTCTCAGGATTCCTGAATGTTTTATGTCACAGAGTTTGTTAGTTCAAACTCTAACGAGTGTGGTAATACTTTTGATATGCTAGTTATTGATATAGAGTGGAGTTTATAAATGTTAAGAACTTCATAACATGTTTCTTTTTATCTGCAATATCATGGTGTTAATTTGCAGGACCCACAATGCAGGTGCATTATTTGCAATGCTTGCATGTCAGGTGGAACCCTATTCAGGTTGTTCAGATTTTTTTAGGAATGGTAGTACATGTTCATAATGGCACTACAACTGATGGGAAGTAAGAATGGCCAGTCATTAGTCACATGCAAACACCAGCGAGAATGATTTTTCTCACTTCTGTTTAGAAAATGCAGATTTATCTAGAAGGCTCAAGGCCATGTGCCGTGTGAAAATTTGTAGAGTACAACATACAACTAAGCGAGTTTATAGTTCTATTCATATTGGGATCATATTTTGCAAATGTAATATTTTGGAAAATGTAGTGCTTTGAAAACAAATGAATTATTTATAATAGCCCTGTTTCACAATGCATACAATTGGAAAAACCACGAGCTTGAGAAATAGTGGGCAGGGAAAAGGTGATAATTTGTATCTGACAGGAGGTGTACTTGAGTAGTCTGCACTGTGGCCTTAGTGGTGTAGGGTTCAGCGCAACTGCCTAGCAAGCAGGAGACTTAGGTTCAAATCCTGTCTGGGTACACATTTTCAAATATTCCCATTCACGATTAATGTCATACATTCCAAGAATTTATATAAAATTACATTTCCTCCTGGATTTTTACAGAGTAATACAACTGTGATTGCTTGTTAGTCTAAATACTACTTTTTCATCACAAAGTGCACAGGTAGGTTAAGAATAATATGTAGTTAACTTACAAATTTAGGATATGATAATGGATATTCTTTCCGCAGCAGAACAACTACCATGACACAAGCAATTATACAGCATGCACATAAAGTCCGAGAACAAATTCAGTTAATTATTGCACAAGAACTAAATATTGTACAGATGTCATTCATACTGCATTTTAAGGAGAAACTCTTAAAGTGTTTTTACAAACATTTGATACGCGAACCATGAGTGACCCTGCAGACATCAATACAGTAATTGAATTCTTGCCATACCCATCCCAGCAGAGCATGGCATTGTCAGCTGGCGCTGTCGCTTCCTGTACTCTCTGCCGCAGATCTGCTACATCACATGGTAGAGGTGGTACAAACACCAGATCTTTAATGTGACCCCACAGAAAAAAGTTGGGGAGGCCATTTCATGAAGAAAGCTCGCTCTGCACCTGTACTCACCATGTTTGTGACTGGTGCTGACTATCAGCACATTATGAAACTACACTGTGGCGGTATACATAGAAAAGGGGGGGGGGGGGGCAACAACTTTCAGGGTTTCTCTTCAAAATTACATAGGCATGATATCTGTACAATGTTCGGTTCTTCTACAATAAATAATTGAAAGTGTTCCTTGACTTTATGTACCCTGTACATGGCAAGTATTAGCATTCCCTTGTCTATAAAGTCACCTCTTAAATTTGGAAGTAAGTTGTAAAATTATTTTCACAATTTCCATAGGTATATTAATGTTATCATTACATACCTTTTACCTGCATTCAGATTCTCTAGGCATTTTTGAATGTATTCACTGTAGTAGCGAATTTGTTCTTCAAAAAACTGTGTTTTCTTCTCCAGGCTCTGTTTGGTGCTTCTTAACATTTGGATTTCCTTTTAGGGAGAAAAGAAAGAATATTAATCAAATGTTTATATATAGCAATGCTCTATTGACTTTTTTCATTGTGATCAATTGCAGGTAAGTTATATGACCATAACAAAATGGGAACAAATCCAAACAATACAGCCACAACTTTAATTGTCTTATTACTTCTGTGGGCAGCACAAGTACAAATGTGAATTAAGTACAAAATTGCATACAGAAAATCTTCATATGCAACAATCAGCAGTATTTTTTAGCAGATGGAGATGTCACAAGACACAGTCCCATGAACTGTCAAATGTTCAACAGTGTGCCTTGTGTTCAAGCTACAACAGAAATTTTGTTCTGGGCAATTTTCGACTACAAGATTTGTTTTTTGCACATCATTACATTAACAATGGCGTTAACTCTGTGGCCCTTTTTTAATTTTGTGTGGTTCCACAATTCTTTTACAGTGAGCTACTGGTCAAACTGGACTGCACAATTCCATTACACTTTGTCACTCGTGACACTTGAGGTTGAATGTTCTACAAACTGCTCAAACCCTAAAATTTTGTTTCAGTAAAGGTGATTTTAAATCACTATGTGGTGAAGTACCATATTTATGAAAATATATGGCAACATGTGAATATAGGGTGCACCTAAACATTTGACACAAGATTATAGAAATAAATATAGACTGCAGCTTTTTTTAATTTGTATTTTTATTTTCTTTTTCTCATTAAACTGTCTCGTAATCAGAAACACAATGTTAATGAAATCATGTTTCTTCTCAACAAATTCAAAACAAATATGGAAAACTGTAAATCAATGAAAAAAGAAAGCGAGATGACAGGCCAATAGTCATGCAGTGCTCCAAGTATGGGGAGGATGAACCAAGACGTGTTACTGGGAGTATCAAGTGTTATATAGGGTAGATGTGTGCTGTGGAAATATTGAGTTTTTTCGGTGTGTGTGTGTGTGTGTGTGTGCGTGTGTGTGTGTGACACAGTTTTGGCTTTTAAATGGTAGTGGAAAAAGAACGTACAAGTTACACCACCAAATGTAAGCTTCAAGTTGCCCAGTTGCAGTACAGAACATAGAAAGTGAGAAGCTGGACGTAAATTTGATGTTGATGAAAATAAGTTCCTCACTAGTGTGTAAGTGAGGACAAACTATTAAAATGTTCCGAGAGACGTTGTGCATTTCAAGGGCAGAAATGTAAATATCCCTATGTGGAAAAAGACTTTCTTGACTTGGAACTAGAGGCTATTTTGCAGCCTTGCAAATGACTCATTTCTGTTGTTACATAATTACCATGTACATTGTTTCATGGAAATGTCAAAGCAGTGAATCTGGTCATGGTAAAATATGTTATTTTAAAATGTAGCATTTGAACTCGTCAGTATTAGCTACACAAATCAATTGTTCCACCATCTTAACCTCCCATCACCACTCGCGGAAGATGTTACCAACTGTAATGTAATGACAGAAGCAGATATTCAATTATACCTTACGATTCTGTCCTTTACCACCCAATATCTAATCTTTATGTAACTACCTGATACCTACTATTCTGTCCTCTGTTGTTTCTAATTTTTTACCATTATATTTATCGCATAACCTAACATAGTTCAAACATTTGCATTAACAGCATGTCCTATTTCATTTGAGAAAAGTAAATGCTCATTAACTTAAAGAATTCAGCATCAGTATCATCATTTAATTAAAAGACAACAAGTTAACAATATAGAAAGATCCAGAAGATGTATCAATACCACATTGTTATAATTAATACTTTTGTCAATTAATAAAATCATAAAAAATTAATTCAAACCCAAAATGTATGTAGGAAACATCACAAATTTAACTTTGAAATCATCTCTGTACAATTTCGTGCTGATGATAAACATTTATGAATGTATATCTAGATAATTATTAATGTTACAATTAGATTATGTCATACAAGCATTTTAAATAATTTCTGGTGTTTATAATTAATAACTCAGGAAGAAATAATGTCTTTGTTACACAAAAGACATGTATCAATGAAAAATTGGACCGTAACCATCAACTTTCATTGTAATTAAAAAGTATTAATCGTAATGAAACAATAATAACAATGTATTAACGCATCATATTGTCAAGATTGTATAAATAAAAGTTACTTCCAGTTAGGTCAGTTGATGATGATTTTACTCAATGTTAGTCAGTTGGATAGAGCTAAATCTGAGTAAAAGAAGTTGAGACAAATATTGTTTCATTCATTTAACATCTCTACTAAGATATGTAAAAAATAAATTAAGTAGGATTTATGTGTAATGAAAAAATTAATTTTCAATGCAACTATATTGTAGTGTTCCCAATAATTAACCAAAATACTGGGGCACTACACAAAGTTAACGTCGCGGTAAGAACTCCCATGAAAAAAACAAAATGTTTATCACAAAGATTAGCTTCAATGACCACATCAAATTAAAATCATTTCTGTGGCTAAGAAGTGTGTGTGTGTGTGTGTGTGTGTGTGTGTGTGTTATGTACTGCTTTTGTTTAAGGCCGCTGTTGTTGTTAGGGATGGGTCGAATCCCAATTTTACCGAATCGAATCTCGAACCCAAATAATCTGTCAACTCAAGTATATGTATTTAAAAACAATTACTACCCTATCACAGCCAGTGCTGAAGATAAAGCCTTCTGTAATGGATCTCAAATGACAATATTACAGTAAAATTTAAGAAATTGAAATTTCATTTGAGTTTTTATTTTAAATTTTAAGAATTTTTTAATACCCCTTATCCTGTTAAAAGAAATTTTTATGAAACATTTTGAGATATATGTTGTTTAGATGCTCTAAAAGATAATAAGAAATTTTCTTCACTCTATTACCAACTGTTTCATTTTGATGAAATAAAAAATAATTGCATAATGAAGTCTTACAAAGGAAAGAATTACTTTTTTTTTCCTTTTTCAAAGGTGAAGAATCAAAACTAAAACCTGAAAATGTGATTAGATATTTTGGAAGTTTGAAAAATAGGTTCCTAAAAAAATAGGATGTGTAAATGTTTAATGATTTTATAGTCACTAATATAAGCCGTTATAAAATTTATTATACATCCAAAGCTAATTTATTTTGTTGGTTAAATTGTACGACGCTTTTCGCCGGGCTGCAGTGGTTATGTTGGCACCAATGGTAATGACGGCAACTCAGATGATCAATAAATGTTTTTTTCGTGGCAACTTCAATTAAAAAAAAAAAAAAATAATAATAATAATTTTTTCTGAACAGGTAAGGGTACATTCAGGAACCTGTCAACCATAGAGCAGGTACAGTATTAATTTAGCTGCGAGTGAAACAAGCAGCAGTAACACTTACTCTGTACTTTGTGAAAAATATTAACGCAATTCTACACATCATTGTTCATCTGTTGCCAACATAAGAACTGAAGCCCGGCGAGAAGCGTCGTAAAATTTTACCGAATGAAGTGTAGAATTGTCCGAAAAGAAAAAAATAATGTTTGTTTTAATTGAAGTTGTCACGAAAAACATTTATTGGTCATCTGAGTTGCCGTCATTACCATTGGTGTCAAAATAACCACTGCAGCCCGGCGAGAAGCGTCATACAATTTAACCGGATTTATTGAAACAGACGTCAGATGTTTGTTGAATCCGCCTGAATGGTGCACGATTAGAACTTTTTTTCCACATACGGTAGTAAATAACTTTCTTCTTGAAATCCTAGTGCTTCTCTAAGGTTCACATACCCCAGCACTTCACAAAATTCGACGAAAGAATACGCGAAATAAGAACGAGACAACTCATGCAAGAATCGTAGGTGATGTCCTAGGAGCCGTGTACACCGAATGAAGCGGCAATGCGATCGATATATATCGGATAGTGTTTCATATAGAAACGATAGGTCTGTGCGATAGGTATCAAAGAAGCGAATGTTATAACTTTTAGTTTTTTACAAATATGTCATGATTTTAAAGGATGTGTTTAGTCAGGAACCTAAGAGTACAACTTAACTTGTGACTGAAAAGTCCATTGACAACGAATTAAGGCCGATTCACACTGTCCGTCACGTCAACGTCACGTCATGTCACGGATCCGTCACATCAAGTTGTATTCACACTGTCCGTCACGTTAATTCGCTTTTTCCAGTACTCCATGTTGAAAGTGAGGTTATGAGTGGCAACGTGTTATGTAGAAAGTCATTATAATACTGTAATTGAAGAAACAACAACGCTAAATGTTATTGATTGCCAAAATCAACTTTACAATGTATGTTTTGGGCTAACTTAATGTGGTAAAGTGCTGGGAACTGAAACATGTCAAAACATCGACATCTATTTTAAAGCGAAAAAAAAAAAAATAGTTTCTTGCTACTGCTAGCGGAGCGAGAGTTGAATGTCTGATATACATCGATTGTATTGCCGTTCATTCGATGTATACGATTCCTAGGAAATTACCTGTTACCAACGTGACCTGCTACATTTGAAGTTGAGCAATACTAAAGTTCTATTTCCTTCGTTGAATGGTGTGTTAAAATTCAATAGTCGAAAATAAAGTGGAAATTAGACTCGACTTCCTTTTTATTTTTACGAGTGCAAAAGTTTTAGCGCCAGTATTTACATTTGCGCCTATGAAGCAAGCCACTCGCTACGTTTACATGTAACACATCTTCCGGAGTACGAAAACCGATTTTCGTAAATCGTTTCTCGCTTTTGGAGTGTTTACATGACCAATCAAAAGCGGAATTGGGAAATCTGTTTACGAAATCCGGTTTTGGGAGTCCATGTAAGTAGGGTTGCCATATTGAACTCGAGGCAGGCCCGGAGACCAGAAGTGCCCCCCCCCCCCCCCCCCAACTGCGACCAACTCCCCCCCCCCCCCCAAAACCAGGATTACACGTGAATTCTAAAAAACTAATCATCTCCTCCCTCCCAGCAAGTAAATGAGATAGTGCATATTCTGCACTTACACATACACTGATCAGTATCGACTACTCCAAAACGCTACTTTTCTGTTCTTCCTCTGAAAACTTTTCATTGTTGCGTCGGTAGTAATCGGCTAGTGCATTATTAAGCAAACACTGTTGCGGCAACATGTCAACTGGCGACGTCTATTATTTGTGTTCGTTCGTTCATTGTTTGTTCATCAGTTTACCGGCAATTTTTGGAATACTCGGCTCGTGTGAGAACAGACAAGCTTACATTAACTCAGATTAGTGAGTTATAACAGTGAAATGAAGAGACAATATCTAAGTTCGTTCCGTGAAGAATGGTTGCAGGAAGAAAATTAAAACAAACATTATTTTTTTCTTTTCGGACAATTCTACACTTCCTTCTCCAAATTTCTACCTTGCTTTCCTTTATAGCTTGCTCAATGTACAAATAGAATAACAATGGAGAAGGGCTACAACTCTGTCTCACTCCCTTCCCAACCACTGCCTTCCTTTCATGCCCTTCAACTCTAACAACCACTGTCTTGTTTTTGTACACGTTGTAAATAACCTTACGCTCCCTATATTTTACTCCTGCTTGCTTCAGAACTTGAAAGAGTTTATTCCAAACAACATTGTCAAAAGCCTTTTCCAAATCTACAAAAGCTGGAAATGTAGATTTGCCTTTTCTTAATCTATCTTCTAGGATAAGCCGTAAAGTGAGTATTGCCTCCCGTGTTCCTACATTTGTCCTGAACCCAAATTGATCTTCTCCAAGGTTAGCTTCTACCAGCTTTTCTATCCTTCTGTATATATTTCGTGGTAATATTTTGCAACCATGACTTATTAAACTGATGGTTCTGTAGTTTTCACACCTGTCTGCACCTGCTTTCTTTGGAATGGGTATTATAACATTTTTCTTAAAGTCTGAGGGTACTTCGCCTGTCTCATACATCTTACACACCAGGTGAAACAGTTTTGTCATAGCTGGTTCCCCAGAGACTTCAGCAGCTCTGAGGTAATGTCATCTACTCCAGGGGCCTTGTTTCGACTTAGGTCTTTCAGTGCTCTGTCAAATTCATCTCTCAGTATAGTATCTCCTATTTCATCGCCATCTACATCTTCTCCCCTTCCTACAATATTGCCTCTAAGTTCATTTCCTTCGTAGAGCCTCTCTATATACTCTTTCCAACTTTCAGCTTTCCCTTCTTTGCTGAGAACTGGTTTTCCATCAGTGTCCTTGATATTCATAGAGCTGTTTTTCTTATCTCCAAATGTTACTTCTATTTTTCTGTAGGCTGTATCTATTTTCCCCATATTTATACATTCTACATCCTTGCATTTGCCTTCTAGCCACTCCTGCTTAGTTATTTTGCACTTCCTGTCAATCTCATTTCTTAGTCGTCTGTACTTCATTATGCCAGTTTCATTTACTGCATTTTTATATTTTCTCCTTTCATCGATTAAATTTAGTATCTCCTGTGATATACAAGGAGTTTTTGTAGGTCTTGCCTTCCTACCTATTTTGTCCTCTGCTACCTTCACTATTTCGTCTCTCAATTTTACCCATTCCTCCTCTACTGTTTTATTTTCCCCTGTTTCTGTAAATTGTTGCCTAAAGCTCCCTCTGAAATTCTTAAGACCCTCAGGTTCCTTCAATTTATCCAGGTCCCATCTCCTTATTTTCCTACCTTTTTGTAGTTTCTTCTGTTTCAGCCTACAGTTCATAACCAACAAGTTATGGTCAGAGTCTATATCTGACCCTGGTTAAGTCTTACACTGTTGAACCTGGTTCCGAAATCTATGTCTTACCATTATAAAATCTATCTGGTATCTCCCGGTGTCTCCTGGTCTCTTCCATGTATACAACCTTCTTTTGTGATTCTCGAACCAGCTGTTTGTTATAACTAAATTATGTTCCATGCAGGATTCTATCAGGCGGCTTCCTCTTTCATTCCTTTTACTCAGACCATATTCACCTACTATCTTCCCTTCCCTTCCTTGTCCTACTACCGAATTCCAGTCTCCCATAACAATTAAGTTTTCCTCTCCCTTAATTGTCTGAATAATTTCCTTTAGCTCCTCACATATTTCTTCGATTTTCTCATCATCGGCAGTGCTAGTTGGCATATAAACCTGTACTACTGTTGTCGGTGTTGGCTTCGTATCTATCTTGACAATGATAATGCGATCACTGTGTTGCTCATAGTAGTTTGCTCGCATTCCTATTTCCTTATTCATTATCAATCCTACTCCTATGATCCCCTCAACAGATTTTGTATTTATAATCCTGTACTCACCTGATCAGAAATCCTGTTCGTCCTGCCACCGAACTTCACTAATCCCCACTATATCTAACTTCAACCTATCCATTTCCCTTTTTAAATTTTCTAATTTTCCTACTCGATTAAGGGATCTAACATTCCACACTCCGACCCATAGAATGCCAGTATTGTCTTTCCTGATGATCACATGCTCCTGAGTAGTCCCCGCCCGGAGATCCGAATGGGGGACTATTTTACCTCCGGAATATTTTACCCGAGAGGATGCCATCCTCATATGTTCGTACAGTAGAGCTGCATGTCCTCGGGAAAGGTAACGGCTGTAGTTTCCCCTTGCTTTCAGCCGTTCGCAGTAGCTGTGTGGCAAAGCCACATTAGCTGATGTTACAAGGCCAGCTCAGTCAATCATCCAGACTGTTGCCCCTGTAACTACTGAAAAGGCTGCTGCCCCTCTTCAGGAACCACACGTTTGTCTGGCCTCTCCACAGATACCCCTCCACTGTGGTTGCACCTACGGTACGGCTATCTGTATCGTTGAGGCGCGCAAGCCACCCCACCTTGGCAATGTCTGTGGTTCATGGGAGTGGTTAAGGCCGCATGGATGTTAAAAAACAGTCATCTGCTATGGTACAGAATCACACCAATTGATTTATATTGAAATATTGACTTTCACTAATTGCTGTGCTGTTTCCGCGAACATATATAAAAATGGAGATGCAGTTCTGCGGAACACTTACTGTAGCATTTTTTGAAGACTATCTAGTTTATTACATTCCAAAATAAACGTGAGCATGTATTTTTTTTAACTAATGACTTATGTGAAAGGGGGTGGGAGAAGGGCCACACCACAATTTTGCAAGCCAAAATTTGGAAAAAAACTGCAGCCTATATTCGAGCAAATACAGTATCTAGTACACTGTGTTAGTTATCCCTCTAAGTCCTTGAATTGTCTGCTTCTGCACGAAACTAACACAACAATTTCACAATATTTTATGATATCTTGGCATGAGTGCCAGTATTACAAGTGAGTGCAGTATGTAAACTGCTAACATGAATTGTTTTGATTAGGATTCTGGACACTTAGACAGCTAGGTTACAACATAATAAACAAGAACTACAAATCAGATTCATAAAAATGACTTTAAACCCACTGTAATATCAGAAAAAACATGTAAGGGTAAAGATAGAATGCAAGCAACTGTATTTAACATATGCCAGAATCTTTAAAATATATTTATTGTTCCTGAAGGAAAATCACTTGCAGATAAATGGGGAAAAATTTCTTTTACTTTCACTTTGAAGGCCATCATGTAGTTAACTCAGTGTACAATTTTCAAAATGTTGTATATATTAAATTTTAATACTTGTCCATACGATGAGGACAGGTTGCAACTTGAGCCAAAGATGATCACTGTCACCGTGATTAGGAATGTAGAAAAGATATTCAAAGTCACACAACTATAGCTTTCGACCACTGTATACAGCAGAAAAAGTTGCGTGCATGCATGCACGTGGGCCCCTCCTCCCCCCCCCCCCTCCCCCATGCATGCTAATACAACCCACACACACACGACCACTGTCTGCAGCCATGCAGCCATCATGCCTCAAAGCCTCTCTTCCTCTTTATATCTCATAAATCCTATTATTGTGATTTCTAAGTGATCTGTCTCTCTCCTTTCCTACTCTCACTACTCAAACTTTCCTGTAAAATTACCCTGAAAAAGGAACTTGTGATTCTGAAAGGTAAGAGTATTAGTTGAGTGCATTTACAAGTGTGTGTATCTACTGTACAAGGAGTGCATTTTCTGAAGTATAATACTAGTCCATCTATATCGGGTAAATTAACAAATTTCTGGGTACGATATTCTGTTTAAAAAATGGGTAGCTTCCGACACACTCCATAAAACCATAAACATGTGCAAATAAAAGAATAATAGCAAATATCACTTTTAAGCAATTTACCTTTCTCAGAAGCTGCCTTCTCCGGCCACGGCGACAAATGTCAGATGCAACTGCAGTCACAAGCTGTTGGAAGCCATCAGTATGTGTTACTAAACCTGCTAATTCAAGCTGTGATAAAAGGTGAGAGAGCCTTTGCAATTCATTATTTTCTGACGGTCCAGTCTTCTTGTATGACAGAGCTTCTAATAAGCTGGCTCCTTCCATTTGTGGTAACAACTGCAGCAATAGTTCCTTTGCACTGAGAAGAAAATCAAATCGGATGTCAACATCACTGCCATAAAATGAAATGAACATCTTTAAGCAGAATAAAATTCATATTTTTCTGAATTTAGCTTTCAAGCACACACAAGAAGACATACAAAAAATTTATAAGGACTTATTTCTACAGAATAGAGAAGTCCATGTGCACAGCATAACTATTGGTGAAACTGATTCTTACTTTCTCACAATTTGGTATTAATTTAGTACAATTTAAGCTAATTATAAACATATAATTTGTATTCAATTTCTAAAATTCTGTACATACCTCCCTAACAAAATAAATTGGTATTATATACTACTAATAATAATAATACATGATGTGATTGCTATGTAAAACTAGGGTTCGTGCCTCAAAAGTGGCAGAAATATATCATTGTAAGTGAACAGTAGTTCTTGTTCTGTTTGTTCACTTTTCTTTAGGATCAGTTTATTACAGATATTCAGACTCAAGATTAAGTACATTAACTCTTTTATAAAGGTTCTATGAAATGCCGTTCTGACATTTTTGATGTACATAAGAATCTCTTTACTACATTTCCATGTTAAGAACAAGATTAATAAACTACAAAATATACAGTCTTCATAATTATGTTCTAATAACTTTCTTCACTCCTTTCACATCAATTATTGTTTATTAGAAGAGAATAATTTCCAATACATAATTTTCAAAGTACTATTTTTTTCTCTACTTCCCCCCTCTTACCCTTTGCTTTTACTTCGACAAACAAGCTTAGTAGACCATGGACGATTTTCCTTTTATGAGCTCCTGTATAATTCACAGTCATCTCTGATCCTGATTACACCATTGAGACAGCTTATCCAGTAGAGGTGGTTTGAATGATCTCTGACTCAAACATCTTATTCTATCAGTAATTACAATTTTGTGCTACAACATGGACTGACTTTTATCAATGGTCCATTTAAAAAAAAAAATAGAACACTAAGCCCAGGTGGTTTTTCCATCATCACTCTGGCAGAACACCTTTTGTCTCTTACACTGCAGTTATGAGGCCCATTAAGGATGAAGATGCTAACTCGTTGACGGCCGGAAGTCAATTAAGTGACAACATTTAATAGTTTCTTGGGCAGGTCATCAGGCTGCTCTGCTATGATGTTACCAATGAGTAATACCTACACAGCTATGGGAACACTTCTACCTGGATTTTGCGGTCCTCTTCTTGGACGCATTTTGCTTGCTTGACATTGATGCCTACTCCTGATTACCATACATTGCCAATCATCATTAAACAAAAATGAAGTTGATTATGTGGGCCCTCATCCCAAGCTTTTCCACCCAAAGCCTTTGATCACCCTGACATCAACATGCAGTTTACCTCTCCAAAATTTCAAAATTTTTGTGTGCAGCATGGCAGCCATCACGTAAGGGCTACCCTGTTTCATCCAAAGTTGATTGTAAGTAAGCAGATTATCTTGTAGATAAATGTAGATTATAATTAAAGTAAAACTTTCAGAACACTTTAAAAATATCATCACTGGTCAGAATGATATCTAATTTCAACAGAATATTATTGGAGAACAGGGAAAAAGAAATAGTTTGAAAACTGATCAGTAGATGGTGCTGTAAGCATCATAATTTAATAGTGGTTGACTACCAACGACTCATGAATCATACAACAATGTTTAAGTTGTAAGTTAGACAGTAAACAAACTGTACTACTCAGCATGCACAGGAGTACAGGTGTGATAATATTAGTTATGTAGGCCCATCCACCATGGCAAGGTCATATCACATTGAAAGGGAAAAATTGGTTTCTAACTGCCCCAAGGCCCAAAACCGCATGAAAATCTTCAATCAAAATCAAATCTGATTTTTAATTTCTGTGTGATTGGCGCAAAATATGTTCAATATGCTGTCCACTGTTTTCTGTAACAAGTTAAAATTGGAAAGCAGCATGTTCCACAAGATCAAAGTGTTTCCAGGGTCACATTCAGAATGTGTTGCACAATGTGTGCCTTCAATGCAGCTAAGTACACAACTCTAACACCAAACACATCATCTTTCAGACAGCCCCACAGCCGTAAGTCACAAAGATTAAGTTCAGGTCATTGGGAGGACTAGGCTGTACGGAAATAGTGGCTGATAATCCTAGAATTTCTGAAATGAGACTTCAGCAGCTGCTTAACTGGATTTTGAATGTGTGGAGGTGCGCCACCTTGTATAAAAATGATCCCATTCGCACATCCTTGCTGTTGGAGAGCTGGAATGACACGGTTGCACGAAAGACACTCTTAGTGCTTACGAGTGACAGTACAGTTAACAGGACTGGCAGCACCTGTCTCTTCAGGAAAATAAATAAATAATAATAAAGGCTCTATAATAAATGATGCCACTATTAAATTATAATGCTCACAGCAGCATATAATGATCAGTTTTGACACTATTTATTTTTATCTTCTGCCATATGTTTTCCCCCTTCTCCGATAACATTCTATTGCAATTTGACATCATTCTGAGCAGTGGTGTTATTCTTACAGCATTTTTAAACTTTAATTATAATCACCCTGTACTTTCAAAACACATACGAAGAAGTACACTGGTATCATTTTTCTTAGTTTTTGCAGATCCACTCCTCTCGACAAAAGAATGATGAAGCTGCTGCAAAGGTGTCAAACAACCTGAGTGTTTCATCTCTTGCTTTTAAAACCTATTCCGAGATTGTGTGCCCTCATCGCTGCACTACATACCACGGAACCCTCTCAAAGCTAACACTATTTGGTCACCATAATTAATGGATTCCAATGGTTAATTACAGATAGTAGTGTCAGCAAGTTTTCATGCTGTCACTGGTATCAGCTGCACCCCTGGGCGCCTCCGGAGGTTGAGTCACATTCTCAGCCTCCACCACAGCCGTGCTTGGAGCATTTGCCGCAAGTGGTGTCCCTATTCATGTCTGCCTGTACTGTGCCCTCCAATCTGTCCAGTCTTGGGCTCGGAGTCGGTGCAGGGGTCTCCCATCATCGCCAGGTGCCTCCTGTGTGGGGCGGGCTGCCCTCGGCCCCAACATGAAGGTCATTACCATCCGTATGCAACAGGGCTGGCAAGCAGCCTCCCCACCAAACCCGCACCTGGTTCGGCGACATCCATGGACGTGGCATGTGTTCGATACCCACTGGTAGATATTTCTCCCCGAGGGGAAACGAGTCGTATAACTCCGTGATGCACGTAATACAAATAGTGCACGCTGCGGAAATGTGTGAGTAACTGGCCACCAGACGGTGGCCGGAATGATTACAACTCCACCGCAGCGCCGCCACAGCCCGTGGCGATTAGGTGTATGTGGCCGGACTCTTAGGCCAGTTATGCTCTAGCTATCAGACTGTATAGATGTTCTGGTGATAACTACTGTCAATTGTATGTAGACTTAACGGTGTTATATCCATTAAATGTGTTACAAGTTACAACACATTTATTGGCGACGAGTAGTGTTCAAACTTCTTGGGAGAAGAATGGATACCTTTACACATCCACAAAAGAGAATTTAATCTAATTACCCTCCCTGCAGACAGCTGTTCTACCACTTTTGTGAATAATTGCAGTGACTACAAGCAAAAGGCCTCTGGCAAATGTCCGATCCTCCACAAGATGTGCCAGGATGATGCCATCCCAAAAATTCAACTTGACCTACAATAACTGTTAAAATCCAGTGCCCCATCCCAGAACCTCAACTCTGAATACATGTCCCCCCGTCAACCAGAACAACACCCCACACATAGGGTGGCCACCAAATCTTAATTTGTAAATTCAAGCTTTTTCCAAGTTAAATAATCATGTTTAAGAGTGTCACATAACTTATATTTACTTAATAGATTTGGCAAGCATACTATACAAAAAAGATCAAGTTACAAAGTTTTAAAATACATATTTTCCAACCTGAATCATGTCAGTATAAGAACCAGCAAGTCTAGTGTGCACAGTTTTTGGATACTTGGATACTGCGTATCACAATGGGACATGGTTGTATTTACACTGCTGGGCATCCAAAGGAAAGCATCAACAAGGACTGGAGATGTCACAACTAAATCTATTTGGGAGATAATATGTCGTACAAAGTTCATAAACCCAGTGACAATGTGAAGTGAGGGGAAGGTGATGAAATCAGTCTTGAGTGTTGCCAACATTACTGGCTATAACCGCTGCTACAAGCCTTAGCAATGTATCAGAGTTCTCAATATATTGTTCAGGTATAACAGTCCACGCAGCTTCCACATATTGACAATGTTGATCTGGTGTAGCAGCAGGTGGTGTATCCTGGGCCAGTCATTCCACAATGTATACTAAAAGGGTATGGGAGTAGAATCCAATACCACCCCAAATGATCACACCAGGTGTAGCACAGTATGACAATGCACAAGGCAACAGTTCAACAGTTTTGCACTATGCTGTCTCCAGATTAAGAGAGCCATTGTGGAGGTGAAGGCACCATCGGCATTTGTCAGTCGAACAGTTACGTTCCGGTCCCGATTTTGCGTGCGGCATCACAATAGTCAGATTGGAGTCAGGGACACTGGTGACAGTCTGTTGGACTGTTGCCTTATACACTGTATAATAAGACTTAATTATCAATGCATATTATTACAATAGCATTTCAAGTCAGTGAAATATTATGCCTTATCCGGCATTTGACGAGGCTGCGGAATAGTGGGAGTCTTACGAAAAGAGTTTGCGGCAACATTTTCAGGCTTTTGACATCCGGAATGACCGGCTTGCTTCAACCTTTTTCTTTCATGAATTTCTCCTAAGATTTATCATTTATTGTGTCAATTGGCTCCCCTGCAAGACCCCATGTCTCTTACATTCAATCAGATGTGTCAATTACTGTCTTCTTACTACTTCAAGCATACACATGTCATAGCAGTGTTGAGTTTATAGATGCCGTAAACAGCTGCACCTGTCTTATCGGGTGTGGGCAGCCGAATTACACGGTCTTAGTAGCCATTGAAATTTTGTTTTGGAGGTGCACAAAGAGTCTTCTGTGGATCAGATGATCAGGGATGTGATTATCCACCTATCGCTTGACAAGGAAGTGAGGAAGGGCTCCTTACAACATGAAAACCCTTCGTTGTCAGAAGTCTTAAAAATTGCCCAAGCTTTTGAAGTGTCGCAGATGGCAGGAAATCAGATCGAGGTTTAGTGTGACGTATCAGCTGTGTAGCCTTCCCTCTCTCGCCACCCGCAGGTAGATGAGCCCCCTGAGAAGGACATTGACGCGTGACGCGGTTACCCAACGCTCTGTACGGTCGAGCGGTAGGCATCCCTTGCAACAGCTAAAGCCACGGGCACGCAGCTTGCAACAACAGATGACACAGGGCCACTCTAGTGCCGTGCCCCACTGCCCTCCTGCCCGTCTTGCTTTGTCAGTCAATCAGGCCGCTTGCCCTCGGTGCTGGGCCACGTGCCATCGGAGCAGCAAAAAAGTCATATTTAGTCCATGTGCAAGTCAAATCCCACTGTGCAGGATCAGGATGTGGCTGTAGATACGGAAGTCAAATGTGTGGCAGCACTACCCGCAGTTCCTTCTAAACTTTTCCTGGACCTAAAAGTTTGCAACAAGGTCCACCGTATGCAGGTTGATAAGGGCACCGCAGTCACTCTGTTAAATTCACAAACGTATGTCTAGTTAGGCTCTCCTTCACTGCAGCCAGTCACTCGCATGTTGCTCAGTTACAAAAAACAACGGATTCCGGTGCTTGGCCAATTTACTGCTCAAGCGCCATACCACCTGGTCTTTCGCCCCTTAACCTTTCTGGTATTGGACAATGCAACCACAGAGAATATTTTCGGTATTGACACATTTCAGTTGTTCGGGTTTTCTATTTCATACGATGTCAACTAGTTTCTAACAAGGTACCATACCCACAATTGGACGGGCTCTGCTTGGAATTTTCTTCCCTGTTTACACTGGGTTTGGGTTGTGCCATGTCTTTTCAGGCACACATATCTATGAAACCTTCCACGCGCCCAAGTTTTTGTTTCGGGCGCGACAGATACCGGTGGCCCTCTGCAATTCTGTCAAAGCGGAATTAGACTGCCTCACAGCCCTGGGGGTCATTCATTCTATTTCCTCAAGTGAATGGTCTTCTCTGTTGGTCATTGTAATAAAGCCGACTGGCAAGCTGCGGCTCTGCGACGATTTTAAGACCACAATCAATGCACAGTCAGTCATTAACACTTATCCATAGCCTCACCCAGGGCCGTCTTAAGCCATGCAGAGGCCCCTGGGCACTCTGTATTTTGGGGCCCTTAAAAAAAACTAAATGAATGCATTAGAATGGTGTACATTTATTTAGTGACTTAATTGGTTAAAATGATACAAACCAAATACTAATGATTAGTTCCACATATTAGTCTTTCATTTAAATTAATGATTTCTTTAAAGATTTCGAGAATAAAAAAATATACATTTTTTAGAGTGTCTCTTTCTAATCTGGCACATAGATTAGGGGACCCTACAACAAAACAGAATTTTCCTTGGAATGAACTTATCAGAATGCTGTGCATTTGTTTAACGAATTTATTGGTTATTATGGCTAGAAATATACAAATAAGACTAGTGATTATTGTCTTGCAAATGGGACTTACGTTGCTGTTAAAGGTGTGTTTTTTTTTTTTTTTTTTTTTTTTTTTTTTTTTTTTTTTTTTTTTTTTTTTTCTGGGATTTCGGAAATGCAAAATCTTCTACTACGTCTGCAAAGTCCAACTGTTGAAGGGTGTCACTTTCTATGCACGTGCTTGACAAGTTAGTAAATCGTTCCTGTAGCATAGTCATTTGTAATTCATTTTTGATTCTCTGTAAGTGGGAAAATGAATGCTCTCTACTGCAATTGGTTACCATTATATAAAGAAATATCCGGGTAGCAACTTCTACATTCGGAAAGGCTTCTTGTATTTTATCTGCTTTTATTAAAGAATGTAAGGATGATGTACTTGGCTCTGGAGATTCATTTGGAAATTTTTTGAAATATTGTTTTAAATAAAAACAATCTGATATGCATTCATCTGCATTATTGTCTGAATGATGAAATTCTGCAAAGTTCTTTCATTATTTCTCAACTGTTCAGGATAGATTTGTTTTAACTGAGAACTTTCTCGTAGGCTTCTGAACGTCGCTTCAAACAAGAATCCCATGTGTCGATTACAGGTAGAAAATCTTCTACACGAAATGCTTCTTTGCACTCAGATGGACAGTTTCTGACGAATCTTCGAAAAAAGTGATATGCTTCCTGCAATTTCTCGTCCCTTGAGAATTACCCTTATAGTCAGCACCTGGATTTTTCTCTTTGGCTGAAGATTCATACTGATCGAATCTCCTGTGTGCAGAACTGATGAAATCGGAAATAGATGCAAAAAGTTTTGTTGCAAGTCTATTGTGACGGCACTACTTTGTAGAGTTACATTTGTGTTGTTGATAATTATCGAAAGTTCATCCCATATCTCTGTTAGGAGAATGATCTCAAGTTTATTCATTTTCTTGCAAGGGCTTTGAGCTTCATTTCTTGTTTCCACTGGCTGATCACTGTTGCCACTAATTGACTTTAAAGCTTCAAACATATCATTGTAGCCATTATTCAAAGCATTCAACGAGTGTTCGAACCAGAAGGAAAGGTGGTCAATTTTTGGAGAAACTGGAAGTATGCTACTGCTTCAGAAACACCCTGCAGCCACCTGAACATCTACTAAATTTAGTGAATGTGTAGCACATGGTACTAAAATAACACATTCACATTTTTCTTTTATTCTTGCCTGAAGACCGGAATCCCTCGGGGGAGCCTGAAACCCGTAGAGGTTGTTGTTGTTGTTGTTGGTTTTTGAGGGGACTAAACAGCTAGGTCATCAGTCCCCCGTTACTAACTGAGAGTCTACCGTCAATAACGAAAAGTAAAACAAAGGTCTAAAACTGGTCACGCACATAAGGTACAGGTTGGACAAACCACTGATAACTTAAAACGAAGACACACAGAATTGTTAAAAGAAAGTCAGGAATAAAACTTGCTAGTGGAGTATCTTGGCTGGCTGATCACAAAGAAAAAACAGGATGAGCCAGCCATACTGCATACACTAAGAACCCCTAAGGGTGTGAAAAAGTAAAAAAGTGGATTGGTGGTGGCCTAAGATGTCAGGCCACAGCACCCACCGTTAGATAGAGTCATAAAAACCAGCAGCGCGGATAAAACTTAAAACTTTGTTAGCCATAGAGGCGTCGTCACCTAAAACTAAGGGTAGTGCGTCTGGAAGAGTAAAATAGTGCTGCAGGTTGGCTAAAAGCGGACAGTCCATCAAAAGATGGGCCACTGTCAACACAGTGCCACATCTACACACGGGTGGAGCCTCACGCCGAAGAAGATACCCATGGGTTAACCACGTATGTCCAATCCGGAGGCGACAGAGGACAACTGACTCTCGGCAAGTCGGCCGCAGTGAAGAGTTCCAGAAAGCTGTGGAGAGCTTCACTGCCCGAAACTTATTCGGCGCAGTCGCCGTAGCCCACTCGGTACTCCAAGCCTCGCGTACCTTCTGGTGCAACACCAATTTAATATCCTGTTCCGTAACACCAATAGTAAGAGGTGCTCCCATAGTGGCCTGCTTGGCCAATCGATCAACATGTTCATTCCCTGGTATGCCAACATGGCCCGGGGTCCATACAAAGACCACAGAACGGCCTGATTGGCATAGGGAGTGATCAGTATCCTGGATCGACCGCACTATTGGGTGCCAAGAGAAACATTGGTCGATCGCTTGTAAGCCACTCAGGGAGTCAGTACAGATGACGAATGACCCCCTGGGGCAGGCCTTGAGATGTTGTAGAGCTCTGAGCATGGCGACCAGCTCGGCGGAGAAGATGCTACTCTCACAGGGCAGAGAATGCTGTTCCACTTGGTTGTCATGCAGAAAGGCATACCCAGCACGACCATCTACTACAGAACCATCTGTGTAAATGGCGTCTGCGGCACGGAACGGCTCGAGCACTTGCAGAAACTGGTGACGAAGATGAACTGGAGAAACAGAGGCCTTTGATACATGGGACAGGTCGAGACGGAGCTGCAAACGAGGAATGGGCCAAGGAGGGGTGTGATAGGAATAGTGGAAAGTGGTAGGAAGTGGGTAGGATGTGAAAGACGAAAGAAGGATACGAACACGGACCGAGATCGGGTATCCCGACCTTGGGCGTCGTGGAGGGATAGGTAGAGCAGCGTCTGGAAAAAGGAGCCGGCGGTTCGGGTGGAAGGGCGAGGCCTGAACTCGAGCAACATAAGAAGTTAGCAGGTGTTGCCTACGGAACCGCAGCGGGAGGACTCCAGGACAGAGGCTTGTCACAGGGCTTGTCCAAAAAGCCCCTGTCGCCAAACGGATACCACTGTGTAAAATTGGGTCCAACGCCTGCAGTGCTGATGGCGCAGCTGAATCGTAGACTATGCAGCCATAGTCTAGGCGCGACTGAATGAGGGCCTTGTAAAGTTGTAAGAGCGTTGGGCGTGAGGCTCCCCAAATAGTGTGGCTGAGACAACGTAGGATGTTAAGGTGTCGCCAGCACTTTCGTTTCAGCTGGCAAAGGTGTTGCACCCAGGTGAGACGGTTGTCGAACAACATGCCTAGAAACGTGTGTGTTTCTATGACATGTATCAGGTCTCCAGCTAAATAGAGTTCGGGTTCCAGGTGTACTGCCCGATGTCGGCAGAAATGCATTACACGGGTCTTCGACGCAGAGAACTGAAAACCGCGGGCAAACGCCCACGACTGCGCCTTCCAGATGGCTAGTTGCAACCGACGTTCAGCAACACTGATGCTGGTGGAGCTAAAATACATGCAGAAGTCATCGGCATACAAGGAAGTGGATACCGATGACCCCACGGTCGCCGCAAGGCCGTTGATAGTGACTAAAAATAAAGGGACACTGAGAACGGAACCCTGCGGGACTCCGTTCTCTTGACAATGAGGTGAGCTAAAACAAGAACCAACACGAACTCTAAAAGAACGCAACGCCAGGAAATTCTGAATGAATATGGGAAGCGGACCCCGTAAACCCCAGTCGTACAGTGTAGACAAGATATGGTAGCGCCAGGTAGTGTCGTATGCTTTCCGCAGGTCGAAAAATACGGCAACCAGGTGTTCGCGCCAACTAAATGCTGTACGGATGGCCGACTCCAGCGACACAAGATTGTCAACAGCAGAGCGACCTTGACGGAACCCACCCTGTTGTGGCACCAGAAGTCCCCGGTCCTCGAGGATCCACATGAGCCTCCGACTCACCAACCGTTCGAGGAGCTTGCATGGAACATTTGTGAGGCTGATAGGACGGTAGCTATCTGCCACCTGCGGATCTGCCCCAGGCTTAATCACCGGAATGATAATGCTTTCCCGCCACGAGGACGGTAAAACACCCTCCAGCCATATCCGATTAAGCAGGGCGAGAAATTGGCTCTTGTCATCCGCTGGTAGGTGTCGGAGGAACTGACTGTGAATGCGATTGGGTCCAGGGGAGGTATCGGGGCATGCAGTAAGGGCACCTTCAAACTCCCACTCAGTGAATGGGTCGTTGTATGGTTCCCGACGTCGCGTTTGAAATGAAAGCAGACGTCTCTCTGCTCGCCCTTTAAGGGCGCGAAAGTCTGCGCCATAAGCAGCAGTCTCTGAGATGCGTGAAAAATGATCTGCCAGGTGCTCAGCGACGGCAACAGGGTCAGTACAGAGCGTACCCTGAACGCTGAGACACGGAATTCCTGCCGGTGGGCGGTGCCCAAAGAGGCGTCGAACCTGCGACCACACCTTGGAAGGAGAAGCGCGGGAACCAATGGACGCGACATACTTCTCCCACGAGGCTCTCTTACTATCTTTTATCAGTCGCCGGGCCCGTGCCCGGAGATGCTTGAAGGCTACAAGATGGTCGACAGACCGGTGACGTCGGTGGCGCTGTAGTGCTCGCCGACGTTCCCGGATGGCCTCAGCAATCTCCAGTGTCCACCAGGGCACCGACGGACGATGGAGCGAACCGGATGTGGTGGGAACAGAGTTGTCGGCTGCAGAAACGATGGCGTCTGTGACCTGCTGAACGGCAGCATCAACATCTGCTGGAAGCGGAGAGGAAATCACAGCAGCTGAAGAATAAGCTGGCCAGTCAGCTCTACGGAGGGACCAGCAAGGCGGACAGTCGGCAGGCGAACACTGTGGGAGCGACAGGAAGATCGGAAAGTGGTCGCTACCACACAGGTCGTCATGGACCCTCCAGGTGAGATGTGGAAGAAGGCCAGGGCTGCAGACAGACAAGTCTATTGCGGAAAAGTACCATGTGCTGTACTAAAGTGGGTAGGAGCACCGGTGTTTAAAAGACAGAGATTCTGCTCTGATAGGAGAGCCTCAACATCCCTACCCCGGGCCGAGGTCTGTGCGCCACCCCACAGATGGTGGTGGGTGTTGAAGTCCCCCAAAAGAAGAAAGGGTGGGGGAAGTTGGGCGACCAAGGCAGCAAGGTCGACGGGAGAGATGGCATCATCTGGTGTAAGGTAGAGAGAGCAGATGGTAAAATCCTGTAAGAACTGGAGCCGTACAGCGTCTGCCTCTAGAGGTGTATGTAGAGGCACTGCAGCACTGGGGACAGAAGTGTGGACATAAACACAGACGCCACCGGAAACTCTGTTGTAGACATTTCGGTTCTTAAAGTAGCCCCGATAGCCTCGGAGGGCTGGGGTCCTCTCAACGGGAAACCACGTTTCCTGCAAGGCAAGACAGATGGCAGGGAAGCGGCAGAGTAATTGCCGCAGCTCAGGCAGGTGGCGGAAAAAACTGCCGCAATTCCACTGCAAGATGCTGTTTGCAGTCTGCTGAATAGCCATAACTCAAGTTGTTAAATGGTCATTCAGCAGGGGCACCAGCTGCCAACTCCGCAGACTCTGCAGGATCCAGAACCATCGGTTCAGGCGATCCAAGTATGGCGAGATCCTCAGGTGATGCGAGGATCTCCACCTCGTTTTCAGAGGCCGAAGAGGTGACGGAGCGTTCCTTCCGAGGCACCGAAGATGCCTCCTTCGCGTCCTTCTTTTTCTTCGACTTCTTTTTGCCCTCTCGCTGGCCCTTTGGTGTTAAGGGCTGGGAGGGCTTCCCAGAAGTGGCATCGGTGACCGTCGAAAAGCCAGAAGCTCTTCGACCAGCAGGTTTTGGATCCTTCAGCCAAAGGCTGGCGCACCCTGGGACTCCCCAGAAGGGAGCGTCCCGAAGGACCCCTTCCGAGGGAGAGGTGCCGGAGGAAGCTGTTGATTCTCCGGCTGGGGGTTGGGGACTGGTGTCCCCGATGGTTGTGGGGTAATTGCCCCCACAACAGGTGCTGCAGCGGCAGATGGATCAACGCCCCCACCTAACGAGGGGGCAGTGGTAGTTTTGTGGCCCCTAGGGCCCACAGGAGGAAGCGATACCTTGGTAGGTGCCGTACCCGTAGTGCGCGGGGACGACGTTACTACAGCATAAGAGGTGGTCATGTTTACCGGATCGAGCCGCTCATATTTCTTTGTCGCCTCATTGTACGATAGTCGGTCCAAAATCTTAATCTCCATTATTTTTCGTTCTTTGTGGAGAACTTTACAGTCTGGAGAGCACGGTGGATGCAGCTGGTTGCAGTTCACACAGACGGGAGGTGGGGTGCAGGGAGCGTCCGGATGAGATGGACGTCCACATTCCCTGCACACAGGGCTAGAAGTGCACCGGGAGGACATATGCCCGAACTTCCAGCACCTGAAGCACCTCATAGGGGGCGGGACGTACGGTGTAACATCACACCGGTAGATCATTACCTTGACCTTCTCAGGCAGTGTATCGCTTTCGAAGGCCAGGATGAATGCACCGGTGGCAACCTTGTTATCTCTTGGTCCCCTATAGACACGTCTAACAAAGTGAACACCTCTGCGCTCCAGGTTGGCACGTAGCTCGTCATCAGACTGCGACAGCAAGTCCCGATGGTAAATACGGCCTTGGACCATATTGAGGGTCTTGTGGGGCGTGACACTGACAGGAATATCACCCAGCTTGTCACAGGCCAATAATGCCCTGGACTGGGCTGGGGATGCCGTCTGTATCAGAACTGCCCCACTTCTCATTTTCGAGAAAGACTCCACCTCACCATACTTGTCCTCGAGATGGTCAATGAAGAACTGCGGCTTGGTGGACAAGAAAGAGTCTCCATCAGTCTGGGAAAAAACCAGGTATCGCGGTGAATACGGATCCGAACAGCGTAAAGCTTGGCGTTCTTCCCATGGCATTGCCAGGGAAGGGAACGACTTAGGATCATAGGCTGTAGCATCATATTCTGACCTTCCACGCTTAGAAACGGCGTTTTTACGACCGCCCACGCTATTTATTGCTCGTTTCATTTCCGTCCCACGAGCAGCTAGGGAAAGGAGGTCCACCCAGGCAGAGCCCCGCTTGCCTGGGTAAGCCTTGTACAACTGAGGTGCGGCAGGTTCCTCAGAGGCTGCTCGCTAGCGGCTGTTCAACCTCAACAGCCATGTATCTCCTCGGCACGTAGCACACCTTGAGATTGAGGTTTTTTTTATAGAGGTTTGTACCATCCTTGCGACCCGGGCGATTAAGCCAAGATCCCCGGGCTCTGAAACGTACAACGTTCCACCGTCGCGCCGAACGATGGTCGTTGAGGCACGCACAGAGCTTACGGTGTAGCGGACTGTTGGCGCGACACAGCCCACAGCTCAGGACCCCGGGTTCGCCAAGCCCGTACTCAGCAAGTTAATGCTGAGCCCCTGAGGGGAAACCCCTAGAGGGCGCATCCCCAGGTGGCGGATCGGGGAATGCCTCCCAGATATGGGTGGTAGGAGGGAAATGAAATACCTCCCGTGGAACAACAGGCAACTGCAGCGTCTGACTCAGAGTGAGCGGCTGCAAACAGCATCTGACCCAGAGTGGGCGGCTGGTATCATATGTGGAAAGCAACGGGAAGCTACCCCATTACTGTTCCCAAGGCACATGGCTGTCTATGTGCAAAGTAATGAATCCGGAGGTAAAACATCCCCTCAATCGGATCTCCGGAAGGGGAGTACATCGAGGCTAATTGATAGTGTAACGACAACGAAAAAGAAAAGGAAAGAGGAAAAGCTAAGGATTGGTACATGGAACGTTCACACCCTGCTACAATCTGGCAAACTGGAAAATGCAAAAACAGAGATGGAGCACAACAATCTAGATATTCTTGGAATGTGCGAGGTGAGATTGGGGGGGGGGGGGGGGGCAATGGTGAGCAACAGAGCAATGATTACAAACTATTTTATTCAGGCGAGGAAACAAGCAGAATGAATGGAGTAGCTATCTTGGTAAGGAAGAAGGTCAAAAACATGATAATGAAGATGGAATACATTAATAGCAGGTTGATGATGCTAAGGTTGGAAGGTAACAAGAAAGATGTAGTTCTGATACAGGTCTACATGCCTACCAGCCAACACAGTGATGATGAGATTGAAGAATGCTACAGCAGAATTGAGAAGAATGAGAAGAAAAAGGCCTGCATCCTAGTAATGGGAGATTGGAACGCGGTGGTTGGCGAAGGGAAAGACGGAGATGAAGTGGGAAAGTTTGGTTTGGGAAAGAGAAACGAAAGAGGTGCGAGAATGGTCAGATTTTGTAAGGAAAACACATTCGTAGTTGGAAACACACTTTTTGAACATCACATGGACATCGAACATAGACAATAACAGATACCAAATCCATTATATATTAATACAGAGTAGATTCCGGACCTGCATGAGGAATGCCAAAGCTTGTCCTGGAGCCGATATTAATTCTGATCACAATTTGGTTGTAGTGGATGTGCAGGTTAGATTGAAAAGAATTTTGGTTGGTAATTTGAAAGAAAAATTTAACTTAGACGCCTTAAAGAAAGAAGGGACAACAAAAAAACTTGAAGAGTTCCGAGAAAAGTGGAAAATTAGAGAAAAGACAGAGACCATAAATGAGCAGTGGAACCAGTTCAGAGACACCCTGAAAGCAACCAGTAGAGAAGTTGTTGGTCGGGTTAAGTGCAAGCGGAGAAGGAAACCATGGGTTACCGACGACATGATCTTGAAGATGGCAGAAAGGAGAAAATGGAAAAACTCACAAACTGATGAAGGAAAAAGGCAATACAGAAGACTGAACAATGAGCTGAGAAGAGTTAACTGATCAGGCCAGAGAAAAATGGGTAAGAGAAATCTGCTCAGAAACTGAGACACTGGAAAAAGCGGGCAAGTATGAAAAGATGTATTGAGTAGCCAAAGAACTAGTGTTTCAGGGAAGAAAGAGCAAAAGTAACGTAGAAATAGAAAGGAAAGATGGAACTCTATTAAGTGGCCCACGTGCTGTTCAGGACAGATGGAAAGAATACATCGATACACTCTATGAAGCGGATCAAAGACCTTCTCTTCTACCGATTGAGAAGGAAGAATCAATAAACGAAGATGAAAAGGGAGATACCATCTTACGTTCAGAAGTAAAAAAGGCACTGGGAGAACTTAAAAACAACAAAGCGTGTGGTGTAGATGACATTCCAGCAGAAATCTTGAAGAGCTTAAAAGAAATAGGCGAAAGTGAGTTGACCTCTCTTTGCAACCATATCTATGACAAAGGGGTGTGGCCAGAAGACTTTCTCGTAAGTATAATAGTTCCAATTCCAAAGACCAATAATGCTAAAAAGTGTGAAGATCACAGGACAATCAGCATAATATCGCAAGCAGCAAAGGTACTTCTTCGAATTCTGAATAGGAGGCTTTATGGAACGCTGAAAGAAGGACTTGGAGAGGAACAATATGGTTTCAGAAAGGGAAAGGGAACGCAAGATGCAATTGGTCTCCTAAGAACCATCGGCGAAAGATATATTGAAAAGGGTAAAGAAGTGTATGCTGTCTTCATAGATCCCGAAAATGCATTTGATAGAGTGCAGTGGGATAAGCTGTTTGACATCTTGAAAAGGAAGGAGGTAAAGTGGAAGGAAAGAAGATTAATTACAAATCTGTACCAGAAACAGAAGGCATGAGTACAAATAGGTAATGGGATCCCGGAAGACAGCAAGATTGGGAGAGGTGTCAGACAAGGCTGTTGTCTCTCTCCAATTTTATTTATCTGGAAGAAGTACTGGAAAGCTGTTTGGATGGGACAAGAGGAGTAAGGATAGGTGGGAGGAAAATTGATTGTATAAGATTTGCTGACGACATGGTCATCCTTGCAGAAAATAAAGATACAATGACTCAAATGCTAAATGATCTGAGTGAAGCCTGTACATCATATGGCATGAAAATTAATAAAAAGAAAATGAAAAGCATGGTCATAAGTTAAAAGAAAAGAAAAATTAAACTCAAGTTGGAGTCAGAGGTCATAGAACAGGTGACAGCATTCAAGTTTTGGGAAGTTGGATTAAGGAAGATATGAATTGCCAACAAGACATCAAAATGAGAATGGCTCTGGTGAAAGAAGCGTTCCAGAAGCAAAGAAAACTCCTAACCAGTGGTTTAAACAAAGAATTAAGAAAGAGACTGGTTAAGTGTCTAATATGGAGTGTGGCCTTATATGGAGCAGAAACATGGACATTGAGAAAGCAAGATGAGAAGAAAATTGAAGCTTACAAAATGTGGATATGGCGTAGGATGGAGAAGATCAGCTGGATCGATAAAGTCAGAAATGAAGAAGTACTGAACAGAGTTGGAGAGGAATGGAGGATGTTGCTGACGATAAAGAACAGAAAACTGAACTGGCTAGGCCACAGTTTAAAACGAGATTGCCTTCTGGTAGAGGCAATTGAGGGTTGCGTTCCGGGAAAGAGAGGAAGGGGCAGAAGAAGGTACCAGATGATGGATGACGTCAGCAAGCCACTAGGAGGGTACCAAAGAATGAAGGTGATCGCAAAAGACAGAGAAGCAGGGAGGGCTATGCAGTCTAAACCTGCCGTACGGCAGACAACCAAATGATGATGATGATGACCGGAATATTTTCCAGCTATATTTGCTGCATTATCATGTCCGTGGCAATCTTTTATTGAAATTTCAAAACTATCCAAAAAATTCATAACAGTATCCTCTATACTTTGAACCCTATGCTCCTCCATAGGCAAAAATTGCACAAAATCTCTTAACAGGCTGGCCTTCTTTTACGTACCAAACTATGAAAGTTAGCTGGTCAACATGAGAGAGATCTGGCGAGGAATCCACGCTTATTGAATAGTATCTGTTTTTAATTCATTGACAATCATCGTTAATACTTTCTGTCCCATTACATTAATAAATTCATTGCAAATATTTGCAGACCAATAAGATGTATTTCCTTTGCCACGATTGCCATGCCTTTGTATATGATCAGCAAGAAAAGGAAATTCTAAGCATCCCTAATAATTTCCATTTTTTCAGACCCCAAAATATAATTTTTTCCACGAAACCCTAGTCCCCTTGATGCCAAAAATTTCACAACTGCAACAGTTCTTTTCAATATGCTCCTCCTATAGTTCACCTCAACATTAAACTGGAAAAGCAATCTAATATCAACTCGACCAACAATTTTGCTTCTTGCAAAATAATTCATCTTTGATTTCCTGTGGCGTAAACCTCATTCTCCTTTAATAAGTTGTTTATATGCTTCCAATCTATGTAGCCCCTGGAAGAACTCAGATTATTGCCGACAGTGTTATTCAATAGACGGCAACAAAACAGTACACAGATTACATGGATGGTGAATACAGAAGCCACTTTCTTTCTACACACTCACCATTCGTCAGTATGCGAGTGAAAACAGCTCTAGTTAATTTTCTGGTTTTTGTTTTACCACTTATATCAGCAAAATATGTAGTGGTTTCTTAGAAGTCGGTATTTTTGTTTTGAAAAAACTCTGCACCCTTGTAAAATCCAAATATCATGGACTTCTTCCTTTAAAATTTCATCACAGTACTCACTAGGGTCGTGAGATATGTTTTCTAACATATCTATGTTTGGTGAATCCAAGTGGCTTGAGATGGAAGAAGCATGTTGTGATGTGTGTGCAGCTGTCGTCATAAGTGGACCTGATGACCTCGGAACACAAATGTCATCCTCTATGTTAAACATGGGCACCGTTTCTAACCTTTGAGATTTAGAGATATCTTGAGATGATGATGTAGATGAATCACTCTGCCTGTTAGTTTCTTCAACAGTGAAAAATGAAGTAAGTTTAGGTAGTCTGCTGATGGATTCTTTTTGAATTGCAAGTTTTTTTTTTTTTTTTTTTTTTTTTTTCCTGAACCAATTAAGTATATTCTTTTTGACATTGGTGAAAGACACTACAAAAATATCAAGTAGTCACTGCCAAGTAAAGCCAGTCGCAGTGGCCAAGCGGTCTGCGGCGCGACAGTCACGGTCTGCACTGCCACTACGGTCAGGGGTTCGAATCCCCCCTCGGGCATGGATATTTGTGCCGTCCTTAGTGTTAGCTAGTTCATAAGTAGTTTGTAAGTTTAGGGACTGATGACCCTGTAGTTAAGTCCCATAAGCTCTACAAACATTTGAACTGCCAAGTAAACAGAGTGAGTCGCATAAATCAGGTACAATCAAATGGCGCTTCGAAGCACCCCGATAACGAACTGTCGCTTCATAAGGTAGAAACTCCAACAATGCCGAATTCACCGAGACTGGACGCATTGGCCGATGTGCAGTGCCGTCCTTAGAACAGGGCGAGTTCATTGGTTTCTTCGTAGGGGAGGCCATTGCGCGTTGTCGTCCTAAGTGCCGGGTGAGTCCATTACTTTGTTCTAAGGGGAGGCCACATCAGTCTGCTCAGACCCTTCTAGTTATCGAGGTTCATGTATTTCTGCTTCCTTATATTAAATATTTGGATCTGATTAAATGGGCTCTGCCTGAAGCCAAATAAAAATAAAAATAAACTGTCATACAAAGCTCGCCATTGCTGTCTCCACCACTTGGTGCAAGAAGGGTTCTGCAGAACCAGAGATGAGATATTATGTATAACGTAATTAAGTTTATGTCAGAAGACGTAAAAGACAGGATAAAATCACATAAAACTGTTCCCTTGATAAAGTTCAAACTGCTACTGGCGTTTCACTTGGGACTATAAGAAGAGTAAAAAAAGTGGGAGAAAAAGTAGGAATTTACATTTGTGGAGAGATTGACACGCAACTTCCACACAACAAGCAGCGTCCCACAATGAAGTCACTTCTCTCGGAATAACCGAAAATACGGCTTTTAAGTGAAGTACCTTCTCCACTAATTAGATTTCAGGTATGTCAGATTATTTTTTAAAGCCCATCTATACACGTTGAAATCTTAGTATAAGTAACAATTCAGTTATTTACCAGATGTGTCCAAAGGAACAAAAATTGGTACTATGCTTGTGAAAACCGTTGCCACACCATATACGACATGTTTCAAAACAATTTCTGGGTCTTTATAAAAATTCACTTACGAAATAGTCATTGCCTAGAAGAAAGGAACGAGTTTCTCGGGGTCCCCATCACGCTGGGGGCCCTGGGCCTGTGTGCCTTGTGCCCCTATGGTAGAGACAGTATTGGCCTCACCAGGAGGAATTGCTTACATCGTTGTCAGGAGGACTTTTTTTTTTCGAAGGTGGACTTGGCAGAGGCCTATCTTCAGCTTTACTTGGTTGAGGAGTCACAGCGTCTGTTGTTGATTAATACACCATTTGGCCTATACCAGTATTTACGCCTACCGTTTGGGGTTGTCAGCACCCCAGCCATATTCCAACGGTTCCTGGAACAGCTTACAGTGCTGATTCTGGGCCGTATAAATTATCTGGACGACATTGTGGGATGGCGCCCTCTTACTGTCCACGGCAGATGCACCACCTTGGGTGGTCATTCCCTCCTCTCTATGTCGCGCAGTTCTCCGTCTTCTGCACGCTGACCACTGGGGTATGTCCCGTACAAAAGCATTAGCCCTCCGCCATGTAGTCTGGCCAGGCCTGGACGGGGATATTGTCAGACTTGTGTCGGCCTACTCGATATGTGCGACTCACCAGGCTACTCCACGCGCGTCCCTTTCACCGTGGCCAGATGTAGAACTGGCTTGGGAATGAGTTCATGTAGACTTTGTAGTTTGTTTCTTGAATTCCTTCTGGCTATTGGTGGTTGAAGCATTTTAAAAAGTTTCCGTACGTGGTATGTTGTGCTGCTATATTAACAGCTATATCTCAGCTTTATTTAAGATCTTTGCTCTCGAAGGCCTGCCTATCACTTTAGTTACAGATAACGGCCTGCAGTTTTCTTCTCAGGAATTCACTGAATTCTGTGCCCGGCGAGATATCTGCAATGTGTTGGCGCCCCCTTTTCACCCCCAATCTAACGGGAAAGTCTAATGTCTGGTTAGAATGTTTAAGACCCAAATGAACAAGTACATAGTTCAATCTTCACCCGGCATGGCGTTAGAGAGATTCCTGGCTCCCTACCGTTTTACTCCACTCAGTGATAAGAGCCCAGCAGAACTCTTACACGGCCAACAGCCTCGGACACTGCTTCACCTGCTGTGGCCCCTGCCAGGCCACCTACACGCAGCAGTGCTGGCCCGTTTCTGCCCGGGTACTGCGGTGAGGGCTCGGGGGCTCGGCCGCCGCCCCAAATGGATCCCAGCAGTTGTCACGCGCTGTTCTGGCCGCTGTCTCTGTGAGGTCCCAACATGTGGATCAACTGCGTCCTAGGGTGGCAGGTCGGGAGTGAGAGGAATTCCTGACACATCCTCGAGTTCACCCTTCACCTAACGAGGCCGAGTGCCAAACCCAGCCTCCTCCCGGCCGACACTCCATGGCATCCATACAACATTTAATCCTTATCCCACGGATGATACTAAAATTGTGCAACCTATCCCACTGCTGTACAAATAAGATGGGTTGAAGGTGTTGGCAGGATGGAAGACTTGTGGGTGCCCTAGGAAAAGCTGGCCGATTGGCAAATAAAAGATAGGCTTCAAGTTAACATTGGCTATATTCTCAAATTCGGGTTACATATCGGGACTCACCCTGGGGATCAGATATAATGAATGAGTGCCAGTTAAAGTTACGGATTAGAAAATGGAAAACATAACGGTTACGGTTCACACAGTTGGTGGCTGATACCGAACAGCCTCTAGGGGAGAGTGGACGGCATGCGGCCGTTCGCCCCGCACAGAGGCTGAGCCTCTCGAGTGCGTCTGTTCTGTAGGAGAACTAAAACTGAAGAGAGCAAAGGAACTGATTCTCACTCTTCTGAGTCCTACTGCAGTAGCACACCTGATCAAATGTGGATGTCTGCTATTGGCTTCACGGTAGCATGGAAACGGCAGTAGTTTCAGTACAGACGTCAGAAGGGTGGCGTGATTTTAGAATCAGCAGTCAACTCTGGTTCTAGCTGGCTTTGTCCTGCAAAATGGACAGCCTTGGTCAAGGCGTATGTCACAGTGGAAGAACACTTGTAAAACTGAGGCGAAGTTTTGAAATAATTTTTATGAATTATTTCCCTAACCTATGTTAGGCCGGCTCGGCATTTTGGTTGTGAGGATGAAATGGATGTGTCATGTGTAACAATTTAGTTTTTCATCACAGAATAGTGAGATGTGCTGTAGCATAGTGCTATGATGTAACAATTAAAAAATAATTAATAATTAGAGAAAAAAATAATATTTGGGGTCAAAGAAAGACAATGTTTGTCACAGTTTCTTTTAGTTAAAGTTTTTTTTATGTACAAAAATTCATAATAAAGGTTATCCAGATTTTTACTATTTTAAGCATCAAGCAGAACTGGGACTGGTAATTTTATGCAAAGTAGAAATTGTTGATGTAATTTCATTCATCATAATCGATTAGACAGCAACCCTTTAGCCAGCATTAATTATTTATGTAGTAAAACTGCACAACTTCCATTCTTTTTGTATTTTTTTATGTTTTGCACGGCAATATTCGAGAATTTATTCGCATCCTCAAGTGTCCCAAATCCATTGTCTCGTAGCTCATAAACCCTGAAACAGACCTAGATCCAAATTGAACATGATGCACAACACAATGTGCTCCATTTCAATGACTGCTTCACAAGTTGTGCCATCTGAATCCTTCCAACCTATATCAGCTTTCCTTCATGTGGCAACTCTCCCTAAAACACACCCTTCATTCAAAGACCTCTCTGAGTTTCAACTTCACTACTTCCTTCAGTGCTCCCACTTCTGCACCACATGTGCCTTTCACCAACATACCTGCAGACTTTTCCACTTCTCTACCTCTCTCCTCCCCCCCCCCCCCCCCACCTCAACACAGTCCACAGACCTTTACACAGCTATAGCTCCACCTTTTTGCCCCTCACCATCATCATTATGCCCACCCAGTGTGTGTGTGTGTGTGTGTGTGTGTGTGTGTGTGTGTGTGTGTGATTTCAACCTGAACGTGTTGGTGTTTAATAATTTTAAATGGCTTGAAAATAATGTGAACTATGCTAATGTGGATAACAGTAATAAAGCCACTCATTAATTTATAGTCATATAAAATTTAAATACATACCTGACAAATAATTTGCTGATTTCAGAATCATCATCCTTAAGTTCACAGTGGTTTACTAATTCCAGACACATTTCCTTCTGGCACAAGGCAGATTCACATGTAGCTTAAAAACAAAAAGATAAAGCAAATAATGTTACTGTATCATATTTCTTAACTTTATGTCAGAAAAATAAAAGTACAGCCAGATAGTGCACAAATTTTTATACACCTATTCTCCAAACTGGAAAGAAGAAAAACTATTACATGAACCATCTTCAATACAGATTAATACAGCATGCTTAGAAAGTTAACAAACAAAGAGCTACTAATTAACAGTAGATATTTTCTAATGGATACATTTGTATCCCCCCAACACAATTACAAATATCAGAAAGGATACTAAATATGGAGTTTATTCACCGTCTTTATTCCACAACCATGCCCACAAATTCTACTTGTGATGAAATGTGTCACACTTTATTGGGTCTTCTCTATTAATCCAACCTGCTAGGTCCAAGATCTAATTAATGTACGGCCAACCCTCATAAGGAATCACCAGTAATAATAATATTGTTATAAAACCATGCCCAACATCAATCACAGGATTTGAAAACTACTGTAAATATTTAGTTTCATCTCCATTTGTGTGTGTGTATGTTTTTCTTTTCTTTTTCTTTCTTTTCTTCTTTGTGTGTTACTATAGGTGGTACGGCGGTACCAAGCTAAGGTAAGTAGAAGTAAGCCACTATCACTTTTGAACAATAATTTCACATCTCAGTGATGATTTAGATTAGATGTTCTTTTCATTTCAGTAGACAAAATTGAGGAGATCCTCTTTGATGTATAACATGTCAGAACAAAATACACAACAAATACCTACAAAATGAAAGCATGTGTGTTAATGTACATTCCAAAGATTTCAAATATAAGTGCCCCTGTGGAGTGGAGTTGATCAGAAAAAACAATATCTTGAGAATATTTACATTTTAAAGAACATGAAATGTATTATCATGTACTAAATGTTGAATATACTATGTGTGTGATAATTCTTAGGTATCTATTTATAGGCATAAATTTTCACACCTATGTTAGTACAAAAAATATTTGTTGATTTTCACAGCTGTAAACAAACAGAAAACCCCTCTGATTACCATACAGAGGTGTTGAAACATGTATTGGTAAAAACTAGTAATAAGGTGGAGCCAGTATACAATATTTTTACTGTAAACACAAAAATAACAAGAGCTGCACATCCAAATGGTGAATATTTACTATGATGTACATATGTCACTCCTCATGAAGTTCTATTCTGAATCCTTATGGTAGTGAGATACTTACACCTGGAGAAAATTTTACAAGTCATTTTTGTGCATTTTACATGTAAAATATGCATATCAGTTTCGAAAACATGGTTTCCTTATTTAAAAACAGCGAACTGATAATGTTTTAAAGATGAAAATAACAATCTAGTTCGCAAAATTTAACTATTTAAACTTCAGGTAACCGATTTCGATCTTAGGTTCGATCATCTTCAGACCTATTCGTCTCACTGTAGATGTTCAGGCGATGAGCGTGCGGCAACTGCGAGAGAATGCCAGCTGGTTAGCAGTCGCCACACACTCATGACCTGAATATCTACAGCGAGATGACTAGGCCTGAAGATGATCAAACCTAAGATCGAAATCGGTTACCTGAAGTAATAAATTGTTAAATTTTGCAAAATAGACTTATTTTCATCTTTAAAATTTGCGTAGTTTTGATTGAGTGTTAAGAAAACCAAAATGCATTTGATTGTGTGTTACATGTAGATTACTTGGTAAGAAAATAACGGAATGGGATAAAAGTATGCAAGTCTAGTGGGGTAGATTTTCACAGAATACATTTTAAAGCCATCAAGAAATGATTTATAAACTTTTAGCCACCAATTTGTGTAGTTCCTTTCATCAAACTGAAACATTTTTTGTTGGTTTTATTCGAGATGCTTAATTATTCACATTAATTTTGCAAGGTCCGCAAGGAGGGCAGCCTTCTCTCCAAACACCATGATCAACTTCACTGTCGTGTGATGGGCTGAGGGTTTCCTGACATGCCTCTGCCACCACTTTGCTGTCGGCCAGAGACTTCTACCCATTGTTTGGCACATGACCCCCTCTGATGTCTGAGATCCGCAATTGTGGGAGCACCCAGAAAAGCAACTCTTCGTTTGGCACTATCATCAGTTCCACAGCCACCTACTCTGTCATAGTTTCTTCAGCTTGCATAATTGCCAGAATCATGGGTGGTGTCACCAGCACTTGTACCAGACACCAAGAGTGAGGCAGCACCAACCTTTCCCATGCGACCATGTGGCCTAAATTGAAGACGGGTGTTGAGTCTGCCCATATGCTATGCACTTCTGACCTCCACACCTATAACAGCATGCCACTTGAGGCAATGCCCCATTGATGATGAAGATGATGATGAAGAAGAAGTGGAAGAAGAAGAAGAAGACAGATGTTTCCAGAGTTCATTCGCAGCCCCAGCAGGAAAGGGATGTAATAATATATGGATGTGTGATTGAAAAGGCTGCGTGCACTAACAGTGGAAGTCATGCCCACCCTGGAGGGTGCTGCAAATGACAGCTGTTAGAGACACAGTGACTGATAGTGCTCACTGTGCAGGGCTCTACCTAAGTATGTGTCAAATCGATCTGGACTTCATCCATATTTTTTGTCTCAACCGTATTAAGCTGTGAAGCTATTCCTAGTAACAAATGTCTCAACATTTTTCACTGTTTTCATTGGTTGTTAATAATATTTAGATAGGGAACAACTCACCGTAAAGATGAAAGTTGAGCCACCAACAGATACAAATAAAAGACACACAAACACATACACAATTCTAAATTTTCAGCCGCGGCCTTTCTCGGAAAGAGAACGCTGATCCAAACAATCACTCAGGAATACTCATCCACACACGTCAACCATCTCTGTCCGCCCAATACAGTCTGACTACGGCAAGCAGAAGGGATGTGAGGGGGAGGGAGGAAGGGGAAGGAGGGGTGGGGGGAGGGGGAAGGAGCGGAGGATGGGGGGGGGGGAGTGGAGAGGGAAGATAAGGGTGGGGATACAACAAGCAGAGGCATTGTCAGCTGGAAAATGAGATGCAGTATGAAAAGGGGTGTACACACACACACACACACACACACACACACACACACACACACACACACACTCCTGGCCATTAAAATTGCTACACTACGAAGATGACATGCTACAGATGTGAAATTTAACTGACAGGAAGAAGATGCTGTGATATGCAAATAATTAGCTTCTCAGAGCATTCACACAAGGTTGGCTCATGTGGCGTCACCTACAACGTGCTGACACGAGGAAAGTTTCCAAACGATTTCTCATACACAAACAGCAGTCAACCGGCATTGACTGGTGAAATGTTGTTGTGATGCCTTGTGCAAGGAGGAGAAATGTGTACCATCAGGTTTCCGACTTTGATAAAGGTCAGATTGGAGCCTATCGCGGTTGCGGTTTATCATATCGTGACATTGCTGCTTGCATTGGACGTGATCCAATGACTATTAGCAGAATATGGAATCGGTGGATTCAGGAGGGCAATACAGAACGCCGTGCTGGATTCCAATGGTGTCATATCACTAGCAGTCGAGATGACAGGTATCTTATCCACATGGCTGTAACGGATCGTGCAGCCATGTCTCGATCCCCGAGTCAACAGGTGGGGACGTTAGCAAGACAACAAACATCTGCACTTACAGTTCGATGACATTTGCTCCAGCATTGGCTATTAGCTCGGACACCATGGCTGCAGTTACCATTGACGTTGCATCGCAGACAGGAGTGCCTGTGATGGTGTACACAATGCCGTGCCTGGGTGCACTAATGGAAACGTGTCTTTTTTTTTTTTTTTTTTTTTTTTTTTTTTTTTTTTTAAATGAATCCAGGTTCTGTTTACAGCATTATGATGGTTGCATCCGTGTTCGGTGACATCACGGTGAATGCACATTGGAAGCATGTATTTGTCATCATCATTCTGGCGTATCACCCGTTGTGATAGTATGGGGTTACACGTCTGTCACCTCTTGTTCGCATCGACGGCACTTTGAACATTGGTTGTTACATTTCAGATGTGTTATGACCTGTGACTCTACCCTTTATTCGATCCCTGCGAAACCCTACATCTCAGCAGGATAATGCACGACCGCTATGTTGCAGGTCCTGGACGGGCCTTTCTGGAGAGGGAAAATGTTCAACTGCTGCCCTGGCCAGCACATTCTCCAGATCTTACACCAATTGAAAATGTCTGGTCAATTGTGGCCTAGCAACTGGCTCGTCACAATACGCCAGTCACTTCTCTTGATGAACTGTGGTATCATGTTGAAGCTGCGTGAGCATCTGTACCTGTACCCCTCATCTAAGCTCTGTTTGACTCAACACACAGGCGTATCAAGGCCGTTATTATGGCCAGAGCTAGTTGTTCTGGGTCCTTGCACCCAAATTGTGTGAAAATGTAATCACATGTCAGTTCTAGTCTAATACATTTCTCCAATGAATACCCGTTTATCATCTGCATTTCTTCTTGGTGTAGCAATTTTAATGGCTAGTAAGGTATAGTTTAACTTACCAAGCAAAAAGGTACTGGTTTGTTGACACACACATAAATAAGCATTTCGCATATGTCTGCCTTGGTGGTGTGTGTGTTTATTTACCTATCCTTTTCCCCCCAAGGTAAGTCTTTCCTCTCCCAGGATACCTTGTGATGAAACATGGGTTTTTGTTTATGGCATTAAAAAGAGCCCAAATTTCACAATGGATTAATGCTGGAGAGCCAAAGTTTTGCTCACTGTTCTTTCCAATTACTGTGGCATGGTGCATAATGAATTTTTGCTCAAGGTCGTATGGTCAGTAAGATATGTTACCTTGGCGTTACATGATGCCTGCGAGAACCAATACACCAAAAGCATCCAGAGATGTGGGAAAACAATTCATGGCTTTTGCAACATGACAATGTACAATCATAGGCAGTACGAAAAAAGAGTTTATGAGAAGTGCTTTCAGGAGTGTAAGAAGCGTTGGCACAAGTGTATTGGGATTACTTTGAAGGGGACAACATGAATATTGATAAATAAATAAATATTTTTTCATAAAAATATTATGTCACCTTACTTTTTGAACACACCTGGTATATCCTATAGTCCTGCTATGCCTGTGACCTAAACCTTCACTAGTTCCTGCTCCCACCAGTCTCCCATCCTTTCCCTTCCCTCCCACACTCTAGCCTCAGGTACGCCTTCCATTCTGACATGTACTCCAGTCTCTTGCCTCTGCTTCCCTTCTTTCCTGCCCCCTGCCCCTGACAGTCAGAGCACACTTCCTCAAGACAACACTGGCATATTCCCCTACACCTGCTTTCATCCCACCCCTCCCCTCCTGCTTCCTTCTCCATGCTACATCCTCACTTCCACCACTGGTTGCTTTCGTCTCAAGCCAGCCGAGTCCCACAGTCTAGCCACAGTGGTGGGAAACAGCAGTCATGTTTGTGTGAGTGTGTAAGTGAGAGAGTGTTTCTCTTCTGATGAAGGCTGTAGTGGCCAAAAGCTTTAATTAACTTATAATCTTTTCTGTGTGCTTGTTATCAACCACACACTGTGATATGTAATGGTTAACTGTTTTGTAATTATACAGATCATCATAAAATTTTTAAATCATATGAAAATTTTAACAAAGCAATACTGATAACACCTGGCTGTGGACTCCACATGGTACTTAGTCAGGCTGATGTTAGTATACAGTTACCACTGTGAAACAGGGTTTGCAGACATTTTTTGAAGGTGGTATATTTTACAGTAATGACACGTGTCTGTAACAAAGTGTTTCTAATGGGGAATAATATTTAATATAAATGTGTCATGGTGCACATACCAGTCTCTCTTTGGAGCCTCCGAGAATGACAAAAAGTTGTAATGTGTATGGTGTAAATAATTTACAAAGTGTGGTCACAACATTAAATGATTTGTTTTAAATGCATTCTAATAGCAACTAAATTTTGTCCAATTAAATTATTTAAAAACAAAAAAGATAGATTTTCATTTCATCAGATGAAGTAGTTTGCAGACAAATGAATAGACATGATGTTTCACAAGCTGCATTATCTAATCTGTGTGTTAATTTAATTACAGAGCATACATAAAATTAGTAAACAAAGCTTAGACATTCCCACTCATATTCGGTAAAATTATTGTCATATAACGTAGACAGTTATTCTTGGATAATCTGATTTCTGAGAGTAAAATTTATCTAGGAGAGTAAAGCAGTACTGAAAATACAGCACGTAATACAAGCATTCAAATGCTTAGGTTCTTGAGTTTTAAGGGCATTTTCACATGATAAAATACGCTGGTAGAAAACAGAATTGGTGTTTGGAAACATCGTTACTGGAAATGATAGAAATAACCAGGAGTTATTTTGGAAAGTAACACTTTCTGTGCCAAACAGGTATCTGCATCTTCTTCATCCATTGTTGGGTATTTCCATAATAATTTGAATGTCTGGTATACAGTCATAAAACAACACAATACTATTTTCTTACTTTGAAATAAAGTTTAATAATGGATTTTTAAAGAAATATGACCTATGTTGTTCTTAGAAGTCTTCCCATTCCTTTTTTACATGGTGTGGTACAGCAACCGTGTTCAGTTGAATTCTTGAATAAAAGAACGTCTTGATTGCAAATATTTTTTTATTTCAATGACGCATTTCACCCGATCAGGACATCTTCAGATATCTTGTATGATGTCCCTGTACCTTAGGTTGTGAATATATTAATACGACTTGCGTCGGTATAGGTACTGGTACAGTACCAGTACCTAACCGGGCGATAGGCGTCATTGAAATAAAAAATATTTGCAATCAAGACTTTCTTTTATTCAAGAATATGTTGTTCTTATGTTAAACCTCTCATCATTATAGGGTGTGAAATATACTGTTTTTTTTTCCCATGTGCTAAAAATTATTCTAGGTTTTTGTTTAATAAATAAAACTTATGAGCCTCTATATGTAATGAAAATAAGAAATATGTTGCAAGAATTATCTATCATTTCAAATGATGCTTATTTATATTGTAGAACTGGGAACTACAATATATTTTCCATTGTCATTCAGTTTGACTGTTTTCTGACCAGAATCAAGCCACATGTTGCTTCAACTCAAAATGAACAAACAGTGGTGTCTCACATTCAGCCAACTAGTTAGGCCTACTTAACTGAACTAGCAAAAATGTTTACTAGGAGTATTTATGTATCTTTTCTTCTGCCAAATGGCCAATATTATTAATTAGATCTAACAACTGAATGAGGGTTACTAGTAGTGGTATAATGGGTATGGCAGCCCTCACCAAGATGTTAATCCAATTTGAGGCAAATGATTCTGTTCTGGCACTCTGATTTTAAGACACTATAGACGTAAAAAAGGATTGAAGATACATACTGAATATTGTAAAATATATCCAAATTAAATTTCTTAATTGTGTACTGTTTCGTCAAATGAAATGCCGATAAGAAATAGATTTGCTGTACATGATGCTATCCTATTTTCTTTAGGAAGGAATTACGCAGCAAGCACTGCACCGGTAAAATAAAAATTGTAGATATTCACCTTCTTACAGTATAACAAAATTATTACCACATAATGTAAATATTTATCTTCGTATATCATGATTGAGAAATGGCATGTCATGAAAGACATTCAAACTACAGAAAATTCTGAGATTAAAGCACCTCTCTAGAGGAAGTAGTGTACTGGTAACAGACTGATTTTGATTATTCATTTGTAGCACCATGTCTTTCATAATTTAAATAATACACAGCTTACATAGTTCAAGTTAATAAAAAATGATGATCAAAAGAGATAAACTGGCTGGTCAGTACTTGGCATAGTTGTGTCTGAAAGAAAGAAACACACACACACACACACACACACACACACACACACACACACACACACAGAGGACAGAAGGAAAAGGTTACTCACAACGTAGGTCATGAGGTGTGATGGGTGAATGTGGACGTCCACTTAAACTCACGTCACCTCATGTCCTAGATTGTAACCTCTCTCTTCCGTCCCCTTTCTCTTCCCTCTTCTCCTACTTGACGAAGGAAATATAAATTTCCGAAAGCTAGTGGTAACGTTTAGTTTCGTTACTATTTGTGACCTACTTTTTTTTTTTGTTCTATCAGTGGTACTAAACTGAGGTACGTATTGGTCGTCTACCTACATCTTTTGAACATTATTTTCAGATCTCAGTAGAGAATTTCTGTGATGGATCAAGTTAATAAAAAAATCAAAAGATCAAACTTTTTACAGGGTGATCAAATTATGAAGGATTTTGTTTTCTGACTTTGAAGTTCACCTCACAAAAATTAATTTTATTTATTTACACCTGGAGTTGTCGAAAAAGTGATACACAAGCACTTCATTTCCCTTGTAGTCTGCTTGTCAGGGACTCATTGGGGTAGCATGCTATGACATGAGAGAGTGGAAATGTACACTTTACAGTGTACCGTTCCCAAGCTGTGTCCAAAATATATTCAACCACAGCACCAGGTAACCAGCACAGGTTGCTCAGCAGGCAGAGAGCCAGCGATTACTGAAGGGTTCTGGCACAAGTAGTCTGATTAGGTCAAAGTGACACCAGACTCAACATGGCCAATGTTAAACATGTTTTCAGAAGCTAAGTAGTTAAAAGTTTGAGCATGGAGTACATCAAAGTATATATATACACTTTGATGTACATCATGCTCAAAGGTATATATATGGTGGTGTCTGTTTTGATAAAGCTCATGGGAATCAACAAAATGCTCTGAATAAAGAGGATAATTTGTAGGGCACTAAATCAATGGTGTGTGGAAGCTAAGAATTTGGGTGTGACCCGAGGCATGCTAAGGTAATCAATTATGGAAACTGTTGTGTCCAGACAGTGTAGTAGTCAGCAAAATTGCCTAGTAAGCAAGATATTTTATACTTTCTCCAACTTATGTTATTTTTGTGTGTCTTGAAATGGTTTTTTCCCCTTAAGACAGATTTTTTATTTAGGATTCAAATACACCACATTGCTTTCCCATCTTGTGGCTACAGAACACTATTTTCCAACATACACTCCATTCAATTGAGCCTTATTTCTCCTTAATGGATGGGTCTGTATGACTACATAGTTCCACTCAACTGGTTTTTATTGGGGCCAATATCCTGTTGCATTAATAACTTTCCTGTTACTCATGTAGTGCAGCCTGCCAAGCGCAACCATCATGGAACCAGACAGACATCCAAGCTACAGTTTGGATGAATGTTTTTGAGCTCCTCTGGGATTCATTATCTTATTTTGGAAAATGATTCGTCATTAAGTTACGTTGCATGGCTTTGAGGCATTTATTGAAAATGACGAATTGGAATAATGTGAGTAAATAAATAAATATACAATCAAATGTATGTTTCAGTGCTATTAATATAACTGAATTAGGTTTACTTAAGCCTTCATCCACAACTTCACAAACTGCAGCGACAGTAATGATATATGGCTGGCTTTGAAATATGCAAGGGTATCATAGGTACTTCCTGCTGCTGAGAAACTAATCATAACAGCAAGTCTTCCCTTCACAGAAGTTGTATTTCTAAAATTTGCTCCTCCCTTAGAAACAACTGGCCCTGTAATATTCATTATACTTTCAAGCTGTGATGGAGTGGCCAAGCACATTGAGGTGCTAGGCTCCGATGAGAGAGGCCGTTCCCCGTTGGGGGTTTGAATCCTTCTTGAGGCATGGAAGTTTGTGTCATCTTTAGTATAAAGTACTTCATAAGTAGTGTGTAAGTTTACGAACTGATGACCCCACAGTTAAGTCCCTTAAGCTTAACAAACATTTGAACATATAATTTCAAAATCTGATTGCGACATCTTTGTGAAGTTACGAAAGCCAGAAATGTCTTCCAAATTCAGCTTGCACAGTGTGTCATTAATACCAACTTACACTAAGGAAAACACCCACACCCATGCCCGAGGGAGGGCTCGAACCTCCGGCAGGAGTGACCGCCCAGTGCGTAGCATGATGCTTTAAACCACGCAACCACTCGCACGTGGCAATGTGCCATTCCCGTCACATCTCTATACATAAAAGGAAATGTCCCGATTGACTGACTGACTTGCCATCGCCCAGCCCAAACCACTGAAGATACAAACTTGAAATTTGTGGAGGGTGTTGATCTTACTCTGTAGGCGTCATTTAAGAAGCGATTTTCCAATATTCTGTCCGTAAGGGGGTGAAATAGGGGATGAAATGTTTTTTGAAAATACGTAGCTATTTAGGCAATTTTGAAACTAGAACTACAAAATTTCGGATTTTAATTCAGGGTTCGAATTTAAAAGACACGTGTTTCTGCATTTTTTGAAATTCGACAAATAAGGGGGTAAAATAGGGGATGAAAAAATTGATTTTCAAAAATATGTTGCTGTTAACTCAAATTTTAAGCTACAACTACGAAACATCGGATATGGAATCTTTGTCAAGATTAAAACTCCATGATTTTTAGTATTTTTGGAAATTCAACAAGTAAGACGGTTAAATAGAGGATCAAAAATTCTTTTTGAAAACACATTGCTATTGATACAATTTTGAAGCTAGAGCTGCAAAAATTGATATTTGTATAGTTGGTTAGACGTTAAAAAATACGTGTTTCGGTATTTTTGGAAATTCAACCATCAACGGGGTTAAATTGGAGAGGGGGTGTTTTTCAAAACTATGTTGCTATTTAGGCAATTTTGAAGTTGGAACTACAATTTTTCGGATTTGGATTCGGGGTTCGAATTTAAAAGACAGGTGTTTTGGTATTTTTGGAAATTAGACATCAGCCGCTGCCACAAGTGAAATATTACCGAAATTATACATATACATGAACATGAAAAGTGACATCGATTTTCGATTATAATTTTTCAAGGAGGCCAATAAAACATACACAACTGAAAAGGTGTTTTGCCATAGATGTGTCAAAGACAAAAATCATGTGTATATGTAACATTTGAGAGAGGAAAAAGCAATCAGATGTTTTCATATCTATATCTTTCATCACGCTTTAAATTCTCCATAGTGCATTAATTGTGGAATTATATAATGTAAGTACCTTGAATAAATTAGGCCTTAAACATCAAAATTGTCAAACCAAACAACTTGTCAAAACAATTATATAACCAAAATATGTAACATGTTATTCTAGAAAATAAACACCAGAATACCACGGAAGATGGCACAATAAGTGCCACAACTAATTTGTGTATTAAAACAGAAAAGTGTCTTGCATTCACAAAATTTGAAGCAATTCCCTAATTTTTAATTTCTTCATTTTATGTAGGTACACCAAGCAAAAAGTGAGACGTGCATAGAGATAGCTGGAGGAGGAGATTGAAGATGGATGGAAGGAAAGGGAGTGATGAACAGAGGCCGGGGATTAGATAGAGGGAGGATGAAGAGGTAGATAGTGGGGAAGCAGGAAACAGACATAGCAGAAGGGAAATAGATGGAAAGAATATAGAAGACAATAGCTTTTCACTTAGGTGGTCCAGAGTCGCTAAACTAATCTGTATATTTGTGGAGGAAACGAATGACAAAAAAGTAATCTATCTTAAGGATTTAAAATAATGTGTATCTGTGAAGCTAACCTTTCGTTTTACACACAATAATTTCGTTTTACATAGCCACTGGAGCCTAACGAACGAACAATACTGATATGATTGCAGCATTCTCTCGGCGATTCTACATTCACGTAAGTTATAGTTTTTCCTTTTCTATTTATTTCATATGAGAATGAGCCACAGCAAAGTGTGGCAGGGTTTAGCTAGTCTTCAATAAAATATATTAGGTCCTCCTCCAACAACTATGTCTTCTTCATCTGTTTATTTCATCAAGTTGCCTACTATTAATAGTAGCGCATTGTATCACTAATTTTTCTGCTTCATCTGTCATGGCATAGCTCAAGATGTGAATTCATAGATTGAAAGGTTTGTTCATTGCTGTCATTTCAACATAACAGATGTTGTGAATATATAGCAGACAATAAAGTCGGCAATTTTCATGAAGATGCGAACAATGAACACCATGAAACAAAACCCTCATGAGATGGAACTTTTGAAAAACAACTTTTATTTAAAATGAATAAACAATGCAAATGAGATGTAGTGAGAATGAAAGCACTGTGGACAATTTAATTAATAATACATTAGCTATGTATTATTATTATTAATTATGGATGCATTAATGTATTGAATGCCACTGTGAAGTAGCCGAGTAGTCTAAGGCACCTGACTGCGGAGCATGCAGTTACTCGCCGTCAGAGGTTCGAATCCTCCCTAGGGCATGGGTGTGTTTGTTGTCCTTAGGTTAGTTTAACTTCATTTAAGTAGTTTGAAAACCTAGGGACTACCAACCAAAGCCGTTAAGTCCCATAGACTTACAAACATTTGAACATTTTGAATGTATTGGATTATTGACTGACATTAAAGTTTGTTTCCTTTTTACATGTGTAAGGTTCATAATGGATTTACAAATGAGTTCTAATTTTTAAGAGTATCTCAAAAAGTAACTGTAAAAATAACTGTAAAGATACTTGAAACTGGCACAGTTACTTTCAATGTATAGTAACTGTAACTAAGTTATTTTTCAGGAAAGTAACTTCAACTGTAACTTAGTTACTTTAAAAAAGTAAATTTCCCAACACTGTGTTTGGAACACACCTCTGCTACAGATGTCACTTCAAAGGCTAGTTAAAGCAATGCCACCTAAGCAGGACTATTCAAACGAGTCCCAAGCAAAACATATTCAATTGAAATTGAATTACAAAAGAATGTGTGCATTACTTATTGAATGCTTATCTTACATATGAATTGATATATTTTTATTACAAGGACTTTTTTTCTAGAAATCTATAAAATGAAGACTCTCCTCAACTTCACAACAGATAGTTCAATGTCATCCTACCTTTTTAACCTACCCAAACTTGTCCTTCTCTCCTTTTTCAAGATGTAGGCAATAGTTTAGAAAGCAGGGACAATTAATGTACTTGTGTGCGTTTTGTAGTAGTACAAAATATATCAGGTCCTGAAGATAAATACTGGTCATAATATCATCCCTATCTACATATTAACATTCCTTACTGGACCTTCCATTGTTGTTATATACTTATAATCAATGTTTATTATAAAAAAAAGTAAAAAGAAAACTATGTTCACTCAATTACGGTTGCCTGGCTACTCGTGCCTCGTGTGTGCCAATCTACACTCCTGGATACCCAGCACCCACTGGCTGGCATGCAAGCTGGGACAAACTAATCTAAGTAAATTAGTGTTATAATTCTAAAACTATCAATTTGTAAGAGACAGATCAAATACACAAATAATTACTCACAACCAATAAGAGTTTCAGGGGAAGGCACTGGACCTATTTCTTCCAATAGCTCACATAATGGGTCCATAGGATCAGGTGCAATCTGTGACAAATACTTTACCAACAGCTCATGCGTATCACACATTTCCTGAAAGAACCAAAGATTTGTAAAACACACAGAATGTTTAAAAAACATAATTGAGAAAAACATATAGACCATATGATGATTAATATAAAATTCTTCAAAGCTAATGAGAGTTCAAAATAAATAAATACTTCTTAGTTCTTGGAAAAAATATTGAAGCATACTGATACAATAAGAACAGAGTAACCTTGCAAGTATTTTAGAGTGTAAAAATGAATAACAATAGTGTAAGCAAGGGGAGACAGACAAACTATTGACCATAAGGAATTATCAGAAGATTGGTTGGTTGGTGTTGGGTGTTTAGAGGGGAGTAAACTACCAGGTCATCAGTCCCCTGTTCCCAACTAAGAGATCACAGGATTTCATGTATGGTTAAAAATAAGCACCCTGCAACCAGTACACAAGACATACAGGAAGACAGTGTTGGCTATAATTACAACATAAAAAGAAAAAGGAAACCACAATAGAAGTGGAAATAATAATCAACTATGCTTAAAATCACAGCAGATGTTGTTGGCTGGCTGATCACTAGGATAATAATGGATGAACCAGCCATTCTGCACATACTACAACTGCCAGTTGGAAATGGGACTCACAAGACAAAAGTGACAACAGATTAAAACTATAAGCGGTGTTTGCCTGAAGATCAGGCATACAAGCCCATCATTAAAGCTTATGGTAAAAACCAGCTGCGTGAATAAAACCTAAAACACAGTCAGCCATAGAGGCGTTGTCAGCTAAAATCGAAAGAAGCACAGTAGGCAGGTTAAAAGACTGTCGCAATGCAGCTAAAAGTGGACAGTCCAACAAGATATGGACTACAGTCAACACAGCTCCACAATGGCATTCTGGCGGTTCCTCTCGACGTAAGAGGTGGCTGTGCGTTAGCCACGTATGGCCTATACGCATGTGACAGAGGACACCGAGTCCCTTCGAGAAGGCCTTAGGGAAGTCTTCCAAGCTGCCGTCGAAGGTTTGATTGCTTGAAGCTTATTGGGCATACTCATTGTTGCCCATTCCGAATTCCAGGCCTCAAAGATCTTTCGGTGTAGACCCAAGTGGATATTCCCTTCTGGGGTACCGATATCCAGGCACTAGCATGTGATGGCCTGCTTGGCCAGCTGATCAGCGCATTCGTTCCCTGGAATTCCAATGTGGCCTGGGGTCCAGATGAAAGTCACAGACTGGCCTGACTTGCCAAGACTAAACACCGTGACTTGGATGGATTGCACCAAATGGTGTTTGGGGAAACAGTGGTCGAGAGCGTGCAAGGCACTCAGGGAGTCACTGCAGATAAGATATGACTTCCTGGGGCATGCTCCAAGATGGTCGAGTGCACGGGTTATTGCTATCAGCTCCGCCATAAAAGACAGTACAGCCAGGGGGGCAGGGAGCGTTGTTCAGTGTGGTCGCCATGAACATAGCCATAACCCACTCCGCCGTCTACCTGGGAGCCATCAGTTTATACGACGTCTGCATCATGGAATGTGCCAAGTATGTCCAGAAACTGGTGTCTACGTAATTGTGGTGAAATTGATGCCTTTGGATCGCAGGACAGTTGCAGGTGAAGCTGTAGGCAAGAGAATGCAGGACGGAGAGTAAAGGACTCGAGTGAAGAAAGAAGAGAATGTACCCAGACCGCGACTGGAAGACCCGATCTGGGTCGACGTTGTGGAGAGGGGAGATCGGTATTTGAAAACAATAACCTGCGATTTGGATGGTGAGGCGTAGCGTGGACATGGGCAATGTAGGAGGCCAGCAACTGTTTCCGGCGGTACCTCAAGGGAGCGATGCCAGCTTCAGCAAGGAGGCTAGGCACAGGGCTGGTGCGGAATGCCTCTGTTGCTAAACGGACACCACCATGAAGAATGGGATCCAAGATCCGCAGTGCTGAAGGTGATGCAGAGTCATACACCTGGCTCCCATAATCCAGGCGTGATTGGATGAGAGCCTTAAAGAGGTGCATGAGGGTTCGACGGTCAGCTCCCCAGGCAGTGCGGCTGAGACATTGCAATATATTTAGGTGCCGCCAGCACTTCTGCTTCAGCTGACGAAGGTGTCGCCCCAAATCAGTCGGTTGTCAAACAGCACGCCGATAAACCGATGGCTTTCTGCGACATGAAGCTGGTCAGCAGCTAGGTACAGTTCTGGGTCAGGGTGAATGGCGAGACGATGACAAAAGTGCATCACCCGGGTTTTAGAAGCTGAGAACGTAAAGCCATGTGTTGTGGCCCATGACTGTGCCCTTTGGATGGCTCCCTGAAGACGCCTTTCTGCAACACCAATGCTAGGAGAACTGTAGTATAAGCAAGTCATCGGCAAATAAAGAACAACAAACCGATGACCCCACTGCCGCAGCAAGACCGTTTATCGCAATTAAAAAGAGCGGTACACTGAGAACGGAGCTCTGTGGGACGCCGTTCTCCAGCACTCGGCGTGAGCTGAGGGAGGTACCAACTCTAACCCTAAAAGTGCGTAGCGAGAGGAAATTCTTGATAAAATTGGGAGTGGACCCCAGTCATACAGTGTAGCAAGAATATGGTGGCGCCATGTCGTGTCATACGCCCTCCGGAGGTCAAAAAAGACTGCAACTAGGTGCTCACACCTAGAGAAGGCTGTACACATGGCCAACTCTAATGACACTAAATTGTTGATAGTGGAGCGACCCTGGCGGAAACCCCCCTGTTGTGGGGCCAGCAGACTCCGATATTCAAGGACCCACATAAGATGGCGACTCACCATACGCTCAAACAACTTACACAGGACATTAGTTAAGCTGATGGGGCGGTAACTGTCAACTGCCAGTGGATCTGCTCCCAGTTTCATAACAGGGATAATAATACTATCCCTCCACTGGGATGGGAAAACAGCCCCTATTAAATAAGGCAAGCAATTTCTGATGAAAGTCCGCTGATAGGTGATGGACGAACTGGCCATGTATGCGGTCTGGTACCGGAGAGGTTTCGGGGCATGCAGCAAGAGCAGTGATAAACTCACACTCCCTAAATGGAGCATTGTACAGTTCCCAGCGGCGAGTGTGGAAAGATAGAGGATTTCGCTCCACCCATTGTTTAAGGGAGCGGAAGGATGCACTATAATTTGCCGTTGCGGAGCAGCTTGCATAATGCTCTGCCATGCACTCAGCAATAACGGCCGGGTCAGTACAAAGAGTGCCATCGATGGTCAGAGACGGGATTCCTGCTGGTGGGCGGTATTCGAAGAGGCGCCGTACCTGAGACCAGACGCGAGAAGGGGAGGCACAAGAGCCTATAGAGGCAACGTACCGTTCCCAACAGTCCTGTTTACTTTGCCAGATGAGTCGTCGGGCTCGAGCCCTGACCCTTTTAAAGGATATCAGATTTTCAAGTGTGGGGCAGTGCCAGTGGCGTTGCAGTGCATGCCGACGGTCCCGGATGGCCTCAGCAATCTCGGGCGTCCACCAGGGCACTACCTTGTGCCAAGGGGAGCCAGTGGTGATCGGAATGGTCTCCTCTGCAACTGGGACTATAGCAGCAGTGACCTGTTGGACTGCCGTATCAATATCAGGTGGTAGTGGAACAGAAACCACAGCAGCCGAGGTGTAACGCCACCAGTCTGCTCGATGTAGACACCATCTGGATGGGTAGCCTGCAGGTTCAAAGTGCTGGAGTGACAGAAGAATGGGAAAATGGTCACTCCCGCAAGGATCGTCGTGGACCTTTCAACTTAAATGTGGGAGCAGGCTGGGGCTACATACAGATAGGTCAATAGCAGAATATGTGCCAGGCGCTATACTAAAATGTGTGGGTGCACCGGTGTTTAAGAGGCACATGTCCTGCTGTGTCAGTAATGATTCAACATCTCTACCACGTTCCAAGGGGTGTATACCGCCCCAGAGAGGGTGGTGGGCGTTGAAGTCCCCCAAAAGGATAAATGGTGGGGGTAATTGTGCGACCAAGGCAGTGAGGTCAGCAAGGGACACAGCCTCATCTGGTGTGAGGTACAGAGAGCAGACAGTTATGTCCTGAATTGTTCGGATTTGTACAGCCACTGCCTCGAGAGCCGTGTTGAGAGGCATGGCAGCACTAGGAACAGTGGCGAGGACATAAATGCAGACACTTCCAGATACCCTGCTGTAGTCAGTGCGGTTGTTATAGCAGCCCTGATAGCCGCGGAGGGCCGGGGTCCGCTGGACAGGAAACCATGTTTCCTGTAGGGCTACACAGAAAGCAGGATAGCGGCACAGTAATTGCTGCAGCTCGGGTAAGTGGTGGAAAAAGCCGCCACAGTTCCACTGCAAGATCATGCTACTTCTTGAATGCTGAGGCATGGCAGTATCGAGGGTGCTGTTGGTTCCACGGAATCAACGGTTGTCACCAATGGTGGACGCAGGGCCTCTACATCCATCGCCTCAAAAGTCTTGGTGATAGCCAAGTCCCCTGGTGAGGCGAGGAGTTCCACCACGTCCTCAGACGTGTGTGTTGGTGGTGGTGGTGGCACGGTTTCCACTGTGAAATCCGTTTGCTTTGCAGCCTTAGACTTTTTCTTCTCTTGCTCCTTTTTTGGTTTCTCTTGCTGGGAGGGCTTTGGAGCCTCGAACTCAGCCTCAGGGACTGAGGAGGACCTTGAAGCCCTACGACCACAACCCGAAGACGGTGGCTGTGTCAGCCACTCACTGGTACCCACATTATCAGTAGGAGAAACCATAGGAGGAAGGGAGCCCAGGGACCCCTTCCTGGCGAGAGGTGCCGGAGAAGGCTGCTTCTTCTCCGGCTGGGTGTTGGGGACTGGAGTCCCCAATGGTTGTGGGGCAGTTGCCCCCACAGAAGGTAGTGGGGGGGGGGGGGGGCAACAGAAGAAGGGCACCCAACCGTCAAGGGGGCAGTTTGATGGTGTTGGCTCGCAGGGGTCACAGGAGGTGGCGAGACGTGGGAGGCTGATGTCCCCATAGTGATCGGAGACGATGCAATGGCAGCAAAGGACGATGACAGCCGAACGGGATGAAGACGCTCATACTTTCGTCTGGCCTCTTAGTACGGCAATCTGTCCAGGGTTTTGAATTCCATGATCTTTCGTTCTTTATGGAGCACACTACAGGTCGGCAAGCAAGGTAGATGTTGCAGCCCACAATTCACACACACAGACGGAGGTGTACACGGAGCGTCCGGGTGTGATGGACGCCCACAGTCTCTACATGTGGGGCTGGAAGTGCATCGGGAGGACATATGCCCAAACTTCCAGCACCAAAGCATCGCATAGGGAGAGGAATGTACAGTTTTACATCACACTGGTATATCATTATCTTGACCTCAGGCAGTACATCGCCTTCGAAGGCCAAGATAAAGGCACTGGTGGCAACCCTGCGAACTTTCGGTCCCCTGTAGATGCGCCGGACAAAGTGAACTCCTCGTCACTCTAAGTCAGCGCGCAATTTGTCAACAGTCTGTGACAGGAGATCACAGTGGAATATTAAGCCCTGGATCATGTTGAGAGTCTTATGCGGCGTGAAACTTACGGCGACTTCTCCCAGCTTGTCGCAGGCAAGTAAAGCCTTTGACTGTGCAGGGGATGCCGCTTGTATTAAGACAGACCCGCTTCTCATTTTTGAAAATGATGCCACTTCACCAAATTGATTTTCAATAGTTTCAACACAAAATTGCGGCTTGGTGTTAGTAAAAGATTCCCCATCAGCCCGAGTACAGACTAAATACTGGGACGAGTAAAGCTCAGATCGATTAAGGGCCCGACGTTCTTCCCAAGGTGTGGCCAAGGAAAGGAACGATCAGGGGTCATAATGTGCACCATTAAATTCACTTCTTCCTCTCTTAGAGACTGCATTTTTGCAACCGCCTACGCTATTTATGGCTCGTTTCATTTCCATCCCACAAGCAGCTAGGGAAATAAGGTCCACCCAGGCAGAGCCCCACTTGCCTGGGTAAACCTTATACAACTGAGGTGCGGCAGGTTCCTCAGAGGCTAGTGGCTGTTCAACCTCAACAGCCATGCATCTCCTCAGCACGTAGCACACCTTGAGATTGAGGTTTTTTTTTTTTTTTTTTTTTTTTTTTTTTTTTTTTTTTTTTTTTTTTTTATAGAGGTTTGTACCGTCCTCACGACCTGGGCGATTAAGCCAAGATCCCCAGGTTCTGAAACATACAATGTTCCACCATCGCGCTGTATGAAGGTCGTTGAATCACGCACAGAGCTTACAGTGTAGTGGACTGTTGGCGCGACACAGCCCACGGCTCAGGACCCCGGGTTCGCCAAGCCTGTACTCAGCAAATTAATGCTGAGCCTCTGAGGGGAATTATCAGAAGAAACAAATAGAAAATTATGACCTTACCTTTAAGAGACGAAAGTTCTTTTGAAAAGTTGGAATAGTAGCTATTTGATTGTTGACACTGGAAATACCATTTTTTATCACTATGAAAGTATGCTAGGTGGTGCCTGGATGTGTATTTATTCCTTTCTTACGTTAGTCCATATCCTTCTTCCCTCTCCGTGCAAAACTTCCTATCCTACTCCATTCATTTCAATGTCATTTTTATTCACCTCAATTCTTATGATGTCATGTATCCTGACCTACAGAATGTGTCCTATGATAATTTTCTAGGTTCTTAGAGTCGAATATTTGGAAAGTGTCTGTGGAATGTGTTACAAATGGAGTTGGTAGTAAAGATATAATAAATCAAAACCTAATGTATGAGGTGGAGATTTTTCATAAACCTAATTGTTTATAACCTCTTATCTCATGAACAATGTGCAGGGCTGCTACAGAATGATGCGAGTAAGAAAAGGAACTTCAGGACCGTGGACACAGAAAAGTAGTTGTAAAAATAGCAGCATAAAGCTTACAAATAGTATCAATCTCAGTAGCTAAAAAATTTATTGTGGAGCATTACAATCAATTGATAAACACAATTCATCATATTTTTAGGAATAATAATAATAATAAAGGAAAGAAAGAAAGAAAAGTATTACCTTCAGAAAAGCTCTTCACTATTTCAAATGTGTGTGTGTGTGTGTGTTATTTTATTTTACTTTCCTTCCCCTCATTCGTCTCCACACTCCATTAATAAGCGGCATCTCGTTCCTCCCACCTAATATGTACACGTTCTGCAAGGCTGTGGTGTACCCATCGCCACCACCGTGACCATGACAATCTTCCTATTCCCCCTCACCTCCACTATTTCCACACCTCAGAGCATGATTCGGAGGGTGGCAGCCAGAGATGACGATGGTGTGACTGTGTTGTGGGCCTGCGTGATTGCGTGTATCTTCTATTTTCTGAAGGAGGCCCTTGTGGATAGTTTAAGTGTTGTATGTGTGTGTCTTTTTTATGTGCCTGTCACAGCGCGTTGTCACGTCTTTGCTTTGAGTTGTAAACTGTCCTTAAACAATTATAATAGGTTTTCATAAACCATTTCTACTGTTCAGTGCTTCTCTTAAAAACAGAATATTTTGGTAATGCAGGACTAGGTCCTCATATCAAAATTAGTTTTCGTAAGTGTATATATATCCACTGTCATCTCTCTTCACCAGGGCTTTAGAAATTATAGTACTAACCTGAAGAGAGATGTTAATAACAGGTCTTGCAATTAGTGTTGCCTCTGTGTAACGATGAACATGAAAGTGATCTTCCAGTTCCTCGACTTGACAGCAGTGACGAAAAAAATTCTTGAATTTTTCATGGCATTCAATTATGAAAGGATTCAAACACATGAGATAACTTGCTTCCTCTCCAAACTGAAATAAGTAAAAAACAAAAATTAACAACAAAGTCTTCTCAGTAAAATTGAAATATCAATGTACTGCTTTAGTTCTACATACCATACCAGAATTATGGAAAAACTGTGTTATCCAATGAAAATGCAAAACTATCAGGTTTATACAGATATATCATAGAGACAAGAGATGATATAATTGAAGTGTACAATGCAGTTTAGCTTAAGCCACACAGTAAGAGGTTAACATGAAGACTATTCAAGGTCAAACTGCAAGTAACAACAGCACAACAAAATATATTACAAACAGTAATTCTTCCAAGAAAATATGGTGAAAAAATTATTTAAGTAAACTATAGAAATCTTAATCTTGTTATTAGTTAGTGTTATTTGATTCAAACTTTAAACAGTCATGTAGAGTTTCTGTGTACAATTATTGTGGGCCTGTTAACCTTCCTGCACATTATGCTACTCCTCCATAAAATATATTGCATATATTCGGGGCAGGATTTAAGGAAGTCGTATCTCTGCTGGAGAGCCACATTCAGTGTCCGCTCCAGTCCCGGAAAGTATCCGGCGACAAGAGGGGCACTTCTTAGGTTCTTCTCTTGAAGGCTCTGAATTTGGCTGGGTGAGGAAGTGGCTCTGGCAATTAGCTTCTGTACCAGATCAGGAGGATAGCTGCGGGGGTGTGAAAGCTATTATTAGGTTATTGGTGTACTGATTCAGAGATTTGGGACTGGAGCAGACACGTTTGCCACGAAGACCTAAACTGTAGGGAAGGGAACGTTTGATGTGGAATGGATGGCAGTTGTCATAATGCAGGTACTGTCGTTTATTGGTAGATTTGATGTGGATGGATGTGTGAAGTTGGCCGTTGGACAGATGGAGGTCGACATCGAGGAAAGTGGCATGGGATTTGGAATCGGACAAAGTGAATTTTATGGCACCAAAGGAGTTGAGGTTGAAGAGGAAATTCTGGATTTATTCTTCACTGTGAGTCCAGATCATGAAGATGTCATCAATGAATCTATACCAGACCTTGGGTTGACAGGCTTGGGTATCCAGGAAGGCTTCCTCTAAGCGTCCCATCATGAATAAGTTTGCGTACGAGAGGGCCATCCTTGTTCCCATGGCTGTTCCCTTTAGTTGTTGGTATGTCTGGCCCTCAAAAGTGAAGAAGTTGTGGGTTAGGATGAAGCTGGCTAGGGTATTTAGGAGAGAGGTTTTAGGTAGGGAAGTGGGTGGTCGGCGTGAAAGGAAATACTCCATTGCAGCGACGCCCTGGGCATGTGGGATATTTGTGTATAAGGAAGTGGCATCAATGGTTACAATTCTGGAGGTAACAGGCTGGGTAACGATTACAGGCGATCAAGGAAGTGGTTGGTGTCTTTGATGAAGGATTGGAGACTGCACATGATGGGTTGAAGGTGTTGGTCTACGTAGGCAGAGATTCATTCAGTAGGGGCTTGCTAACTGGCCACAATGGGGCGGCCGGGATGATTGGGTTTGTGAATCTTGGGAAGTAGGTAGAAGGTGGGGGTGCGGGGTGTTGGTGGGATCATGAGGTTAATGGAGTCAGGTGAAAGGTTTTGTAGGTTTTGAGGATTCCTTGAAGCTGTGCCTGGACATCAGGAATGGGGTTGCCTTGACAGGCTTTATATGTGGTACTATCTGAAAGCTGACACAGCCCTCAGCCACATACGCCCGCTGATCAAGTACCAAGGTCGTGGATTCCTTGTTGGCTGGGAGAATAACGATGGAATGGTCAGTCTTCAGATCACGGATAGCTCGGGATTCGGCTGTAGTAATGTTGGGTGTAGGATTAAGGTTTCTCAGGAAAGACTGGGAGGCAAGGTTGGAAGTAATGAATTCCTGGAAGGTTTGAAGAGGGTGATTTTGAGGAAGAGCAGGTGGCTCTCGCTGTGACAGGGGACGGAACTGTTCCAGGCAGGGTTCAATTTGAATGATGTCTTGGAGAGCTGGATCATTAGGAGTTTGATTATTTTTCTTCATGGCAAAGTGATATCTCCAGCAAAGTCTAAGAGTATTGGATAGTAAATCTTTGACAAGGGCTGTTTGGTTGAATTTGGGAGTAGGGCTAAAGGTGAGGCTTTGGATAGGAAAGAGGTTTCAGATTGGCAGAGAGATTGAGAGGAGAGGTTGACTACTGAATTGGGATGTTGTGGTTCCGGATTGTGTGGATTGGAATTTCGAGGTTTTTGGGGAGGGGGGGGGGGAGTTGGGAAGATTGAGTAAATGGGAGAGACTGGGTTTGTGTGCAATAAGAGAAGGTTAAGGTTTATTGGAGAGGTTATTGAGGGAGAGAGTATTGCCTTTCCTGAGGTGGGTGACCAGGAGATTGGATAGTTTTTTGAGGTGGTGGGTGGCATGTTTTTCTAATTTGCGGTTGGCCTGAAGGAGGATGTTCTGGACTGCAGGTGTGGGAGTGTTTCCAAATATCAGACAAGCCTGTGTAAACCGAATGTGGGAGCATAATCTGGCTAGGGCGAAAGCATGTTTATGGAGGGAATGTACATAAAACTGGATGAGGTTGTAGTAGGGATGTTGTGAGGGTGGCATAATTGAAAATGTGTGTTCCTGAGTAGTGAACCCCATTTTGAACTAAAGTAAGTGTCTAAGTCCTTACGTAGATCATTTTTATTTCTAGTATTATATGCATGAACTAAGATGTTTGTTGGAAAAGTGGATACCTTATTTATGACATATTTCATTAATGAATAAATATGCTGAGAGGCAGTAGTTAGCCAGTTCTCTGAAGAAGATTCTACAGGATATCTGTGAATTTACTCCACAAATAATATGTATTACATGCTTTTTCCACTTTGAAAACGATTGCTCGACTTAAAAGAGTTACCCCAAAATAGGGATGGGTCGAAAATCGCGTATCTGTTAATAGTCACAGTGATTTAGAAGTAGCAGTATTCACAGTCGCAACTTTACGGATTCTGACTGCGATTTCAGTCGCAGTTTAGAAACGCAGTAGCACTAAAAGTAGCAAGTCGCAACTAAGAGTAGCAAGAAGCTGTTTGCACTCTGCCATCTGTTGGTCGAAGTTTGTACTAATATCTTTGCATTGGGCAAGCTATAGAGTCTACCTGCGATTTAAGTGACAAATCGCGTTTAAGAGTCGCAAGTAGCAACTAAGAGGCGCAGTTTAGACTTTGCCGGCTGCCATCTGTTGGCCGAAATTGGTACTTCTAGCTTCCCGCTGTCTGCCTCGTGTGTGTGTTGTGGTCTTCAGTCCGGAGACAGGTTTGATGCAGCTCTCCACAATACCCTATCCTGAGCAAGCCTTTTCATCTCCTCATAAGAACGACAACCCACATCCCCTTGAATCTGTTTACTATACGCGTCTCTTGGTCTCCCTCTGCGATTTTTACCCCACACACTTCCCTCCAACGCTAAATTTACAATTCCTCGATGTCTAAGAATGTGTCCTACCAAGCGATCCCTTCTTTTAGTCAGGGTATGCCAAAAATTCCTTTTCTCACCAATTCTATTCAGTACCTCTTCATTAGTTATGCGATCTACCCACCTAATCTTCAGAATTCTTCTGTAGCACCACATTTCAAAAGCCTCTATCCTCCTCCTGCCCGCACAGCTTATCGTCCATGTTTCACTCCCATACAAGGCAACACTCCACACAATTGCCTTCAGAAAAGACTTCCTTACACTTAAATTAATATTCGATGTTAGCAAATTTCTCTTTTTCAAAAATGCTTTTCTTCCCATTGCCATTCTGCATTTTATATCCTCTGTACTGCGACCATCACTTGTTATTTTACTGCCCAAGTAACAAAACTCATCTACCTCCTTTATTGCTTCGTTACCTACTCTAATTCCTTCAGCATCACCCGATTTTCTTAGACTGCACTCCATTACCCTAGTTTTGCTCTTGTTAATGTTCATCTTATAAGCACCTTTCAGCACACTGTCCATTCCGTTCAATTGCTCTTCCAGGTCCTTTGCTGTATGTGACAGAATTACTATGTCGTCGGCAAAACGCAATGTTTTTAATTCTTCCCCCTGAACTTTAATTCCTTCACCAAATTTCTCCTTGCTTTCCTTTTATGTGTGGCTTTTTGTGTATGTGTTGGTCGAACGCCATCGGCTCAAACCAGTGAGCTCGAACGTCCTCACTGGTCCAAACTGCGATTTCAGTGAAAAGTCGCGATTAAGAGTCGCAAGTAGCAACTGAGAATAGCGTTTAATATTCCGCCTTATGCTACTTGTTGACCAACTGTCGTACTTTCATTCGTGTGTTGTTTAGGGATGTTGTCGAATTAATGAGCAAGAAGATAATTTTCTTTGTGAAAATGTTTACACTTAGTGGCACTATTTTACCTGGCGGCAGCATTTACGTGTTGTGAAGCAAAGCCTGGCGCATGTATGTTTTTAGGTTATAGTTGGTAAAGACAACAAATGTGAATGCCAAATAAATATTGTCTTACGGACTTGATCCCTGTTTAAAATAATTTCTCGTCATAGAACCTACAACTATTATGGGAATTCAGAATACGTATGTTACATTGCAAATCTGGTTTCGACGAATATTTTTGCTTGCGTTATACATCGTACATAAAATAAAAATTCCAAGTGGGTGGTATCAAGTGGTCAACTAAGTAGGTAATTTTACGAAATGTTTAACAGTAGGCCAACTCCATTTTCAATGTGGACTGTGTTAAGTACTGCTCTATAGGAGTAAACTTGTATCTTCCAGGATTCTATAAAAATATTACACTTGAAAATAAACAAGTTTTTCGCGTAATGGAAAGTTTTATTTTATCAGATTTGTTTTAGGTTTAGGAATGTTGTTTTCCGTCTTTTTCCTTTTCGTACATTCCGTCCTGTGATGACATGAGTGAAAGCAGATGGGTGGTATCGGATCCTTCAGCATTATTAAAACTTTTGTTTACTGCAGTGGTGGCATAGTGTGCTTATGTTGGTAACGACCGATGAATGATCCTAGAAATCTAAATCATACAGAATGATTGAAATAATATTTTGTTTATCATAAAATAAATAATGTTATTCTTAATCTGTGGTTGTATGTAAGATTTCTTGTGTGTACCCCTGTACAGTCAGTAAGTTAAAAATTCTTATAAAATGAAGCTTTAGTTGCCAACATGAGCACACTAGGTCGGCACGTCGATTAGTAAAATATAACGCAACCTCTTATCTATAGTTATTTGGCAGAATATGTAGTGATACCGAAAGGTTTTAAAGAGAAAATGGAATTTTCAGAAGTCACTCGCGTTGTATTTCACATTTACTTATCTTTTTCAAATTGGTAAGAGACTTATATCACACAATGTTAAAAAAAAAATCTATTCATTGATTCTATCGGCAAGAACATAGCACTTTCGTTGCACTGTTATAGTTGCTGTGTGCCTAATCTACCAAATGTTTCTGTTAAGATAGACTATAGGCCTACTTGCCGATTTTGGTTACACATTACTTGCGAATAACCTCACTTTTAACTATACATTACACACCAAACACTGAAATAGCTTTTATAAGACTAATTGACATTTGTCGATGTGTAAATAATCCCAACATTACACGTAAATTGAGCATCAATATTCTTTTTTTGTATATATTTACATGTAGGAAGAGGATCTGTTATGGATGATATATATATTGCATTTGCCACACACATCACATAAGTCACGGAAGTAGCAGAAATCGCAGAAGTAGCAATATCAGTAGCAGAAATCGCAGAAGTAGCATTCAGAGTCACCGAAATCGCAGTTTGAGTGCGGAGGGATACATGTCGAGGATTTGTACAGTGCGATTGTAAACAGTGACAAATCGCAACTAAGAATCACAGATATATAAAAGTAGCAGTCACAGAAATCACTGATATCGAAAAATCGCAGTTTAGCCCATCCCTACCCCAAAATATTATACCATATTATATAGTTGAATGAAAGAAAGCAAAGTATGCAGCCTTTTCTATTTTTACGTCTCTTACGTCTGATAACACTCAAATCGCTAATTACGTAACAAATAATGACAAAGTGTTGAATATGTGAATTCCATAAACACCAACTAAAATAAACAACTCCATGAATCTCTCAACTTTTTAAGGTGGAAGGAATTCCTCACAAGACTTGCATTTTTGTACATTTTATGTTTTTGGTTGGATATCTCCTTCCACAAAACTGAGGCAAGTGCAGGCAATAGCGATGAGGGATGCAATCAATACCTTTCTCTGTAACATCAAATGACTGTGGTGGTTATATGAGGTGTAACAATCCTGTCTCATGATCACAGCTCCAGTCCTGAATTACGTGAGCTGTGTGAAGATGGGCCTATTTAGCTTGGAGCACACAATCACCCTGAGGAATAAATATCATACTATGGAATGGATATGGCCAGCCAAAACAGTCATGTAGTCAACCTTGGCAAATAACAATGGTGGGTGTGGAAAGCCAAGTAACAGCTGCCCAAATAAGCACCAAACTCTATCTATGTTTCTTCTTTACAGCAAGTACCCCAAGTCAATGTCAACGTGACAAACAACCCTAATCTTCCTTCATTCCTTGGGGCAGCATACATCAGATGTAAAATCTGCTAGGAGTTGGCAATAGTGTGTAACAAGACATGAATGACATTCATCCATTTCTCCATAGTTCAGGTTTTATAGCTTTGCCATCCCATTTTTCTGTTATGTGCTTTTGAATCATTAACATGCAGTTTTGGAATACGACCTCATGATGTAATTCTCCACTTTGGATCTTCTATGAAGTTTTTAATGACGACGGGGTTGGTAAGTATGAATTCTAGTTTAGTGGTGACTTTTTCACCTGCTGTTTTATTTTTCATAACAACCCTCTTTAATGTCAGTCTGTCACTCATCATAGTGTTGTGGCTTAGCTGATAATGGTTTTTCCACTTTCCCTGTATGCAGCAACATCTTCACTATGGTGTCTCCTATTTGAACTACCTCGGTTATGGAATCATGTACCCATTGTGAACACTAATAATTTTTCAACTTTCAATTACTCTTACACACACACACACACACACACACACACACACACACACACACACTAGCCTGTACTGGCCACAAAGGACACTTGCAGCAAATTGAAGGTATTGAATGGATGTACAGAACATGGCCAAATACACAGAAATCTCGCCTATTGGCTTGGTTAACACACATGCATTTATCTTAAACCATGCATTCCCGACATGTTTTCCTTAGTTTTGTCCAATTCCTGGAGAATGTAGCAAGTAACAAAATGCAGTGAGTTAAAGAACTAGTTTCATGCATGGCAACTGCAACAATCCTATACACCACTGGAGAGAGAGAGAGAGAGAGAGAGAGAGAGAGAGAGAGAGAGAGAGAGAGAGAGAGAAGAGAGAGAAGATGACATACTCCCTGCTTTGTGGCAGCAAACTGGAGAATTCTTGCAATGCTCCCAAGATTGCGGCGCTGTTCATATGAAAGGCTTCTGCCTTCAAACAAGTCCATTGAGTCAGGAGCAACAACAGCTGAATTTATGTAATGATAGTAGATAAAATTACCCACAACCTGCAAACAAATAATACACACAGTGTAATGAACGCATGTTAATAAATTACAGGAACCACGCCAAGTAAAACAATTGTAAAACAGAGTATGAAATTGCACATATTAAGCTGAGGTGGAGTGGCTGAGTGTTCTAAGGCTCTTGCAGTGGAGCACATAGTTGCTCGCCGTTGGGGGGTTTGAGTCCTCCCTCAGGCATGGGTGTATGTGTTGTCCTTAGCATAAGTTACTTTAAGCAGTTTTAAGCTTTATGACCAATGTAGTTAAGTCCCTTAGATTACAAATATTTGAATATTTTTTGCACATATTAAAGGAGGAGTTTGTCATCAGAAATTCCATTGAAAAATATTTTATGCTGGAATACCACAGAGGTTACAACACGGTCCTAAAGTGACAAAGCAAAGTTTTCAAACATGGTTTAATACGTCAAAAGTACCCATGCGAAAACAATTCACAAGCTCTTTGCCAGATTCCAATAGACAGACAGCATCGCTGTTCATCCATGATGGAATGTTGGCCCCAGGAAAACTGTACTTACTCCTGTAAACGTTCTGGAATTAATCAACAATTTAATAGAAATCTGTCCAAAAAAATGTGGCACAGGCTGGCTTGATATCTTCCAGCAAACAGAAAACATTGAGACAGAGGATATACCTGTTACCATTCAAAATCCAATTCCACAAGACCATTCCTGTACTAGTGAATAAGCAAATCTGGCAATTCTGAGGTTCTGAAAATCCTCATTGGTATGAAGTACAACCACTGTATTTTCCCAAAGTTACTGTGTTGATTGTGGTATGCAACAGAGCCATTCTTGGCCCTTTTCTTCAAGGGAGAAATGATCATTAGTGAATGTTACATTGAAATTTTGGAACAAATTGTCACCAAGCAGGTAGCACTGGAGGATCGACCAGCCACCAAGTTTTTTATGTAACATGGTGGCTGACCACATTGCACCGGTCAGGTGTTTTGCTTTCTTGATGAATACTATGGCAAGAAGGTCATTGCATTGGATTATTGGAAATTTACTGGTGCAGAGATGGTTTGGCCTCCACATTTGCCTGATGTGACTACTTCTTGTTGAGAACACTGAAAGACACTGCCTACCAAATCCGTACCACCATGCTGGATGAGCTTGAATCGGCGAAATGCAAACCATATGACTCATTTCTGTTTAGACACTACAGAATGTAATGGAAAATTTTATTGTCTGTTTGTGCCACATCCATACTGCAGGCAGTGGGCATTTCAAAGAGATTGTGTTGCAATTGGAAAGATGACGTGAGATGGATGAGTTTCATTATGGACATTGACACTGTACGAGCTACACTGCATACAGCAATATCTGTTCTCAGCTTTTCAAACATGTTGTTAATTTTTGTATAATATTCTTACAGTTTTCACAATAAAAATTATTTTGTTGCACTTGTCTATTGAGTTTTGAAAACGGGCACTCCTTCACTTATCCTATATTTGTGTGTGTGTGTGTGTAATATATGACGCGCGCGCACACACACACACACACACACACACACACACACACACACACACACACAATGGCCAAGTAAAAAGTTGAATTTGTGCATGAATGGGACTCAAACACAGATTCCCTGTATTAAAATAAACCATCTCTATGCAAAGGAAATGAAACAAAAGAAGAAAGAAACACAACAACTGAGTCAATGAACAGCACATGTAAACTAGCATCTAAGAAAGAAACTTTCACTCTGCACCGGAGTGTGCGCTGATATGAAACTTCCTGGCTTGCCCGTGAAAGGCAAAGGTCCCAGGTTCGAGTCCCAGTTCCGGCACACAGTTTTAGTCTGCCAGGAAATTTCAGAATCTAAGAAAATTGTCACTGAAGATGCCTTGTAAATAAAGGTAATGCTTTTAGTAAAAGAACTTGTCTCATTTCAGTAGCATAGACAGTTTATATACATAAATATCTGCCTAATAATGTAAGTAGCAACTGTGGGAAGAAAGACAGAAAATAACTAACAATGTTACAGATTTTTGACTTTATGGGTGTGATGCCTTCATCATTACACCTGAAGGTAAAAAAGATTGTGTTTCATTCACAATGCAGTGTTTCATAATTTTAAAAGCTTATACAATAGCTACAGTAACATTCTTCTAGAGCCTTTTTTTCTAGTTATGAATTCCTAATTTGACAAGTCTGCCATCTTACTTGCAATACAATGCAAACAGGTGTGACAATTATTAATGTTTCACTGCAGTTAGTTTCCTAAATATTGACACTTATATTAGCCTATACCATTAATGCAAAGAATACACAATGATACAATATAGTATCACTACACAAATACACTGAGATTTTTATACTTATTCTGCCACAATTTGCTCACACGACACAATAACAAAGTGCTTAACGTAAGTTAATTTACATATCATAAAGTACCTTCAGAATATCTTTCTCTGGTGCCTGTGGGAATTTTTCTGCAAGTGAATCATGCAGCACTTTTGCAACATACAGCACACCATATGGTATCATATCTCGACAATTTGTGATACGTTCCAAGAAGGCCAATGTCCAATGTCGCAGAGCTGAAATATTTTTTTCTAAGGAGCGTTTAACTTCTGGGTGGTTCAAGGCCTGTTCAGGATTTACTGATGCTGGAAGTTCCCTGTCAACAAATATATAACTGTTCAGTTTTGTGAGACATATTTCAGTATAATATAATCAAGTGATTACAAAAATTAAATTTGTAAAATGTCCCCAATGAACTATAGACCTTGCCAAGGTGAGGTGGCCTTTTTTTTAATTTTTTTGTGGTTTTAGGGCGCACAACTGCTGAGGTCATTAGCGCCCGAATCAAAACTAGGATATACTCAAGGGTAAAGACTATAGAAAAACAGCTAAAACATAGAATAAAAAACAACAAAGGGAAGAGCTAAATGTCCTTTGACAAATTGATCAAGGTGATAAAATTCAATACTCGAGCAACAGCCCGCGTGTCATCAGCTAAAATTTCTTCCAGTGTGTGTGGCAGATGTAGTGCAAGCCGAACAGGAGCAAAATTGGAACACGACAATAAAACATGGCGCACCAACACACACACACACAAACACACACACACACACACAATGCGCACACACACACACACACACACACACACACACACACACACACACACACACACACACACACACAGAGAGAGAGAGAGAGAGAGAGAGAGAGAGAGAGAGAGAGAGAGAGAGAAATACCATTTTGAGACTTTGTCACAATAGGAAATATCCTGGAAAAAGTTTAACAATTGAATAAAAGTATTTACTTTTGTTTTTTAATTCCTTAAATTAGGACGGAGCGCCATAAATGTGAAGGACATTGGGTGGAAAGCAAAAATAATATAACACCACATTGGAAATGGTTCTGTTGATCAGCTTACTTAGAAATGGTGTTTTGGACCAGTACATCAGAACAGAAGCACAGGAATTTTCTTTTTTTTCTTTTTTCTTTTTTTACAAAAATTCCAATTTTTACTTCACTATTAGCAGCATCATATATACTTCAATTAACCATATTTTCTCCCTTGAAATTTTCATTTATTTCATGGTTCCTCAGATCTTATCTTCAATCTCCTTTCTTTCATGATATTTGCTCGTACAACCAAGACTGTTCCCTGATCTTCTCTCTGGATCCTTTGCTATGCTTTGATTTTTCTGGTGTTGGTTCTTCACACTTAAGAGCTTTAGCATGCTATGAATTCTTTTTATGCCTTTTTTCCAGTTTAGTATGAGTTTTTACAATAGTAATATATTATTACAATCTTGAATTCAACACTTTGGTTGTGCTCCCTCTATTGTCATTTACGTCCTTTATCTTTACTGAGCCCACACTCTTCAGTGATTCAACCATTTCTGTTTGATTCAACAATATTTTCTATCCTCTGTTCTTTTTGATTGTAACAGTGAAATCATCTTGATTAAAACATGACTCTTGGATAGCTTTAAATTGCTGCCAATACTGTCTTATTTCGTTTATTTTATATATCAACTGTGGTAACGATAGTGTCTTCTTCAACTGCACCTTGGGTGCTGCACATAGCTATTGTAACACAATATAGGAAAAGAACTAAAGAATATGTATGGAAAGGTGTGTATGAAGCTTGACTGACTTTCTTACAAAGAAGTCCTAAGTGTATAAGATTATAAGCAACTATGTACACTAATAATATAATCAATAATACTGACTAATTTACAAATAAACTTACGATATCTTTCCTGATACAGTCTCCTGATGGTTGCGCCAGAATTTATATATATCAACAGGGTTTGTGTCCATGGACAGATTGTTGTCATTGATAACCTGCAATAAAAACTTTTATGAACACTATTTCTAACACATTCAAACAATGGCTACTTTGACAATATGATGAAATAAGAACAAAGTTGTGTCTTACACACATTACACAATGACTGAGATACTTATTTAGAATAAGAAACAATTATGTACTATTCACATTAATGGAAGCATTTCACTCTTTCTTATTTTCTGTATCAGTGGTAAGTGTAACAAATAGTTTTATGACACGAAGAGAGGTAGCAACTCATCATGCAGACAATTATTGAGTTACAGAGAGGCATATAGAAGAGACAATCCCATTAACATACTATTTGCTTTTCAGCCACAGCCTTCATCAGAAATTAGAGCATACAATCATTCACACAATATCTATTGCCCTTATTCTGATTAAGGCTGTTTCATTGTGATTGTCTTTTCAACCTGTCTGCCTGTGGCTCAGTGATTGCTTTACAGTGAGTTGTTACCTATCCTTATATTACTGAATTTCCAACAAAAAATTTCCATTGTTAAATAAGTTAATGAGAATCATTTAATCAATCTTCATTTCAAAAATAGTTTACCTAATCAAAGTGGTAATTTCTTAGCAACCTAATTTCTAGAATGCCAGAGGAGATGAATGGAAAGTACACACTTTACTGAGCATTCCTGAAATCAGTGAACAGTTTTCAGTGAGATCAATGGCAATTTAAGTTTAAATTAGGATGGACGAATTTAAATGTTTGTAAATCTATCGGACCAAACTGCATGGTCATCAGTCTGTAGCTTACAAACTACTTAAACTGAGGTAAACTAACCTAAGGACAACACACATATGCCCCAGGGAGGACTCAAACCTCCGACCTCTCAGCTACTCCACCGCGGCTGAACGAATTTAAAGAACTACCAAGCAGGCAATTCAGAATTCCAACTTCTTCCTACTATCAATATGGATGAAATTGAGCAGATAGTATGTTACATATCAGCCCAAATATTCAGAGCTGGAATACAGTGAAAACTGTCACCCTTCAATTATAGCAACAGACTGCTTTTAGAAAATTATCATGACTGTCGTCAACTTTATATCTAAATGTACTTGTTAGTCTTAATATTTCTCTCGTACATACATAAACATAATAAAGAATTCCACACACTCAAAATACATACCATCAAATGAATAATTAGACAATTGAAAACAAATTGTTAGGTTTTTAAAGAATGATTTCACATAACAATTGTGGCTTGCAATTGGCTTCAAAATAGAATGCATAAAAGATAACTTTCGAACTTCTACCTTTTCCACAAGTGGCCCAACCATTTCTTTGAGAGGATTCTGCCCTGAAACTTGACGTGCGTAACTAACAACAAGGCTGAGAACCAATGGTTGATCCGTAATCACATCCATTGGGCTACTGATTTTGTTACTGAAACATAAGATTACAGGACACTATTTAATAAATTTCATATGGCTATGGAGTACAGCATTTATAAAATAATATGTAAGACTGTTAGTAAAAAGACAGAACAACTCAGTTTTTTTTTAATTAAAGAATAGGCTCATTATTAAACACTGCTACTAAAAAATGTTTTTGTCTGTCACCACAACAGCAGTTTCATATATCATTATCAATACAAAACATTAAGAGATAAATGATGTTTCAGAAGCAATGAGACAAGTAATGAAAATGAACAATATCCAAACAGTTAAAAGAGGGATTTAACATACTAAATGGCGCACACATGCACACACAGTGACTTTACCCGATTTCCATCACCACACTTATCACAGCTGAGATTAAAGCTAGTGTGACTATGCACTGTAAGAACCTACATATTGGGTGATGTATGGTTCTGATTTGAAGTTTGGGTAAATGTTATCTTAGGGTTGAACTGAAGATGTCAGCTTTCATGCCCCTGGAACTACCTTACATGCAGATATTATCTTTTACCTGTGATCCTGTGGTTAAAAACAATCTATGCATAGGCTATAGTTTGTGAAACAAATACGAAATATTACAGTTCACAAAAGTTTAAGTTTTATGAAAAATTCCTACACTCATAAGGTGTTGTGTAGAAACATACCAGCTTCAGTGACATTCACTTGTTCTTGCTAAATTTAGTCCCAAGAAGTGACCATGTGCTGTGCTAATCTTAAGACTCTCCCTGAGTGAATTACTCCTATCATCCAGGAATGTCCTCTTCCTGACAAGAATAGACATGGAGTCCCTTCACTCACCTCCTCTCTCCACCAGTTCTGTCCCTTGGCCACTTCCTCATTGACCGATCACCACTCCTTCCAAAACTGTATACATCCTCCAATGAGATATTTCTTTCAGTAAAAACAGATCATTCGAAACCACTTCGTTACTAATATAGCATTATTTAAATACAAAAAATGAATTAATTAATATGACATAAAGCCTGAATTAAATAAAGAGACAAACCATCTTTCATGAGCTTGACCGCTGATGCCACACAATATTTATGTAAATTACTGGCAAATTGTACAATAAATCAACACAAATATACGAGATGTAAGTCATGCTGCTTGCATTTTCATTATTACTGTGGAGAATATGTTGATCTGCAAATATTTCCACTGTAAATTTATATTAGGTGAAATCAGTAATTAAATAAATGTATACAAGCGTGACAGTTTCAAGATGATAGCTAGAGGCACCCACTCCATTGTATTCCATTGTATTCTCTCATGTTATGCTGTTATTCAGCATGTAGGAGTAACTGAATGTTGCAGATTCTGTGGATTTTAGGCTGTTGAGTTTTAAACGTCTTTCTGTGTGTATCCTCGCGTGATGTTCCTACTATTCAGTGCAAAATAGTAATTAAAATGTTCCAGATCTCTGTGATTTGTAGGTCGCTGTACATGCATTTGCGTTTGGGTCTTCAATGTGGAGGACATTTCCAGCAGGCTACATACACCCTTCAATTTGCAGTTGGTATGAATAAGAGGTGGTGCCGTGCACAATTGCCCTAAGCCTAGGTTTCATGGCTTGTGTGAAGCTGCGTGTATGAGACAGTCCAATTGAAAGGACAAGCTGTAGAGGGTGCTGCCATATCGATCATTGAGAGTGCTGTTTCAAGAGTGTTATTTATTGCTTAATGTTCAAGGGGTAAAATATTAATCATCTCTATTTTACTGTCTTGTATGTTTTATTATTATTATTATTATTATTATTATTATTATTATTTAATTTGTAAAGCTCTAAAGCAAGCGAGGGAATAACACACGTAACTGTCTATTGGGCAACTGTAATTATTTCACTCTGTAGCCTTGTTTGATTTTGGCCCACTTTAGGTTATGGTAGTAACACTAAAAGTGGGCCTTTGCGATCGTCTTTTGACAGTCCGAAATTTAAATCAAAATAATGGCTTAAACATTCACCTGACACAAAAATTGAATAACCGAATTTTGTATCTCATATCGTTTCAGAGATATTTGCAAAATTTGGTTCTCAAATGTATCAAATATGCATTAGGAACCAAGAATTATCAGCAGATCTCATATTTTACATAAAAACCTATTTTCTTCCTTACTAAATAAAATCAATAAAAGATTTACATACACAAATAAGACCAATTTATGAAAAAAAATACCTAACATCAGGTGAGTACCTAATTGTACTTAAATTTTACAAATCCAATTAAATAAAAAAAATTATTACTTACATTATCTCATGGTCATGGTCTTTTTAAAATAAAAAATTGTTCTTTTATAGTACCTAAAATACTTAGAATCTGATTGTACTTCATTCTTAAAAATCCTAAAAATACACTATGTGATCTAAAGTATCTGGACACCTGACTGAAAATGACTTTAAAGTTTGTAGCGCACTCCATTGGTAATACTGGATTTAAATATGGTGTTGACCCACACTTAAGCCTGATGACAGCTTCCACTCTTGCAAGCAAATGTTCAGTCAGGTGATGGAAGGTTTCTTGGGGAATGGCAGCCCATTCTTCACAGAGTGCTGCAATGAGGAGAGGTATAGATTTAGGTCGGTGAGGCCTATTACAAAGTCAGTGTTCCAAAACACCCAAAAATGTGTTATAGGGTTCAAGTCAGGGTCTGTACACATTGCCACAAGCTGTACAGTTTGAACAGGAGGTAGACTGTGATGGAAGATATTATCACCAACCCCGAACTGATCATCAACAGTGGGAAGCAAGAAGTTTAAAACATCAATGTAATGCTGTGTTGTGATAGTACCAAGCAAATCAACAAGGGTTGCAAGCCCCCTCCATGAAAAACACGGTCATGCCATAACACCACCGCCTCCGATTTTATTGTTGGCACTACACACAATGGCAGATGACGTTCACCTGGCGATTGCCGTACCCACAACCTGCCGTGGGATCATCACATTGTATACTGTGATGCATCACTCAAAAACATTTTTCCACTGTTCAGTCGTCAAATGTTTATGTTCCTAAACCGAGTGAGGCATAGTTTACCATTGACCTGCATGATGTCTGGCAGCGGCTGGAGCTTGAAATCTGAATTTTCTCACCTCCTGCCTAGCAGTCATTGTACTTGGAGTGGATCCTGATGCACTTTGGAATTCCTGTGTGAAGGTCTAGACAGATGCCTGCTTATTACATTGAACAACCTTTTTCAACTGTTGGCGGTCTCTGTCAGTCAACAGACAAGGTCGGGCTGTACACTTTCATACAGTATGTGTGTCTTCACGTTTCCACTTCACTATCACATCAGAAACAGTGGACCTATGGATGTCAGGAGTGTGGAAATCTCGCATACAGACTTCTGACCTAAGTAACAGTGAATCACCTGACCATGTTTTAAGTCCGTGAGTTCAGCGGAGCACCCAATTCTGATCTCTCACAATGTATAATGTCTACTGAAGCCACTGATATGGAGTAGCTGGCAGCACAATGTACCTAATATGAAAAATTATGTTTTGGGGGTGTCTGGATATTTTTGATCACACAGTGCACTTAATTTCATGTTAGAACCTGACTATATATAATTTTAAAAAATCAAATCACATAAAATTTGTATGGCTAAAACTACTATTCTGGTCTTCCCAGCTACTTAGAAAACAGTAATTAATAACTGCGTTGTTTGCATGCATAAATGCCAATTGTGAGTCTGACGGAGTCAGCATACACTAGCCTGTTCCAGCCTGGCCTGCTCTGCAGAGCATTGTCACTTGCTGTAAACTGTCAAATGGGCTGGCATGCATAGAGGAGTCTTGTGATCTGCCTCTGGCAGCTTCATGCCTTGTCAGAACAGCCTGTTTAAAACTCCTGCACTGTCTTCGTTCATTCGGTCAGGGTGCTGTTTCGATGTGGTGAAATATTTCACAGTGACAATGTATTTGTGGAATGTCAAGTCATTTTCGACTTGTCAGTGGTTACAAGAATTTCCTAATTTCTCTACAGACAAAAAGAGTTATTCACGGTAATGTGTGCAACAAAGACATAAGTAAAATGTAAACCTTTTATATGCTACGTCCACTCAGAGAGCAGTGATGCCACTGTTTTTCCCCAGAGTTGATTTGGACCAGACATGTGTACACTAATTAGTAATGAATAAATAATGCAAAAATATTTTTGTGAAGGATAGGTAACTATATCAAACAGAGACGTCTGAGCCGCAGAAAGGCATATGTTCTCTCTCTCTCTCTCTCTCTCTCTCTCTCTCTCTCTCTCTCTCTCTCACACACACACACACACTTTTTGATGTTCATCCTATACCCTCTTTCAAGACACTGTTCATTCCATTCAATTGCTCTTCCAGATCCTTTGCAGTCTCTGACAGAATTACTATGTCATAGGCAAACCACAAAGTTTTTATTTTTTCTCCCTGAACTCTAATTCCCTCTCCAAATTTTTCCTTGCATTCCTTCAATGCTTGCTCAATGTATAAATTGCACAACACTGGGGAAAGGCTACAACCTTGTCTTACACCCTTCCCAACCTTTGCGTCTCTTTCATGCCCTTCGACTTTAATAACTGGTGTCTGGTTTTTGTATAAGTTGAATATAACGCTTCGCTCCCTATATTTTACCCCAGTTACCTTCAGAATTTGAAAGAGTATATGCCAGTTGACATTGTCAAAAGCTTTCTCCAAATCCACAAATGCTAAAAACGTAGGTTTGCCTTTCCTTAACCAATCTTCTAAGATAAGTTGTAATGTGAGTATTGCCTCCCTTGTTCCTACAGTTTTCCTAAATCCAAACTGATCTTCCCCGAGGTCAGATTCCACAAGATTTTCCATTCATCAGTAAATAATTCGTGTTAGTATTATGCGACCATGACTTATTAAACTGATAGTTCTCTAATTTTCACATTTTTCTGCACTTGCTTTCTTTGGGATTGGAATTACTATATTCTTCTTGAAGTCTGAGGGTATTCCCCATCTCATATATCTTGCATACTAGGTGAAGTAATTTCTTCTCGACTGGCTCTCCTAATGATATCAGCAGTTCAGACGGAATATCATCTATTTCAGGGGCCTTGTTTCGACTCAAATCTTTCAGCGCTCTGTGAATTCTTCACACAGTATCGTATCTCCTATCTCCTCTTTCTCCACTTCATCTTCCATTTCTAGAATACTACCTTGAAATTTATTTCCTTTGTACACGTCCTCTATATATTCCCTTCACATTCAGCCAATCTTTGCCTAATGCTCCCTCTGAAACCCTCAACCACCTCTGGTTCCTTCAATTTGTCCAGGTTCCATCTCCTAACTTTTGTACCTTTCTGTAGTCTCTTAAGTTTTAATCTGCAGTTCATGAGCAATAAGTTATGTTCAGAGCCTTACAGTTTGAAACCTGGTTCCTAAATCTATTCATTTCCATTGTAAAGTCTACCTGGAACTGTCCAGTGTCTCCTGGTCTCTTCCACGTATACAGCCTTATTTCATGATGTTTAAACCAAGTGTTGGTTATCATTAAATTGTGCTCTACACAAAATTCTACCAAGCGATCCCCTCTTTCATTCCTTTTTTCCAGTCCATATTCACCTACAACATTTATTCTCTTCCTTTTCATACTACTGAGTTCCAGTCCCCAATCACAATCAAGTTTTCATCTCCCTTAATTTTCTGAATAATTTCTTTCATCTCCTCATACATTTCTTCGCTGTCCTCATCGGTCGAACTAGTTGGCATATAAACCTGTACTACTATGGTCAGTGTTTGTTTTGTGTCTATCTTTGCTATAATAATGCATTCACTCCACTCCCATGAACCACAGACATTGCCGAGGTGGGGTGGCTTGCGTGCCTCAACGATACAGATAGCCGTACCGTAGGTGCAACCACAGCGGAGGGGTATCTGTGGAGAGGCCAGACAAATGTGTGGTTCCTGAAGAGGGGCAGCAGCCTTTTCAGTAGTTACAGGGGCAACAGTCTGGATGATTGACTGAGTTGGCCTTGTAACATCAACTAATGTGGCTTTGCCACACAGCTACTGCGAACGGCTGAAAGCAAGGGGAAACTACAGCCGTTACCTTTCCCGAGGACATGCAGCTCTACTGTATGAACATATGATGATGGCATCCTCTCGGGTAAAATATTCCGGAAGTAAAACAGTCCCCCATTCGGATCTCCGGGCGGGGACTACTCAGGAGGATGTGATCATCAGGAAAGACAATACTGGCATTCTACGGGTCGGAGCGTGGAATGTTAGATCCCTTAATAGAGTAGGAAAATTAGAACATTTAAAAAGGGAAATGGATAGGTTGAATTTAGATGTAGTGGGGATTAGTGAAGTTTGGTGGCAGGATGAACAGGATTTCTGGTCAGGTGAGTACAGGATTATAAATACAAAATCAATTGGGGGTATCACAGGAGTAGGATTGATAATGAATAAGAAAATAGGAATGGGGGTAAACTACTATGACCAGCACAGTGATCACATTATCATTGTCAAGATAGATACGAAGCCAACACCGACAACAGTAGTACAGGTTTATATGCCAACTAGCTCTGCCGATGATGAGGAAATCGAAGAAATATATGACGAGCTAAAGGAAATTATTCAGACAATTAAGGGAGAGGAAAACTTAATTGTTATGGGAGACGGGAATTCGGTAGTAGGACAAGGAAGGGAAGGGAAGATAGTAGGTGAATATAGTCTGGGCAAAAGGAATGAAAGAGGAAGCAGCCTGGTAGAATTTTGCATGGAACTTAATTTAGTTATAACAAACACCTGGTTCAAGAATCACGAAAGAAGGTTGTATACGTGGAAGAGACCAGAAGACACTGGGAGATACCAGACAGATTTTATAATGGTAAGACATAGATTTCGGAACCAGGTTTTACAGCGTAAGACATACCCAGGGGCAGATATAGACTCTGAGCATAACTTGTTGGTTATGAACTGTAGGCTGAAACTGAAGAAACTACAAAAAGATAGGAAAATAAGGAGATGGGACCTGGATAAATTGAAGGAACCTGAGGTTCTTAAGAATTTCAGAGGGAGCTTTAGGCAACAATTGACAGAAACAGGGGAAAATAAAGCAGTAGAGGAAGAATGGGTAAAATTGAGAGATGAAATAGTGAAGGTAGCACAGGACAAAATAGGTAGGAAGGCAAGACCTACAAAAAATGCTTGGATATCACAGGAGATACTAAATTTAATCGATGAAAGGAGAAAATATAAAAATGCAGTAAATGAAAAAGGCAAAATGGAGTACAGACAACTAAGAAATGAGATTGACAGGAAGTGCAAAATGGCTAAGCAGGAGTGGCTAGAAGGCAAATGCAAGGATGTAGAAGAATGTATAAGTAGGGGAAAAATAGATACAGCCTACAGGAAAATAAAAGAAACATTTGGAGATAAGAAAAACAGCTCTATGAATATTAAGGACACTGATGGAAAACCAGTTCTCAGCAAAGAAGGGAAAGCTGAAAGGTGGAAAGAGTATATAGAGTGGATCTACAAAGGAAATGAACTTCGAGACAATATTGTAGGAAGGGAAGAGGATGTAGATGAAGATGAAATAGGAGATACTGTACTGAGAGACGAATTTGACAGAGCCCTGAAAGACCTAAGTCGAAACAAGTCCCCTGGAGTAGATGATATTCCCTCAGAGCTACTGAAGTCTCTGGGAGAACCAGCCATGAAAAACCTGTTTCACCTGGTGTGTAAGATGTATGAGACAGGCGAAGTACCCTCAGACTTTAAGAAAAATGTTATAATTCCCATTCCAAAGAAAGCAGGTGCAGACAGGTGTGAAAACTACAGAACCATCAGTTTAATAAGTCATGGTTGCAAAATATTAACACGAATTATATACAGAAGGATGGAAAAACTGGTAGAAGCCGACCTCGGGGAAGATCAGTTTGGGTTCAGAAGAAATGTAGGAACTCGGGAGGCAATACTCACTTTATGGCTTATCCTAAATGATAGATTAAGAAAAGGCAAATCTACATTTCTAGCTTTTGTAGATTGACAATGTTGATTGGAATAAACTCTTTCAAGTTATGAAGCAAGCAGGAGTAAAATATAGGGAACGTAAGGTTATTTACAACTTGTACAAAAACCAGACAGCGGTTGTCAGAGTTGAAGGGCATGAAAGGGATGCAGTGGTTGGAAAGGGAGTAAGACAGGGTTGAGGTCTTTCTCCATTGTTATTCAATTTGTACATTGAGTAAGCTATAAAGGAAAGCAAGGAGAAATTTGGAGAAGGAATTAAAGTTCAGGGTGAAGAATTAAAAACATTGCGTTTTGCCGATGACATAGTAATTATGTCAGATACAGCAGAGGACCTGGAAGAGCAATTGAACGGAATGGACAGTGTGCTGAAAGGAGCATATAAGATGAACATTAACAAGAGCAAAACTAGGGTAATGGAGTGCAGTGTAAGAAAATCAGGTGATTCTGAAGGAATTAGATTCGGAAACGAAGCAATAAAGGAGGTAGATGAGCTTTGTTACTTGGGCAGTAAAATAACAAATGATGGTTGCAGTACAGAGGATATAAAATGCAGAATGGCAATGGGTAGAAAAGCGTTTTTGAAAAAGAGAAATTTGTTAACATCGAATATTGATTTAAGCCTAAGGAAGTCCTTTCTGAAGGCATTTGTATTGAGTGTTGCCTTGTATGGGAGTGAGACAGGGACGATAAACAGTGCAAACAGGAAGAGGATTGAGGCTTTTGAAATATGGTGCTACAGAAGAATGCTGGAGATTAGGTGGGTGGATCGCGTAACTAATGAGGAGGTACTGAACAGAATTGGGGAGAAAAGAAATTTCTGGCATACCTTGACCAAAAGAAGGGATAGATTGGTAGGATACATTCTTAGACATCAAGGAATTGTGAATTTAGCATTAGAGGGAAGTGTGTGGGGTAAAAATCGCAGAGGAAGACCAAGAGATGGATACAGTAAGCAGATTCAGACAGATGTAGGTTGCCGTTCTTATGTGAAGATGAAGAGGCTTGCTCAGGATAGGGTATTGTGGAGAGCTGCATCAAACCAGTCTCTGGACTGAAAACCACAACAACAACAACAAAAACAACAATGCATCACTATGCTGTTCATAGTAACTTACTCGCATTCCTATTTTCTTATACAATTAAGCACTACGCAAAATTAAAAAAGAAAAAAGTGTAACTAAACGAAATGCAACTAACAATCACAAATTTTATCTTGTACTGTGTCAAGCCATTGTTGCAGCAAACACACCATTCAATGCAGTTGAAAATAGCCAGTTCACAAGTTTTCTACCGAAATACTGTCACTGCAGAATTTTATCAGAACCCACACTGAGAAAGAACTATTTAAATAATTTATATCAAAACACATTAAATAGGGTAAGAGAAGATATAGGTGATTCACACATGTTGTCACAAGTGAATTACAAGGTCAATGTGGCTAATTTGATTGTTGGAAAGTTAGATCGTGACACTCACTCTGTTCCTCATCTGATCTGCAGCAAGGAACTAAAAATGACTATCCAGGAAACAACTACTCACTCTGTTAATAAAGCCCTCAAATTACTTTTCCCCAACAGTCTAGATGAAAATAACGTACTTGTAATCTACACTGATGCAGCTGCATACAGGATTTCTGCTCTTAAATTGCTGAAATTATTTTACCCGGTCTTGCTCCAAATTACATGTCTTGCTCATACCATAAATTGTGTACCTCAAATTTACAAATGTAAATAAGCTTAACGTTAAAATTCTTCTGAGCTATTTGCCACGTCATGATGATAAAATCTTTCCAACTTTTCGACTCCATTGCAGGAGCTTTCCTCAGGGAATACTGACTTGTTTCCTCCTTGTGCTGGTCTTATAAAGCGCGTAGTGTTCTCACAGTTTGGTTGTGATTGGTGTTTGCATTGGTGTTTCTGATAGATGGAAATAGGAAAGGAAGATGTGCTTTATTGGTGTTTGCATAAGTGATTCCTATTGGTGGAAAACAGGAAGTTGTACGTATGCACACTCTAGGCCATCAACAGCGGCAACCGAACAGTTGGCTTAGTTCTTCTGGGTAGTGACAAAGTTGCCACGCTGTCAGGAACACCCATCTGTGGCCTGAGTGCCTATTGTACCGCTCACCGCGAAGCATCGCCGTGTTGTCAACACTGGAAGCGAAAACTGTGAGAGTTTGCCGACCATTCGGTTACTGCCGTTGATGGCCAAGAGCGCTCATGCGTCAATGTTCTGTTTTCCACCAATAGGAATCACATGCAAACACCAATAAAGTGCATTTTCCTTTCCTATTTCCACGTATCAGAAACAGCAATCACAACCAAACTGCGAGGACAGTACACGCTTTATAAGACCTGCACTAGGATGAAACAAGTCAGTATTCTCTGAGTGACATGCCAAATAGCTGAGAAGAATTTTAATGTTAACAATAATGTCTGTGAAAGCCTACATTCATACATAACTAACAAGTATGGGCAGGAAGCATACAGCAATATCAGAAGATTTGAACTCTTGAGGACGAAGAAAGGGAAGATGTTGAATGACCTCGCCTTTCTCAAGAGATGCAGGGACAAGGAAATCATCCCAAAATTCTTGGAAACACATTCTTCCATGAGGTACAGCACAGCAACAGGTATTCAGAAGTGCACCAGCATGGTTCTCTTAAGAGAAAGAATTCAGCATTCTTGCAAAAGTCTTGTTTACAATGTTGCTAACCTGATGCGAACACATTACTGGCTAACATCGAACTTATCAGCTTCAGATTGGGAGAAAGTGGATGACATTACCTACAGGCAAGCCGGCACTGTCTCAGATAAGATAAATGATCAGCACAAACGAAAGTTTTAGTTCAGAAAACTGAAAACTTCCTGTTTTCCACTAATAGGAATCACCGATGCAAACATCAATAAAGCTCATCTTCCTTTCCTAATTCCACCTATTAGAAACACCAATGCAAACACCAATCACAACTAAACTGTGAGGACAGTACATGCTTTATAAGACCAGCACTAGAAGGAAACAAGTCACTATTCCCTGAGGAAGGCTTCTACAACAGAGCTGAAACATTGGAAAGATTTTATCATTGTGACGTGGCAAATAGCTCAGAAGAATTTTTATGTTAACAATATTGACTGCAAAAGCCTATGTCCATACATAAATAAACTAATTTCAACCAACAAAATGCTTTTTATTAAAGTACCTACAAGAATCTAATTATTTCAAGAGGAACTTCCCGACATACCACTTTCAGCAGAAACCATACTTACTCACTGGGGAACATGGAAAATTGCAGAGAGCATTTGGAAGACATAAAGAATATAGTTATCAAATTGTGGGAGGAGGCACTGAGCATTACTTCCGTTAAAGATCTTCTAAAGAACCAAACAACTTACGACATTGCATGCATAAAATCTCATTATGCATTTTTCGTCCCTATTATTAAAGCTCTACACTGATCAGCGAAATCAGTCTACACACAACTGTGATTGATGGAAGAGGTGATAGAAAGAAATCAACTTGGTCCCAGGTTCTATTAGTATGAACGTTAATGAGAAACTGAAGACAGTGCTACAAAAAGCCCAGGACTGACCCCCCTCTTCACAGTGGCTAACATCTTATCAGGCAAATTAACAGAACACGAGTGTGTGGTCCCATTGCAAATTGTACATCATTTAAATATTCTTCGTTAACACCTGTTGATGTTAGACGCTCATTCTTGACATATAAGATGCAATTTATCAATGGAAAATCTGGAGAACATGTTAGTTATTTACTGTGATTGTAATTGTGGTCATAGACAATAACAATAATGTGTGTGTTTTTTTCTTTCTTTTTTTTTTTTCTTTTTCTTTTTTAATCCATCTATTTTTCTACACAATAAAACATCAGATTTTGGTCATCTATTTTCTGGTTTTTATAATCTACATTTGTAAGTGATGGAATTTATTTTAGGTTGCTAATTTAAGATTTTTAGAATTAAAAATTCCAAGGTCTCAATATTAGACGTGCAAGTGTTTATAGGTGGACATTATCCTGCCTATCTGGTTTGGTAACAGATTTCTTGGGCACGTCTTATTGTGGCTCATCCACAACCATAATAGCATCCACTATATGTCATCATCAACTGATAAACAGGATACTCAGAAACCTACTCTCATAACCCTAAATAATATTCCATTGGGCACCTAACCTACGTAGTCAATTTCTTCAACGAATCATTTTTGAATCATGCTCCCACAGGTCACTGCCCTGTGGATGTCTAGGGTGCAAGATCTGTCCCTCAAACTACCCATCACTTCCTACAACAGTATGGAGATAAAAATATAACAAAAGTCTAAAAAAGGAAAAATCTGTGTCCGTGTAAGAATACAGTAAACCCCCGTTTTTACATTCCCAGATTTTACATTTTCCCCATCATTTACACCATTTTTTGTTGGTCCTGTTAAATGTTCTATGTTCACAATGTTAATTCGCCCCCGTTTTTGTGTTAACATAATTACACTCTTCCCACACTTTTCTCTTTTTGAAACCATGTTCATGAAGAAAACATGAGTAATTGACATAAATTGATGCTGGCATGGCTTTCGCCTTTAAGTATAGTGTTCATAAACATTACAAGGTCAAGTTTCTTGACACTTTGCATTTATTGAAACATGTATTTCACTAGTCGTCGTTTGCAGTATGCGCCTAGTTGACTTACGACACAGTGGATGATAGGAGTATAGTATTCCTCCACCATTCCAGTTGACAAATTATGTGTGTGTACCGCTACCCGACCAACTTCCTGCCTGTGATCATATGCTGCCTGCACGGCGAACAGGTGAAAACAAAAACAGTTCAACAAACGGACACCAGAGAAGCACTGCAATTGCTGCGTATGGTTAGTTGAGTGTAGCATGGTGTGTAGGCTGCTACAAATTTGGTTGGTTCGTTGGTCAGATGATAAATCTGATCATTGTAGGGGCCTTCAGCCACCATGCCTATTGTCAGCTTGACTTTGTTTACACAACTGGTAGTTTTTCATGCTTTGAATGACGTGTTTCGAGAATTTATTCTTATTGTGAAATGCAGATATTTAAGTATTTTTTGTGTCATTTTATAAATGACGAGATTGATGGATTGCTTGTGTTTTGTTTTTGTTTTTTTTTCAAAAAATACAAAAAGAAAGGGACTTGTGCAGTTTTACTACGTAAATGATTAATGCCGGTTAAAGGAAAATACAAGAGTGATCAAGTAAGCATATTTTACCATTCAAACATTTCCCACATTTTACACTATTTCACTGAAGTCCCTTGAAAAGTGTAAAAAATGGGCTCTACTGAGGATGGTACAAATTACAAGTACTCTAGTGTTAAAGCATACTTTCTATAAATGTAAGCAGTCATTTGTTCTGATTTTATGAAATGATGAAAAATCCTAATCTGGATTGCAAGACAGTTGTTTGCATCAATCAGCTACCATGTGTCATTGCATCTTGTTAGGCCTCAGATAAACATCTCTGTGTGTGTGTGTGTGTGTGTGTGCGCACGCAGAGAGAGAGAGAGAGAGAGAGAGAGAGAGAGAGAGAGAGAGAGAGAATTATGGAACACTACAATACTTGCAATTTCTAACGGATTAAAGTAAATTCTTACAAGGAGACAATGCGAGGCAGGAAATACAATATGTGATAGTTACCTTATCTCCTCCTTCAGAGCAGCAGCAAAAAGGCGAAGCAACAAGTAATCTTCACGTGATCCGGAACCAAAATTGAAAATGGCAAGAACAACAGTGCGGACAAATGCTGTCGTCTTTGAGCGTGGCAGGCAAGGCAGTAAGCGAGCCAAGTAATGAGGTTCTGTTTGTAACAGGTAAAACAGCTTTCGGTAGTATTCTACAATATGCTGACCACTTCGACTTAACTTTCCATCCATCACTTGCCCAGCTGATGCAGCAGTGGCTCGTAGTCTTGAACCATGGGCTGCTACATCCTAGAAAAAAGAGCTAATGTTTGATATATAACTGGGAAAATTGCTATGGTACTAGTTTTCAATAATAAAACAGATCTCCAAATCAAAACAAAACTATACAAATGATTTTTCAGAGTGAGAGGTATGGTTATTGAGTAGTTTGAGTAGACAGCGGAAAACATCTGCAAGATCAGTGGGAAACGGTGATACCATTTAGGGCATATTACCTATTGCATTCTAGATATAATGAAATCCAGGAAAGTACATTGGATTTCAAATGAATCAGAGACTGTAAATCAAATTAAGTTTTACGGATGACTTCTTTGGGAACAATGAAAGTAATTCATTCCATATTTCAACAATGTATTAATATTAATAGTTAGTTTAATACTACAGGTAACATCCCATTGCAAATTTGAGAAGCTGGATAACCTGTAAGGACATAAGATTCACTTCATTGTGATCTTTCAATAAAGACTGAAGCCAGGAGGATTATGGGATTGAAGGATGTATGCAAACATCATTAACCCCGTTCCTATACCTAACTCCATTTCGTTTCATTCCACTTATCTTGCACTCAAACTCTCGTCTCTACTGTCTGTTCTATCTCCTCCTCACAACACACTCTTCTGAGTTTTTTAGTTATACAAACAAATCCTTCTGCCTGTGACCAGTCTTCCTCTTACTCTTGGTTGTTGATCATGCGATGCTAAAATATTTCTTTAAACAAAACTGTACAGATATAAGTAACCAGTAATTGAAAAGTATAATTCACAAATGAAAAGGATGAGGACTTAAGTGTTGAAAAACAAATCACTAGTCTATGACAAACACTTTCAGTCATAAGGCAATGTTGTTCATACAGCCAATAATCTACGGACTGGGCGGCCGCTCCCACCAGAGGTTCAAGTCCTCTCTTGGTCATAGGTGTGTGTGTTGTCCTTGGTGTACGTTGGTTTAAGTAGTTTGTAAGTTTATGGACTGATGACCACAGCAGTACACACACACACACACACACACACACACACACACACACACACACCGTATGGCAGACTGCTCTCCCGCTCCGTGCCTCCTCCCCTTTCCGCCTGCCTGTGCCTCAGCTGCAGCGACACGCAGTCTGGTGCAGGTTCAGGTCGCATCAGCATCGCGTCTTCTCCGTCTGCGCGGCCCCATTAGACTGCACTGTGCCGCCTGCCTCATTTTGCGTCCAGCCTGGTCAGCCGCTGTGCTGCTCAGTTGCGCACTTAGGACGAAACATCTCCCTCACATCTCTTCGCAATAGATACTAAAGCGTGTACTATCAAAGTATTACCCGTTCACCTTATAACTGCCATTTCAACTGTACATTCTGTTAATTCATTCTTGAACAAAAAATCAATCGAAATGAATAATAAGAATATATAAAGCTATTGTTTCACGGTCAAACAATCTAGCAGCGCGTTTGAAAAAAAAAAAATGGTACAATCATTTAATACATTCTCATAAAGGAAAATGTGAAATAAAATAAATAAATAAAACTGTAATGTTACTATAGAATAACTGGAGCGAGTGCATAATAAATATTCTATTAATACATTTTTATAAAATAAAATCTGTCGGAATGAATTTAAAAATGCTGTTTTGTGATGTAATAACTTGCGTTTCGCGGATTGCTGAGAAAAATTTAGATTTTAGAGATTTCCTAAGGGAAGTACCCTCCAGCAAATATTATGTAAACAATGACCTTTCCCTAGTTTTGATCAACAAGTGTGCGAAATTTCATCAAGATCGCAATAAAGCTATAGATTTCGTTCAAATGTCTAAATGTTTGTAAAGCTTATGGGACTTAATTGTGGGATCATCAGTCCCTAAACTTACAAACTACTAAGGAACTTATACTAAAGACGACACAAACATCCATGTCCGAAGGAGGATTCGAACCCCGACACGGGAGACCGTGCGATCCGCAATGTGGCGCTCCAGACTGCTCCCCACTCCCGAGCGGCTTAGATTTCATGAAATACTATAAGTGAATAACCCTCCACCATGTACCACATGAAGCTTTTGTATATGTTGACGTTCCCCGTGTTTTTAATGCCAAGTGTGCAAAAATTAATAACTATCACAATAAAACTATGGATTTTGTGGAATTCTATGAGGAGAACCCTCTGTCATCTACCATATGAATCTTTTATATACACGGACCTTCCCCTCATTTTGGAACCAAGTGTGGAAAATTTATTCAAGATTTTAATAAAATAAGATTTTAGAAAATTCGTAAATGAAGAAATGTATCACAGAAATGTTACGTAGACAGTGACCTTCCCCTAGTTCTGATCAGCAAGTGTGTGAGATTTAATCAAGATGATAAAAACTTAGATTGTAAGGAATTCTGTAACTGAATTACGCTCTGTTATGTACTACACGAATCTTATGTAATAGTGACCTAACAGTTGTTTTGAAAGTGACGAGTGAATATTTCATCAAGTTTGGAATAAAGCATGCCAAAAATACACAAGCACTGTAGGAATAAAGAGGAGGTAGCCAAACAGATAACTGCCATGCGTGACTTGTATATGTCTCGCCAAGCTCACTGTACCCGTAGGCCCGCCAGCTCGGCTCGTTGTACCCGTTGTGCCTGTCGATCCGACCCGCCGGCCTTGCGGGTTCCGTGTCACTGATAACACGGCTCGTGAGCTTGCTGCGGGTACCGCCCGGCCCAGCAAAGGCAGGCGAGCTGCATCACAAGCCCACGAGCGCAGCGGGCCAGGCTGGTGATGTAATAAAGCCCGCTAATGGGTTTTAAGCAACATTTCGGAGTCCGTTTCAGATCTCTAATTTACCCGTACCAACTCACAGAAACTAACTACTTCATTGTCACTAAAGTTATAAGTACACTACCACCTATTCTTAACACAATTTGTCCATTTGTAAACATTTCAGCTGAACTTTTCTGTGGCTTTAGCCAGCTTTCGCTGCCTATAATGATTTCGGCTTCAGTACTTTCTGTAAGTGCTATCAGCTCTGGTACTTTTCCCACACGGCTATGACAATTTGCAACTATTAGATCAATGGCTTTCAAACTGAAACCATCTGTGTGTGTTCTGAAGGTCCTCTAAATTTATATATTAAAAAAGAAAGTCCATGACAAACTGCCCCTGCAAATCGTGTAGCCGCTTCTTGCATATAGAGGACACCTAAGCTACTCAGCATAACCTGGAACCCCACCACCCGTTGGCACAAGTCGAGATATCTGCAGCCACCACAGTTGCAGAACCGTCTGAGCCTCTCATTCAGACCCTCCACTAAGCTCTTACCAGAGGTCTGCAGTTGGTCCTGCCAACTATGCTGCAAATGGTAAGCTCTGCTGTCAGCTTGCAAGCAAGACTGGTAGTCTTTACCACTTCAGAGGGCCACTCAAAACCGGAGAGAATGTCTTCTGATCAAAGTGACATGCATCGTTGGTACTGATTTGGGCCATCGCCTGCAGTCAGCTTCACCCGATACTCTTCATGGCATCTGGAAGGACCTGTTTCATTACTGGAATCACTCCAACCAGCACACAAAGTTCACTTTTGCCTTCTTCCACTCTCTAGCAGCCATATCCTTAATGGACCCCATTACCCAACTAATGTTGGAGCTCCCAACTATAAGTAAACCTATCCTATGTGATAGCCCATATCTTGTAGGCTGAGAGGTTACCTCAGAACAAGTAATGCACACTTTGTGGCCACGCACACTAGAAGAGGGTGCGTAAGTGTGACATGTTGGTGTTGGATGTCTTACTTGGGTGCAGGAACTTTAGAATACATTAAAGGCAAGTCCAATTCAATTATTCAGTCCATTTCATGGCCTGTTTAAGAAGTCTCTGTGGGGCAATTGGCCCGAACCTCCTCCAGGAACTGTGGATACCAGAGATGCCAAGTTTGAAACGAAACTATCCATAATGGAGCTAGGATTGGAGAGGAAGGGTTGGCGTGTAGGAGGGCTCTAACCCGGAATTTATTTCAGAAACTGACAGTAAAAAACCTCCATTTGATGCTTAATTGTATTAAAATAACTTAAGACACGAGCAGGTGCCTATTAAAAATAAAAATACCTAAGGCAGAGTATAGGTGACTTTAGAAAAAACAATTACATTGACCTTTACATTTGTTTACCTAGGTCCGAAACAAAGTAAGAAGGTGCAAGATTAATTTAAGGGTTACTAAATAACTGATTTACACTCACTAATGACATAGTTGCATGAACATTAGTATGTCAAATCACAACCAAAGTTCACGCACCCATAGTACTGAAATTATTGAGTCTACACTTAGTGTTTGTGTATATTATATTGTTCATACAAAACTGATGATAAAAGAATAAGGTGTTGCATTATTTCTGAAACTACAATGGTTCAGTACGCCAAATCACAACCTTAGTACAAGTTCACACACCTATAGTACTGAAATTATTGAGGATCTACTTCAGCGTTTGTGTATATTATACTGTTTGTACAAAACTGATGACGGTATTGTGTTATTTCTGAAACTACAATGGTTAATGACCCAACAAAAAAATGTGTTGCCAAACTACTAAAATAAATCAAATAGCAAATTCTGTAAGTTTGGCGCAGGCTCCCATAACACCATAAATTTTGCCTAGAAATCATTATAATTATAGACAAATTTTAGTACTTGGCATGTCTGGATATGCTACAGGGTTCGGTTTATTCTTCATGTGCTGAATTCCCTTGGATGAGGACTTTTTCCATAGATTTGTGAATTCTATGCTTCAAAGGGTACGAGCTGTTTTTAATGCCAATGGCATTTGAACAAAATACTGAAGCTATACATGCCTACTTTTCACTTTCTCTGTTATAGTTCTATAGAGTTATCTGGTCAGCGATATTAATTTCAAACACAGATCTATTTGTTACTACAGTATTTGTATTTTTATGCGAGGTAAATGAATATCACCTTCCAAGTAAGATTTTTTTTATGTGAGGTCAGATGAATATCATCCTTCAAGGATCATTATTTTTATTGTTATGAAAGGTCAGATAAATATTACCTTCCAAGGAAAATTATTTACTTTTGACATTTGATGTCTAGAACTTAAGTGTGAAAAATTTAAGGAAAAAAGAAAAAAGAGAGGGGGAAAATGCAAGAGAAAAAAGAAATGTTGTTCGTAATCTGCAAGCCTATCAACTCTGCCCCTGAAGAACATAAGAGCCCCTCATAGTGTTATTCTTGCTACCAACGAGGAGTTATTGTATTTGAATTGTTTTTGCGTGTTGGAATAATAATTTTCAAAACAAATGATACAATGAATTATAGTGTAATGTACCTTGACTAATACTGTATCATAAATATTATATTGCTTCTATTTGCCGATGTAAACATCAAGCTGAAATTCCAAAAACTGCAGGAGTTGGGAGCACCAGCACTTCTGAACTTGGACATGTTGTGATGTTTCTTGGTCTTTTGGGAAATATTATTGTATGATTTGACCGTGTAGTCCCTCTTTAATCTTGCAACACCACATATACAGTAGAACCTCTCAAACTCAATTCCCAAAAACTCGACATTCCGTAAAACTCGACAGGGCTGATGAAATAATATATATTTTTTACACTGTCCATAATGCAAAGCTTTCCATCAGTACATAGGCCGCCCGAGAGTGCTAGAGACTCAGACTAGGTTACTGAGTTTTACAAGATCGTTCAACACACTCCTTACCTGCCCAGCTGGAGCGAGCTATTGTTTGCACACGTTTGGGGATTTCTGTGGCCACTTTCCTTATCGTGAGGCTGCACATTGACCTGAGATTCCCAGGCAGGTCATAAGCTACCCTCGCTACATTGTCATCACTGGGCGTTCAGTTTAGTGTTTGTTGAGACACAGTTGTGGTCAGTTGCTTTTGTTCGAGAGTGGTTGACAGTTGCTTAAAAAAGTTTTGTGCTGGAATATAGAGCAACAGTATGGCGGAGAAGAAGAGGAAACAAGTGTCAGTGTCAATAGAAGCAAAGTTTAGTGCCCTAAAAAGACATGAGCATCATGAAAGCATAAATAAAACATCGGTAGGTCTACAGTACTCGGTTGGAAGAAAAAGAAATTGAATAGTGGTGTTTGAAAAGACTGTGTACAGAATCCATCGAGGAATGAAAAACAATGAGAAGTGCAGAGTTCGAAAAAGTCGGCGAAACCCTTTACCAATGGTTCCGTGTGCACAGGGAGAAGGGAACGCCTATATCTGGACCCATCCTGCAAGAGAAAACTCTTCAGTTTTATGAACAATTTAGAATGAAGGAGAGCCTGGGTTTACAGTGAGCAATGGTTGGTTGTCAAGGTGGAAACAACGATATGGAATCAATTGCTCAGTATCTGCGGGGAAAAACTGTCAGCTGACCCTAACAATGTGAGTGCCTTCAAGGCCTAACTATATGCGTTTATTGAAAAAGAAGGACTGTCAGGTGATCAAATCTACAATGCAGATGAGACAAGACTAAAATTTCGAATGCTTCCTACTAAAAGTTTAGCTCTGAGAGATGAAAAAGCTGCACCAGGTTTTAAGAGAAGTAAGGAGCGTGTGACTATCCTTGCCTGTAGTAATGCAACAGGAGAGCACAAACTCAAATTAGTGCTAATTGGAAAAGCAAATAAACCAAGTGCATTTAAAACTGTCAGATGCACAAGTGATGGCAACTTTGAACTCCCAGTTTAGTATAGAAATCATTATAATGCATGGATGAGCGAAGCAATTTTTAAAGAGTGGTTTTTTTCAACAGTTTGTCCTAGAGGTTGAGAAGTTTCTGAAGAAAAAAAATCTTCCCAGGAAAGCTCTACTGATTCTCGATAATGCTACGACTCACCCTGATGTGCAATATTTACAGGACAAAGACATTAAAGCAATGTTTCTACAGCCAAATGTCATGCCTCTCCGTCAATCGATGGACCAAGGAGCTTTGGCAGCGTTAAAGAGAAGGTACAGACGTAAGCTTTTGTCATCTTTGGTATTGTCCTTGGAATCAGGTGCAGAGCAAATGGCTAAACTAAAGAAGATCAATTTATTAGATGTCATTGGATGGGTCTCTCAATCTTGGATCGAGCTTGAGACCATAACCCTCATTCGTTCTTGGAGGAAACTTCTAGATCACGCTGGCAATGATTTGTCGCGTGACGATGGAATCAATTCTGAAAATAGCGACTTGATTGAATGCTTGGAAAAAATCCCAGGGTGTGAAGAGTCTTCAAGCAATGATGTCAATGAATGGATGGATCTCGGCGGAACATCAGAACCATTAGGAGAAGATTAAATCATCGCAGCTGTCAAAGGGCGTGACATAGAAGGGGACAATTCAGAAGAAGAAGAGGAAGAGGACCATCGACAAGAAAGAAAAGTTAGCCACAGTGAGGCGGTGAAATTTATTGAAGGGACATTGCAGTACTTAGAGCAACAAAATGCGACTGGAATCGAGATTCTGTTCCTCAGGCGACTCCATGATCCATCTGCAAGACGCCGTGTGGAGACAGATATGCAGTCTTCAATCACAGGGTTTTTCAAACGACTTCAGTAAGTTTTCTTTTACACTTTTCTTCTAGTGTTCAGAAAACTTCCCATAACTAACTGTGATGGACTTTTTATAAGCAGCATAAAGAACTTCAGTAATAATTGTAATGAACACTGTATTTTCAGATTCTACTAGGCCTTTTGACTAATTTTTTTTTAATTATATGTTATAAATGTTGATATAAATATATAATTGTATATAATAAATCAATAAATGTACAATTTTAATACTCTAAATAAGTGTTTTTATTCAACTCCTAGTTACTTTTATTTAAGTTCCCTAAAACTCGACAACCTCAAAACTCGACAATCTTTAAGTCCACATTGTGTTGAGTTTGAGAGGTTCTATATATTCTATATAATTTGCTTCTGTACCAGATCAGGAAGATAGCTGCGGGTTGTGAAAGCTGTTGTTAGGTTATTGGTGTACTGGTTCAGAGCTTCAGGACTGGAGCAGACTCGTTTGCCACAAAGACCTAAGCTGTAGGGAAGGGAACATTGATGTGGAATGGATGGCAGCTGTCATAGTGGAGGTACTGTTGTTTATTAGTTGGTTTGATGTGGACGGACATGTGAAGTTGGCCGTTGGACAGATGGAGGTCGACATCAAGGAAAGTGGCATGGGATTTGGAATAGGACCAGGTGAATTTGATGGGACCAAAGGAGTTGAGGTTGACGAGGAAATTCTGGAGTTCTTCTTCACTGTGAGTCTAGATCATAAAGATGTCGTCAGTGAATCTATACCAAACTTTGGGTTGACAGGCTCAGGTATCCAGGAAGGCTTCCTCTAAGCGTCCCATAAATAAGTTTGTGTACGAGGGGGCCATCCTGGTTCCCATGGCTGTTCCCTTTAGTTGTTGGTATGTTTGGCTCTCAAAAGTGAAGAAGTTGTGGGTTAGAATGAAGCTGGCTAGGGTATTAAGGAAAGAGGTTTTAGGTAGGGAAGTGGGTGGTCAGCTTGAAAGGAAATACTCCATCGCAGCGAGGCCCTGAGCATGTGGGATATTTGTGTATAAGGAAGTGGCATCAATGGTTACAAGGATGGTTTCTGGAGGTAACTGGCTAGGCAAGGATTTCAGACGATCGAGGAAGTGGTTGGTATCTTTGATGAAGGATGGGAGACTGCACATGATGGGTTGAAGGTGTTGGTCTATGTAAGCAGAGATTCGTTGTGTAGGGGCTTGATAACCGGCCACAATGGGTCGGCCAGGATAATTGTGTTTGTGGATCTTGGGAAGTAGGTAGCCTTGCTTCTCCTCTGCTGCAATTTGAATTGTAAATTTTATCATGTGCACTTCAGACAAGTTGAAGCCTTTTCTTAAATTTTACATTTGGCAAGGTTGTGTATTTATCAGGCATTGGCCATTTAAAAGGGCTTGTTGGTTTGACATTTTATGTAACTGATATTGGTAAAGGCCTTTTGCAAAATATTGTTTTCTAATTTAATTGCTGCCCTTCAGGCACATTGTAGCCTTTTCTTAAATATTAATGATCCTGACTATTTTTAAATAGTTTAAAGATTATGTTTGGCGAACTAGTGTTTATATTGTCATTTGTGTTTCCTGTTTGGTTTTAATAAACATTGTGTGCTTGAAATACTGAATGTAAGGTAAGCCAACCCAGACCTTCCTAATTCTGAATTGGTCCATCCTAATGTATGTACTGCTTATATTAATTCAACGTGAAAATCAGTAACCCCCTTGTAATTGAACCTCTCACACACCTCTGTCTATTTCATGATTTGAACTTGTATTAGGACAATATTAAATCATTTAAATAAACACAAAAACAGATACTTACAACAAAAAATGTGATTAACTAAGGTAAGGATAACCAAAGTCTCTTTCTGAAGCATACAGTCAAAAAGGGAAAATTACACAGAGACAAAATGGCTTACCAGAACTTAACTTCAGAGAATTCCAAGTAATGCCAACAGGATTTTTAAAAAAAAGTACCAAGCTTTCAGAACTGTTAGTTATTTCATTGTGGAGGAAAGGATCTAGGATTTTGAAGGTTGGATAGGAAGGGTAGCTCACTTACATCACCTAATTGGAGGATGATAGACAAAAATATTTTAATTCCACTGCCTGACATACTGAAAATAGAATTTATCTACATGTAATTTTATCTTTCTCAGGTACTTTTTCCTATTGATAAAAAATATCTAATGCATCTATGACTCAGAATATTATTTAATTTGACAAGTGTACACAACTTACCTGTAATGAGATTCTGTTGCGTACTAGAAGACCTATCTTCAAGTCCATTGCATCCAACTGCTGTGAAAGATTCTGATTGTGCCTTATTGTTTTTCCTATCTGTTCCTTCAAGTTCTGTGGAAATAAACCAACAATTCTGGTACTGTCAAATACTTACAAGATTTGTATACTTAATATAATATAACAGATTTTATAATACTCCAATTATAATCATGTCTAAGAAAAACTCATACATCCAAATATCTTTAGACTGTAAGAATAGAATATTTTTAAGCAAAATCAATTCTACATTCACAAAAAGAAACCAACAATCAAACTTATAACAGAATAACTTACAAATCATCGCAAATACATGTTGTGCTGTCACAAGCACAAAAGAAAAAAGGACACTCATACACACAGAAATTAAGCTTTCAGCCATTAGCCGCTATCACAAAGACATGAATTCCACAGGTACATTTTTCGAGTGCAGCAGCCAAAGGTGATGGTGATGTCTCTGTAAAGTGTGCCTGTGTGATTGGTGTCTCTTTGACAAAGGCTAATGGCTGAACACTTAACTTATGTGTAATGAGAGTCTTCTTTATGTGCCTGTCACAGCTTGATGTATGACTTTACAGTGAGTTGTAAACTATCCACATTCTATTGCTGGATTCCAACATGGGCTTTTCATTGTTATATTGAAATAAGGAGTACAAATAATTGGGAAACACATCACTGAATCCAAACTTCAATACTACCTACAGTTTCTGATGATTACTGACAAGAATTTGGCATTAAGTATGCAGTACCTAGTGCCAATAATAATTTCACCAGGCCAAACTAGAAAGAAGTGTAGAGAATCGGGGAGAATAAAGAATGTCACACAAAACCCATATCAAAAGAGACAACGATATGTGAAATTGCGGAGAGAAACAAATATAATTCTCTACATCAACATGATCAGCCTTGCCTCTTATTTCTGTAATGTAACAAACAATGTGCCATTTGCTGAAGTATACAACATCTCTACATAGTAGGCAGCACTGAAATATATTGTGATGGTTTCACAGTGTAGCCTGCAGCATGGCATCTATAGACTCATCTGTTTATTCGCATATCCCAATTATAGAACACAAGAGAGAATTGACTGATACATACAACCATAAATTAAACAAACTTACAAAACATAAATCTTCATCATTATACAATAGCTACACTGTAAAGTATTTTACTTTGTATTCCAAAAAATTTCATTTTATTTAAATTATCAAAAATTCAAGTAAATGAATTTTAATTTCAACCATGTTATTTAGAAACATATTAACATAGAGCTCAGTTGTTTATCTAATATGTTATATGAACTCCTAAATCCATTGTGTGTGAATATATGTTTTAGGGCCAATTACTGATCAATTTTTAATGTTTCTAAAATTGCTAGAGATTAGTTGAAAAATTAATAGATGTTATCAGTAGATTGTTTGTTGTCATTTATTACTGATAACATCTATTAATTATTCAAGCAATCTCAAGGAATTTTAGAATCAGTAAAAAGAAAAAAAAATTACAATGACAATTGCATCCCTCTGCCAAGTCTTTCAGTCTAAAATAAGCTTTATTAAAACTAGCTGGGTATAAAAAGAGGTTAACACACTTTACAAAGCAAGAAGAGCGTAATGTCCAGTCAATTGAAAATCAAGTTCAACCGATCCTGTTTGTTTCATCATGGGATCCTACCTATGCAATAGTACCTACACATAATTCTTCTTTTCGTGCACAGATGATAAAGTGAAAAGTGAAATTTTGTGGATAAAAAGTGAAGTGAGATAAGCATATAAGTGTAAATCTTTTGCTAATGAAACAGCTAACAAAATTAAGTGGTTTTTATGTGATCATCTAGCACATTTTGCTTTCACAGAAGTTCAGTGGCTTATACAACAATTTGTAATATATGAAACATAGTTCAAGTATGAGAGCATAAAATTCACACACTTCTACGGAGGCAAACCAACGAACAGGTATACAAGCAACACCAATTAAGTGAAATGAACTTTGCTCCATGAGTGGTTAACCTTTCTCTTATGACTTTATCAAAAGGTGAAAATAAACTTTTAGAAAAAGGGATCAACTGTTGCCAAAAAAGTGTTGCGGAAGTAAAAAGTAATTGTGAATTGTTAAAACTACCTAAAAGTATTCAGGCAAAACTTACAATCGTCACTTGTGATGACTTATCATTAGCCAAAAGACTTAACCATTCACATACATTAATTAAGCAAATCCAATGTTTAAATAATTAAAGAAAATAAGGTAATTGTCACAAAGGCAGACAAAGGTAATTCTTTAGTACTTTTGAATGATGAAGATTATGTTAGTAAAACTTTGAATTTCTTTGATGAAAATAATATTCTGAAAATTGCTAAAAATCCTTTACCTAAATTCATAAGTGATGTCAGGAGCTTAATTAACAATTCGGATTTATTGTTCCGTTCTAAAAGAGAGAAAAATAATGTACTTATGATGAACCAAAAATAGCCTTTTTTACGATCAAAGGTAAAGTTGCATAAAAAAATAAAGCAATATGTCCTATAATTAGCTCTTGTCAAAGCCCCAATTATTATATTAACAGTTTCTGCCGAAGTAAAATCACTGAGCTATATGTCTTTGAGAAACATTACTCTCTAAAAAGTAGTTATGAATTCATTCAATGCATTAAAGACCTCAAAATCCCAAATAACTGTTTTTAATGTCCCTAGATATCACCAATTTGTATACTAACATACCTATAGCTGAAACCTTACAACTAATACGACAATCTTATTGCACACAAAAAAGTGAAACCAGCATTTGTACAAGAACTTTTCAATCTTATAGAAGATTCCCTTTCATTCAATTACTTTGTTTTTAATGGTCATATATATTGTCAACATGATTGTCTAGCAATGGGTTCAAATCTTTCTGGTATTCTTGCTGAAATTTTTATTACTAGTCACAAAAAAAAACTTTTTGCAATGCAAAATGAGCTTATTAATAAAAATTATACTTTACAAGCGTTACATTGATGATATTTTCATCGCCTTTAATGGAAGTAATGAGGAAGCTGACCATCTACTACATATTTTTAACAATATGTACCATAAGATAAAATTTACCTTGGATTTTGAAGTTGAAGGCTCTCTAAATTTTTTTGAACTCACAAATAAGAAGGATGGATGGATGGTTTGATTTGAAAGGGACTAAACGACTACGGTTATCAGTCCCTTGTTCCAACCGTAGAGAGTAGAATAAAAAGCACTACAATGTAGTAGAAAACGATGTGTTAAAACTCCCCAAGCGAAGGGTGTAACACATCAAGAAGTAAAAGAATCAAAGTAAAAACTAATAAAAGAAGAGAAAGGTGGAAAGACGATACCAGAGTGTCCTGGCCAAGTGACCACAGACAAGATAGTAGGGCATCTGCCCACTTTTGCACATTAAAACCACATGTCTAAAAGCGGTAGGGGAGCGAAGAACAAATACATAATGAACACAGTGCTAAACATCAAATAGATTGGTACAACACACAAATAAAATTTAAAACAGCGTCAGCCATAGAGGCATTGTCAGCTAAAACAAGTTTTACATCCTCACAGAGATTACAATTCCTTCTCCGAGTGGCTAAATCCGGGCATTCCACTACGATATAGATGACTGTCAGACGCGCACCACACCGACAATCAGGAGGATCCTCATGACGAAGAAGGTGGCCGTGCGTAAGCCAAGTATGGCTGATACGCAGCCGGCAGGGAACAACAGAGTCCCTGCGGGGAGTCCGCATAGAGGACCTCCACATGTGCGTGGTCTCCTTAATCGCCCGCAACTTGTTGGGTGTTTGGAGGGAGTGCTATTCTGCATTCCACAGTCCAAGAACTCGGCTGTGCAACTGCAAACGGAGGTCATGAACTGTGATATCTATAGCAAAGGTAGGTTTATGGAGAGCCTCCTTTGCTAACCTATCAGGTAGCTCGTTCCCGTCGATCCCAACATGTCCTGGAGTCCAAATAAAGACCACTGACCACGCACGTAGGTCGATGGCATGCAGGGATTCGTGGATGGCCTGAAGCAAAGTATGGTGAGGGAAGCACTGATTGAGAGCCTGTAGGCCGCTCAGAGAGTCACTGCAAATGAGGAAGGACTCCCCAGGGCAGGCAGAAATATGCTCCAGTGCACGAAGTATGGCCACCAGCTCTACTGTGAACACACTGCAGCCCTTGAGTAAGGAGCGCTGTTCGTTGTGTCCTGCATGTATATAGGCGAAGCCAAGAAGACCTTCAGCCATCGAACCATCTGTGTAGATGACCGTGGATCCCCAGTACCCATCAAGAATTGACAGAAATTGGCGGCGAAGGATCTCAGGGTGGACAGAGTGTTTGGAACTATGCGACAAGTCCAGTTGAATGACAGGTCAAGGAATACACCATGGTGGCGTACGCAACTGGAATTTTATCAGAGATGGCAAAGGAAGAGAGCCAAAGTCACTCAGGAGAGACTGGACACTGGCACTTACTGTCAAACCCAACCTTTGCCGCCGTTATGGGATATGGAGCACGGTGTTCGGAAAAAGTAGGTGGTACTTGGGATGATTGGGGATACCATACACATGGGCTGCGTAATTCGCCAGCAGATGTTGCCACCTGATTTGCAATGGAAGCACCCCAGCCTCCACAAGGAGACTGTCCACAGGGCTGGTTCGGAAAGCCCCCGTCGCGAGCCTAACACCAGTGGTGGATAGGATCCAACATCTGCAGCGCCGATGGCGATGCGGAACCATATACTACGTTCCCATAGTCCAAATGCAACTGAATAAGGGCTTTATAACAATGTAACAGGGTACTACGATCTGCACCCCAAGTGGTACTGCTAAGCCACCGGAGAGCGTTGAGGTGCCGCCAGCACTTCTGTTTCAGCTGGCGAATATGTGGTTGCCATGTAAGCTGGTCGTCAAAGACCATTCCAAGAAATTGATGCGTGACAACTACATTGAGTAGTTGGCCGTCGAGATACAACTCTGGATCTTGGTGGACTGCCGTCAACGACAGAAGTGCATAACGCACATTTTGGCAGCAGAAAATTGGAACCCATGAGAGAGAGCCTTACGTATGGCTCCCTGCAGCTGTTGTTCTGCAACACACATGCTAGACGAGCTAAAATAAATGCAGAAGTTGTCAGCATACAATGAAGGGGATACTGACGACCCAACTGCTGCCGCTAAGCTGTTAATGGCCATTAAAAACAACGGAACGCTTAAAACAGAGCCCTGAGGCACCTCGTTCTCCTGGACATACTGGCTGCTAGAGGACGCACCAACTTGAACATGAAAGGTACGGACGGCTAAAAAGTTTTGGATAAAAATTGGGAGTGAGCCCCAGAGACCCCACCCATATAATGTGATTAAAATGTGGTGTCGCCAGGTCGTATCATACGCCTTCGACAAGTCAAAAAATACGGCCACCAAATGATGACGTAGAGAGAACGCTGTCTGGATGGCAGACTTAAGATGGACTAAGTTGTCCAAGGTCGAGCGCCCCTTGCGAAAATCCCTTGGCATGGAGCCAGCAGGCCCCGAGGCGTCAGGAGTGGAGGAGGAGCGGGAAGCCCTTCGACCAACAGTTTGGGGATCCTTGAGCCTCTGGCCAGGATCCTCTGAAGCACTGTGAGAACAATCGGAAGAGGCTGTCCTGACGGACCCCTTCCGAGCGCGAGGTGTCGGAGGAGGCTGTTCCTTCTCTGGCTGGGAGGTGGGGACTGGTGTCCCCGATGGTTGTGGGGGGATTGCCTCCACAGCAGGTGTTACAGGAGCGGATGGAGGAGCGCCCCCACCCATTGATGGAACAGCAGCAGACAGGCTCCTAGGGCCCGTAGAGTGAGGTGGTACTTTAGGAGTCATACTCTGAGTACGTGGTGAAGAGACGGCAGCAAAAGATGTAGTTAGGCACACTGGATGGAGCCGTTCATACTTTCTTCTCACCTCAGAATATGTAAGACGGTCCAGAGTCTTGATCTCCATGATCTTCCGTTCCTTGTGCAGGAGAGTACAGTCAGGCGAGCAAGGTGGATGTAATTGCCCACAGTTCACGCATACGAGAGGTGGGGTGCATGGAGAGTCTGGATGTGACGGACGCCCACATTCTCTGCACGTAGGGCTGGAAGTACATCGGGACGACATATGCCCGAACTTCCAGCACCTGAAGCACCTCATAGGGGGCACCCTAGCACCCTAGCCAGCTTCATCCTAACCCATAACTTCTTCACTTTTGAGGGCCAGACATACCAACAACTAAAGGGAACAGCCATGGGAACCAGGATGGCCCCCTCATACACAAACTTATTCATGAGACGCTTAGAGGAAGCCTTCCTGGATACCCAAGCCTGTCAACCCAAAGTTCGGTACAGATTCATTGATGAAATCATCTGGACCTGGATTCCAGAATTTCCTCTTCAACCTCAACTCCTTTGGTGCCATCTAATTCATCTGGTTCTATTCCAAATCCCATGCTACTTTCCTCAATGTCGACCTCCATCTGTCCAATGGCCAACTTCACACATCCGTCCACATCAAACCTACCAATAAACAACAGTACCTGCATTATGACAGCTGCCATCCATTCCACATCAAACGTTCCCTTCCCTACAGCTTAGGTCGGCGTGGGAAACGAGTATGCTCCAGTCCCGAATCCCTGAACCAATACACCAATAATCTGATGACAGCTTTCACATCCCACAGCTACCCTCCTGATCTGGTACAGAAGCATATCGCCAGAGCCATTTCCTCATCTCCCCAAATTCAAAACCTACAACAGAAGAACCCATGAAGTGCCCCTCTTGTCACCGGATACTTTCCGGGACTTGAGCGGACTCTGAATGTGGCTCTCCAACAAGGATACAACATCTTTAAATCCTGCCCCGAAATGAGATCCGTCCTTCATGACATCCTTCCCATTCCGCCGCCAACCTAACCTCCGTAACCTCCTAGTCCATCCCTATGAAATCCCCAAACCACCTTCCCTACCTTCTGGCTCCTACCCTTTTAACCGTCCCCATTGTAAAACCTGCTCCATGCACCCTTCCACCACCACTTACTCCATTCCTGTAACCCGGAAGGTGTACACGATCAAGGGCAGTGCCACTTGCGATAGTACCCACGTGATTTATCAACTGAGATGCCTGCACTGTGAAGCGTTCTTGAGGGATTGACCAGCAACAAACTGTCCATTCGGATGAACGGTCACAGGCAGACAGTGTTTGTTGGTAATGAGGATTACTCTGTGGCTAAACATGCCTTGGTGCACAGCCAGCACATCTTGACACAGTGTTACACCGTCTGAGTTACCTGGATACTTCCCTCTGACACTAATCCTTCAGAACTCCGGATATGGGGACTAGCCCCCAGCATATTCTCTCTTCCCGTTGTCCACCTGGTCTGAACCTCCGCTAAAATTTGAATTACTGTCCACACTCTTTGGCTCGGTTCTCTGGACAGAGCCTCCGCCTCAAGTGGCATCTCTGTCTAACTCCTCAATTTCTTTGCTTTCTACAGTATGTCTGCCTAGGTGTGTTTGCGTCTGTGTAAATGTGTGGGTGTGTGTGTATTTGTTTACCTTCCTTTTCTTCCCCTAAGGTAAGTCTTTCCTCTCCCGGGATTGGAATGGCTCCTTACCCCTTCCCTTAAAACACTCATCATTTCCTTTTCCCTCTCCTTCCCTTCTGCCTGAAGAAGCAACTGGGTTGTGAAAGCTTGCGCGCGCGCGCCCGATTATGTTAAATATGCTGCTATGACTTATGCAGGCCAGTTATCATTAAAAATTAGTAATTAATTTAGAATAAATAATGTCATAATAGGATTTAACACATGTAATCATTTGGAAAAATTCCTCCACCATAGTGTTGAAAAACCTGTTAAAAATTTTGTTATGGTGGAGTATACAACATTAAATGTGGGGCATGTGACAATTTCTGTATTGGGCAAACAGGAAGGGAATTTAAAATACGATACAGAGACCATAGCAACCAGTCATGGCAGTGTACTAAGTACCCATTTGCGTAAAAATCATGATCAACTTCTTAATATCGAAAACAATTTGCAAATTCTTCATTATGAGAATAAAAGCACACGTTTAGACATTTTGGAAGATTTAGAAATTTTTGTGCATAGATACACCTTGAAGGATCAACTGCTTAATGAACAAGTTAGCAGCACAAGAGACTGGTTTTTCCAAATTTTTGAAGCAACATTTTTCAGAATGTAATTTTGAGAATTTCACTCTTTTTTTTTTTTTTAATTTTTATTTATTTTAGTTTTTTGCAAATGTGGTATTTATTTTATTTTTGATATTTGTTTGAAATGATGCACTTTATTTTGACCTTGTATCTTGAATAAATAAGGCAACTGTTCAGCCTCTTCTCTAACTTCTACGCCACTCACCAGATGATGGGCTAAGCCCAAAACTTTTTGTGAATAGGCAATAAATAATATACTGATAACATCTATTAATTATTCAAGCAATCTCTAGCAATTTTAGAATCATAAAAACATTTTACAATAAAGGTTGCATACCTCTACCAAGATTTTAAGTCTAAAATAAACCTATTTATTTAAGCGAGTTTACCATTTTTTGCCTGATGCTACCTAGTTTGTGGAAACAAAACTTGTAGCAGATATGCTGACAAAGTAGGCCAACACAACAACAACAAACAACACAGCCTTACCTGCATCAAAAGTTCTTGTTCATAGTCATCTATGCCACCCTTCAGTAATTTTGCAAAATGACGAACAGCACAAAACGATGGTTGTGCCTCATGGGCAAGAGACAAAAACGCTCGACGAGAAAGGCAACCACGCCAAAATGCCTGAATTTTTACCACAAATCTCTCCTAGAAAAAAAAATTATGATTAGTATTAAACACTTAGAAAACAGGCAAAACTAAAACACTGAGTTAAATCAAGAGCTTCAGTCAACTGTAGATTAGTTACAAGAATTAGATTTTGACTCCAGTTTTAACAATGATATAGAAGAATGGAATTTTCACTTTGCAGCATAGTGTAAGCTTATGTGAAACTTCCTAGCTGGTTACAGCTGTGTAATAAATCAAGTTCCTTTGCTTTACATGTGCAATCACTCTACTGACTGAGCAACCCATTCACGGGCCATCCTCCCTCCTTGATAGAGTGCTTCCCCACAAAAGGCAAAGGTCTGGGATCAAATCATGGACTGGCATGCAGTATTAATTTGCCAGCAGGTTTCAGTGTTATACCAATTTGATCACTTCTGACTTATCAACAAGTTTCCATGAATAATTTATGTATCTGCATTACGAATAAATGATCATTGTAAGTTTAAATGTTAAGAACTTACTGTCGAATGATACGAGCCCATTTCTAAACATCAGGAACTAATTGCGTTCAGCGTGATAACAGTGAAATAACTGTTTGCTCAACATGCCACAGTCATGAGGATATTTGTGTGGACCTCCAGTGTTAGCATCCACAACGTAAAAAACAAAGTAAACAAAGTAAAATTGATGCTGTAGGACCAGGAAGATTATATGGACTGTAGGATTTGGTTCAGATCCATTCAGAGTGTAATGTCTGATGAGTTGTACTGTTAAATCACTTATTATTGACAACTTAACACATTACATTATAATGTTGCGTACAAGGCGCGCAGGCCACACACACACACAGCTACAGCCACTGACCAACCGACTCCATTCACAATGGCCAACTGCTGACACCCTCGCAGTGGCGAGGGTACTGTTAGGCACCTTTGGAAGGCTGGCCTGCTGGTCAATGTCCCACAAGTACCAGACAGGTCACGAGAGTTCAGCGCTCTCCTGCAACTTGGTCGAATGTAAAGAGCGATCATACAGGCCTCCAAAGAAACATTAATTTTTTTCCAACAAATACAAGTTTTGTTATACTTAAAGAGAACTCAAGGAAATACACATTATCAAATGTCTTTGAATGGTTTAGTCTGTCAACACAGTTTCAAATAGCACCTGAAAATCACAATCACGTGAATAAAGGACAATTAAAATATTCAATAAAAAATGCACTGAGCCTGCTGCAAGGTACACACAAAAAATTTAAAAAATAAAAATAAAAACACACACACACAAGGTAAAACATGAATACACTGTTCACTTGTCCGTCACTTCACTCAGAGCTCTTTAAGACCCCTTCCAGTGTACGGATAGTGGCCAATCGCACCTTTCTGTCACACCCATCGTGTATCTCCTCATGATGGCCAGTTTCGAGCATGAGGGTAGAAGGTTGTTTTTCCTTGTCACAACCAGTGTGCCAGATTCCACATTCTGACTGGGATGCCCACCTGGCCTGTTGCTGCAGATGATGCAGGTAGATGTCCAGCACCACTGAAAGACCTGGAACCCCTGTTGCAGTTGTTTCCATCTTGTGGGCAAGCTGAGGTTGGCAGTGGCTGAGGGAAAATGTTCAAATGTTTGTAGAGTCTATGGGACTTAACTACGGGGTCATCAGTCCCTAAACTTACAAACTACTTATGAACTAGCTACAACTAAGGACGGCACAAATATCCATGCCCAAGGGGGGATTCGAACCCCCGATCGTAGTGCCCGTGCAGACCGTGACTGAAGCGCCTCAGTCCCCTCGGCCACCGCGTCCGGCTTGCTGAGGGATACGAGTCATGGCATTTCCTATCCTGAAATGACCAGGGGTGAGCAATTGGGGATCGGTGGGATCACAGGATAGTGGTGTGAGAGGATGAGAGTTGAAGCAAGCCTCAGTTGCCAAGTTTTCAAATGTTGGACATATCTCCTTGTGATGCCAAGTCAGCTGAGTTTTCCCATGTCGAGGTATGGTTCCATACCAAAACTGCTGTGGTTTACTGGATCTCAGAATATTTTTCCATTAATTGCGCACTGCCGCTGCACCATTTGCAGCCTGAGATACAATCATGCACATAGAAGTCATTAGCAAGAATGTTTCCTCTTGTGAGATTACCGCCCAATAGAAATACTGGTAATTAATAGTATTTGATAATTAGACAGTATGAAGTTCACTGCAAACATTGACCATGTCAATGCACTAAATGTTACACAATTTTAATCTTATTAATTATGGTAGCAATGTATGTACGCAGTTGGGTGACAACATTTATAGTTAGGCCAAAGGTAGAAATTCTCCATGTTGAGATTTGCTGTGTGCTTGTAGCTGACGGGAGGCCAGCGTGCAGGCCGACGTTGGTGGCTTGTTCCAGCTTAGGATTTTCCAGGCTCGTTTCCGGTGAGGGGAGAGAGGGATAATGGCGAGTGCCAGGCACAGTGCAGTGCACAGCGTGAAAAAAATCTAATACTACTGACATTTGAAGTAATACGATGCAGTTAGGAACCTTTAAGGCCCTCATTACAAAATAGCCTGTTGATAAATAAACAATACATTAGCTGATATATTCACAGCTGGCATACTATGTTTAACTGACAATGAAAAGTAATAAATTACAAATGAAGACAAGACAGTTACACAACTAGCATGGCAATGTTTGTTTATAAAAATAATATATTAACTATTTCTCATTTTATTTTCAATTAATCTTGTGTATTTTATTTTGAAGTATTCAGTTAAATCACTTATCCGTGATATAAGAAATTGCACGATTATGATAAATAGTACAAAGGATGTTTATACCAATATAAAAACCTAAGAAGACATTTATTTGATGTGTAGTGTAATTATTTTGATTTTAAGTAAGGTTTTAGGAATGTATTGGCTGAGCGCTGTACGTTGGAAGTCTGTTAGAACAGCTCACATGGGGAAGTAGATGACGTAGGGGAAATAACCCAGTGGTTGAGCTTTTGGCGCGCGCACGCACGAGGGCAGGAAGTGACGAGTCGGGAGCATGTGGGGTAGCTGGCCGGGCGGCGTCGCTCAACATCAGTCGGCATGTAGATCTCCAGGTGGAGGTTATAGATTTGTGTGTGGCATTCGCCACATGTGGTTGCTCGTCGTAGACTGCACCAAGTTGGATCGAGTGCTACTGTGTGTCTGTGAATATTTAGCCGGTGGAACAAGGAGTGCATCACATTGAATTAAAGTGACTGTGATTTGTTAATGTAACACGTGTCGTCGCATAGGCATGAACATAAACGGTGTTTGAGACAGCCACATGGTGTGAAAACAATTTGCGACAAATATTCATTTTGTCTGGGGGCTCACGAGCTATAACTTTATTTGATAAATGTGTCGACGTACAGACGTATCAGCCACAGGGTTCTAATATTGTGAAATAAACAACATAAAGTGAACTTTTACGTGTTTTCAAAAATAGTAGTTAGTACATCCTTTTCTCTCATGAACTTGACTTTATTATGAATTTTTTTGTTAATCATATGCAGGGAAGGAAAGCTGTGAACATGTGATATCATCCCCTAGAAAACGAGTCAAACAGTAGCAATCACAGATCCAGTGTTTTTGCATGTTTAGGAATTTGGTTCGCAGTTGGTGGTTGTGAGTTTTAAAAATTAATCTTTCCCTATTTTAAACTCTCACCCCGACCTTCACTCTCGCACTCTCTTCTTGAACTAACTGATACTGGCAAGATTCCACAAAAAAATGTGAACAAGCTGTTCTGTGTGTGACAGTCTTGAATTGATATTCCTAGAGTGGTGCAGATCTATCATTCATCCACAGTATTCATTGGTAGGCAAGATCTCCATCCACTACCAGATGATATCTTATCTATGTCAGCAGTGAAAGCAATACGTAAGTGTAATGTCATGGAGCACAAATTGCGTTGAATGGTTGCACATCCATTAACAAACTGTTCAATCACAAATTAGTTATTTTGGCAGAACAATCAAACACTCCTTTTGTTTTTGTAGTTGAGCTACAGTTCTTCAGAACAGCGTAATGTGGCATGAATATGAAATGGCAGCAGAAGATGCTACTGTACATGTTTCATATAACTTAAGGCTTCATACTCCCTTCCCAATTCTGTACTGCTTTGTTCAAGTTTTGGTCGTCTCGAAAGTTCTCACTCATTATGACAAAAGTGTTTTGCTGTTGTGTGGAAAAAATTGTCAATTTGACTTGGTTCTTCACAAAGCAGAAGGCAGACAACACATCAGCCGGTTGTATCTTCCGTAGTGTGTTCCACAAAGTGTGCTTCACATTGTTCCTCTTCCTTTGTCAATTCGATTCACTTCCTGTGTCTGCTAAAACTTCTTCAAGAGTGTTTGAAGATCAGTGTCAGTTTTTGCAAAGCACAACATGACCTGCCACCTTTCCAGACTTTTTTGTCTTTTGAGGAATGCTTATCAGATAATGATGTGCCTGTATTTCTTCTGCAGATTTATTTTCTATACAGTACTACCAAAATAATTGATAGGTCACTTCTGTTGTCATGCCATGTCTGTTGAAACCAATAGATCAACAACCCATTGTTACATCACACACCAATTCAGTAAACAGGATGAAAAATGTCACGATTTACACTAACATGATTCCTTGAAGGCAATTGATTTCTAAGAGAATACATAAAACATTTTCAGCATTGATCTCTATGCCACCTGGATGTTGAACTTCAGATGTTTAAGCGTGCCAGGAATTGATGTACATATTTAGTTTCTTGCCAAATTCAAATATGGCTGGTATGAAGAGTTACTAGAATACCTTTCGATTCCACTCCCACAGCAGTATATTACATTGTATATTAGCATACAAATCAAAACAAGAGGTAAGTAACCAAGTCTTGTCGAAATTCGTTTGTCATATTCATATGTGGCGATCAATGAGAAATCACGCGCAAAACGTATGAATGTGCAGGCACACTGGAGTTCTATGATCAGAAGCCAGAGTAATTCATCCAGGTTGTATAGAGATCACTGGTTTTTAGCAAGAGTGTCGCGATGTCAGAGATAAATTAGATAATGTTCATGATGGGGTCAGAAATAACCCCAAGATAGTTACTGAGGGGAAGCATATCGTATAGTAAGAGGGAATGGTATGCCCTGACATGCTATGCCAGCACATATACATGGATGTTTGTATGCGAATGTGACACTGTTTGAGAATTTCTGTTTAGGCAGGGGCCTGAGAGTACAGTTTAAATTGCTACAAGTGAAATGAGCAGGAATCATATTTAATGTCTTGCTTGTCAAAAGTAGATTTGTGTTTTACTATTATGTCTTTTAAAGGATGCACTTTACGAGGATAATTAATTTATTGAACGGACAAGATTAGGCCTACATACAATAATCTGTCAACCATAGAACAGGATTTCAGGCACGGCATTAAATAATTGTCCCTATTATATCGCAAATTCCGAGGTCATTGTTAGGTTGGAATAGAAGAGTAAGGCTGAAATTGCCCAACCAGTATTTTTAAATTTCACTGCAGCTGTGTTCTGACCAGCTAACACAGCTAATATGCTCTACTCAAACTCTGCCTTCTGATTTCCTAACCATAACATGTGTACATCACACAGTGTAACTTCAATTTCACACTTCGCAAAGCTCTCGCTCCGTATTTGTCAAATTTTGTATTTATACTTCAGCATCAGATGCTATACGGCATCAAAGGTCTCCACAAAATGAATCAAGAACTATATCATAAAGAAAAGAAATAATACCAAAATTTTCAGTGGTGTATGCCAAAATACCCACTCAAGTTTTGGGGTATGTTTGAGCAACCAAGTATACCCGTAGTCGGTGCCTATGCACCAAGGCCAATCCATTGACCTGGAAAACGGTCATTGAGAAAATCACAGATGTCAGCCACATGGTGGAGGGGGGTTTGCACCATCTTGCATGAAGTAAACATTTCATTCTTGGTCATCCTCATTGATCTAGGTATCAAAAAATTTAACATATTCAGGTACACTGGTACCATTGATGGATCTCCCACAGAAAAAGGGGGCTTTACGCGTTGTTCTAGCTCAATAAAAAAATAAAAAATAAAATTTAATAAATAAAAAAAAAAAAAAAAAAAATATATATATAAAAACAAATCTTTCAGTTTTTGGCTTTCACGATCATGTTGCAATGTTTAATGTGGATTTGAACTGCCCCAAATCCTACAGTTGTGTGTGTTAACCTTGCCACTTAAGTGAAAACTCATTTAATCAGAAAAGAGTGTTTTGTCCAAGATATGTTCATCCTCATGTAATTGATTTAGCATATCCACACAAATTCTTGCAAGCAATTTTATCAGTATCTCTTATTGCTTGTATGATCGTCAATTGTATAGTTTCAAAAGCAAATGGTTTCTCAACACATGCAAAACAGTCTTATGCAGGATTTGCAGTATGCAAGATGTATGTTGGGTCAATTTCATAAGGCTGATGACAAAGCATTGTCTCATTTGCTCCATTTAGTTAACAGATGTACTTGGATGACCAGATGATTTCCCATGTCTTACTAGTACCCTTTTTTGTACAAGACATTTATGCAACTCAAATTGCAGTCCTACTAGGAGAATATTTAACAAACATATTGCAGAAATTACACTGAACTGTTGTAGCCAACTTCAATTCTTCAAACCAAACCACACACCTAGCACGCTCAGGTCTGGAGAAGGCAGCCATCTTCAACGCGACTACTGCTGGCGTCCCTTACATTGTTATTTGGCACTAGGGAACTACAAGAGTCAACACTAGATGTATTGACCTACAAATTGACACTACTATCACCTCTGCAGGTATTATGAATTAATTAAGTAGTAAAGTTCTTTTTCAAAACCCCTGTATCGGCAATTAGAAAATTGTAGCTCAGATTTGGTGAGTATCATGATAATGTGAATCAAGCTGATGTCAATATCATGTTACTAACAAAATCCAACAGTGAATTAAATAAGTGTACACACTGCTTGTAACATATTCCACAGATTTTTATCTCCCTGTACGCCAAAATTGTATGAAAAATGATATGACTGCAGTAAGATGCAGGATGACTTGGACCAAATTTGTAGGTGTGAGGAATGGCAACTAGCTCTAAATGTAGGAAAATGTAAGGTGATACAGATGGGTAGGAGAAACAATCCCGTAATATTCGAATGCAGAATTAGTAGTGTGCTTCTTGACTGAGTCATGTCAATTAAATACCTAGTCACTGAACAGTGTATAGTGATATGAAATGGAACCCACATATAAGGACAGTCGTGGGGATGGCAAGTGATCGACTTCGCATTATTGGTAGAATTTTGGGAATGTGTGTTTTGTCTGTAAAGGAGACCACATATAAAATCCTTTTTCGACCCCATCTTGAGTATTGCTCAATTGTTTGGGATCCCCCACGAGATCAGTTTAAAGGAGGACATCGAGGCATTTCAGAGGCAGGCGACGAGGTTTGTAACTGGTAGATTGGATCAATGCGCGATTGTTACCAAAATGCTTTGCAATCTCAAATTGGAGTTGCTGAATTGGCAACGTTCCTTTCGAGAAAAACTGTTGAAATTTAGATGGCTGGAATCTGAGGTGGACTGCTGAAAGATTCTACTGCCACCAACCTACATTTCACATACAGATCACAAGAATAAGATCAGAGAGATTAGGGCTCATACGGATGCATACAAGTATTCATTTTTCTCTTGTTATATATGGGAGTGGAACAGGAAAGCAAGTAAATAGTAGTGGTAATGAGTACCCTCCACCACACAACTTTGAGTAAATTATGGGTTATATATGTAAATGTAGATGTACAATTCACTTTTTATCTGTTATGACTCTCCTGTACCCTTCATGCAATTTTCTTCAATGAAAAGTAATTTTAACCTAAAATATTAATTGTTTGTGACAATACGCCAAAGTAGTAGAATTGTTATACAAGGCGAAAGCACGAAGAAAGTGTTAAAACACCCCATATATACATTAAGTCTTAAACAAATCTTACACTTTAACAAGCTAGGACAGGCAGATTATAGCAGCAAACTAACTTCTGATGGCTGAATTAAAGAAGATATGAAGTGCAGAATGGCTACAGAAAGAAAAGCAATTCTGAAGAAGTTAAATTTGCTGACATCCAATATGAATTTAAACATTAGGAAGTCCTGCTGAAAGCATTTGTCTAGAGTGTGGCATCATACGGGAGTGAAATGTGGATGATAAGGAGTTCAGACAGAAATATGATAGGAGCAAATGAAATGTGATGCTACAGATGAATGCTGAAGATTAGATAAGTAGATCACATAACTAATGAGAAAGTACTGAACAAAATTGGAGAGAAAAGAAATTTCTGACACTAAAAAGAGGGATCAATTGGTGGGACACATTGAGTCATCAATTTAGCATTGGAGGGAAGTGTGTGGAGTAAAAATAGCAGTTGAAGACAGAGACAAATGCAGTAAGCAGGTTAAAAAGAATGTAAAATGCCACTCTTATTGAAATATGAAGAGGATTGCAGGGTAGTGTGGAGAGCTGTATCAAACCACTCTTTGGACATAAGACAACAACAGCATATTTTTCTGTGCAGTCTGTAGTTTATGATTTTCGGACATGCTACTCCTTTCCAACTGTTCTGTTTCTAGTTCTGTAGATTGCTTAGTTATGACATTTTTATCATTATTCCAGTTCCGGCATCTGATGAACTAGTCATAATGTTCTGGATTTCGGTACAAGAGTTTAATTGTTAACTACAAACATGTAAAAGCAAAGTTGTTCAGCCAAAAGCAGAGCTGTACCTGATAAGTTTTTGAGTACAAAGACTTCAAAAGTTGGTAGTACCACATACAAGAGTGATTTACTGTTTCATCCAGAAATAGCTAGTCTTGGAAATGTTGATTTTGTGTGTTTTTGGTGTAAAATTAAACAATAAACGTTAAAGCCAATTCCTTTATTAATACTCACATGCTCACGATAGAAATCCAATGGGTCTTTAATACTTTGCTGCTTTTTCAGTTGATAATACAGGCGTCGAGCCAGTATTCCTCGCCACCAAGCCTGAAAGAAAATATATTTGTTACTAAGATGCTCATTTTAATATTTATGTATCAGTTGCAACAATTGTAAGTGTACATGCCCAGGAACATGAATTCCCAAGGCAAAAAATCTTTTGAAAAATCTGTACTTGTGGGGGCATCAGTACTTACTTATTAATGTCTGATAACAAGAAAAATATGATAATGCAGGTGCATTAGTAAGAGAACAATAAGTTTCCTAATTAGAATAAATATAATCTTTTGAATAGTGGCATCCATGTCTTGTATTAATTAAAAATCTAAATGTATTGCCAATATATAATTGTATGTTCTAGGTATTTAGTAGTGTTAATCAAGTTGCACCTCCTTTTTCACAGTTTCTTTCAAAATGTTGTTGTAAAAATTAAATGGTATGTAGTTAATGATAATGTGAGTAAATGGTAATGCAACTTTGTTTTTATTCCCACAGGTACAAAGTAAATAGAATCATAATTAAAAATATACAATACCTTCATGATATTTTATTCAATAACCATTACTGGATCTAAAATTATGATATAAAGTAACACTGTGATGGACACAGAGAGACGGGTTAATAAGACAAGTATTATTATTATTATTATTATTATTATTAGTAGTAGTAGTAGTAGTAGTAGTAGTAAGTACTCGCAAGCCAATCTATCTCTTTTGAAAAATAATTTATTATCTCTGTGGAGAATTTGCATCATTAATCTAATATTATTATTTGGTTGGCTTCAAAATTTCTTCAGTGAAATATCTACGACTTATTTAAAATTACAAAGTATTGACAAGTCTCTCAGGGTGTTTCTTCATCTATTATTCGTGCAAAAACATTACCCTCTTCAACTTAAAAATTGGAAGAAAACATTGTGTGTTTCAAGTCCACCTTTTTTAAATCTAGTTTGTTGCAGGCAGACATCAGAAAATTATCTGTTTTCCAGAGGCAAAATAAAAGGATCAACTCATTTATAAACTGTTGAGAGAACTATTGCATATGTAATCTGATCAATTAGAAAATATACTTATCAAGTGGTGAACTATTAATGAGATCTTCAAAATCAATACAGAAATATAGGTAACTTTACTACTACTACTACTACTACTAATGGTAGTGGTGTTGATGATAACTGAAGTCATAGGGTTTCTTGATCGATGAATTAATAAATGGAAAGAAAACTCCAAATATGGTAAGGTAATAAATAGTAAAGGAGAAGTGCCTGTTTGACATTCCACATTTTAAATATTTGCCCATGTTGCCTTATTACTTAGACTGCTGCATTTGAAGTTCAAACTTACATAAAGTGAAGCAATATTGGATACAAGAAAATTCTGCAGAAAAACTGTGAGAACAGGCACCCACCAATAAAATACCATGATGATAACTGTTGGTTTCACAGGTTTTTCATGTTAAAATAATTAGAAAACCTGAACTGTATGTAAGCAAATGTATGCAAGAAAAGGGTTGTCTCTCCATTAACATATAGCTCTGAGAAAACGTTAAAAATTATGTTTCAGTTCTTGGCGTATGTTGACAACAACAACAAAAAAGTTATTGATCCTTTCACTTTATATTCTGAATTAATTAAAAATAATAATATTTTTTAAAAATATAGTTTATTTGCTAGATAAAAAGTTTGCATTTTCTTATCTTATTTGAATGACTACTCCTCCCACCACTTGGCGAGTTAACTTTTTAGCAATTATATTATACTTACAATAAATTATTGGTTGGCCAACACAATGAAGTGCCCAAGGCCAGCGAACGCTGGTTAACCATGAGAAGTCTGACTAACCCAAGAAAATTTATATTTCCTTAATCCTTTCATAATACAGTGTTAGATGTGACAACATCAATTTAGAAATCTTATTAATACAGCCACAGGAAAGAAAAAACTACAACCATACATTTTCAAATGCGCTAAATTCAATATTCACTTATTGTTCTTAAGAACCATACATAGTATATGAACAATTTTAACTATAAGAGTCAGAAAAGATGTTTCAGCTCTTACAAAAAAATACTCACACTCATAAGATAACAAGGAATGCAATTTTATTTTACCTGGATCTTCACTACATATTTGACGAGTTTAATTCTAGAGAACGTTCGACGGACGAGCCACCCTCTGCAGTATGCTTGCAGACGTATTATGGACTTAATACTTGGCTGTCGTCTATGCAACCCAAGCACACCCTGAAAAGTAAGACACAGTCTGGTTAGACACTAAGAAGACTTATTGCACCCAATGTTAAGCTGAATGTAACAATCTGATATAAAGCTGGCGATCAATGTGATACTGACCAAATCCAAAATTTGTAATCAGCTCAATAAGGATTTCTTTTCAGAATGACACTTTCACTGTGCAGTGGAGTGTGCACTGATATGAAACTTCTTGGCAGATTAAAACTGTGTGTCAGAACTGGAACTCGAACCTGGAGCCTTTGTATTTCACAGCGGTCTATCACTGCAGCACAGTGAAACTTTCATTCTGGAAACATCCCTTAGGCTGTGGCTAATGCATGTCTCCACCATATCCTTCCTTCCAGGAGTGCTAGTCTTGCAAGGTTCGCAGGAGAACTTCTGTGAAGTTTGGAAAGTAGGAGTCGAGGTGATGGCAGAAGTAAAGTTGTAAGGACAGAGCATGAGTCATGTCAGGATAGCTCAGTGCTAGAGCACTTGCCCGCGAAAGGCAAAGTCGAAGGTCCCAGGTTCAAGTCCCAGTTCCGGCATACAGTTTTAACCTGCCAGGAAGTTTCAGGATTTCTTTTGCCTACTGTGGATACCATATATGAAGATTATAATATCTCCTCTTCAGCACTAATAATAAAAATGGATAATTGAGTGGTTATATTGATTACTTCACATGATAAACTGGAACACAAATAATATCTCACACAAATCTTCTGCTTCTTATAATTAACATCTTGCTAACATCAATTTATCGTGAACAAACAGGTAGTTTGCACACAAAAAAAGATTAAAATGTAATGAATGACCAGGAATGAATGAGTTTAAGGCACAGAGACATCTTTTAGTATACTAGTTTAAGTACAACTACAGATATCGATTCCGCTTTGACAGATCGAATCTACCCTTTTGCTTCTTTGTTCTTGCATCGCTACTGAGGAATTTCCATAACTGTAGATGGTACAGTTCAGTGCCTTGTGACTTGCTGGCACAAGGCAATGAGTCAACTGCTTCTGAGCCATGCCAGAGTGAACATGTTAGTGGAAAATGGTTATCACAGTTACAAAAGTTAAGAAAAAGTTTTTTTTATATTTGTTTAAAAAATAGTTTGTTACATTGTGGCTTATTTAATAAGTAGAGAGTAATTGTTTATAGAATAAGTATCAATGACATACTCATTTTAAGTGGGTGAATAACTTGTGACTGCTGATGTAGAAAGTTGTGAGATAATAACTGTTAAAGTGTTTAGATTATGGAGGAAAATAAATCGAGGATCACTTATTAGTGCATCTATGTTCAACAACCTAGTCACTTATTTAATGTTTTGGATGGGAGTATGTGCTCATAGTGTGAAAAGACATAGAGGAAGTAAACATGGTCAGGGCTTCGTTAATAACATCAGCACGTGCACCTTGGGAGTTAGGGTGCCAGACTAAGAACTAGCTATTTACAAACATCTAAAATTTTATAATTTAAAATCTTCTAGATTCATTGACAACCACACAACAACAATAATTCAAAATAATTACAAAGTTTACTCTCTTACATGATCATCATTTCAAGAAAGAAGATAAGAGGTAGAAGCCAGACTACAAGTTGAACTGACTGATCAAGCAGATGCCACATCACAGTGAACAGCAGTCAGCAAAATATAGTAGGAAACTAAAAACCAAAGTGTCGCAAGTTTCTGTAGACCATTAACAAAAGTAAGTGTGGTGAAAGCAGTCTAAGGAGGGTTCACACTGAATGTGCTTTGTGTGTTGCCTAATGCAAAGCAAAAACCAGTACATCACGTAGGCACTCCGAGCACACTCCGCTCAGCGGTGCGTCTGGCATAAAAATAAGCAAATTGCGAGATAATACCCACTGATTGTTTTTTGCTTGGCAGTATTTGATGGACAGTAGCAATTGAGAATGAAATTGCTTCAAAGGGAGGAAATATGGACTATCATGCAGAATGATCATAAAAAGTCTCCCTTTGGGTGGTGGTGGTGGTGGTGGTGGTGGCGGTGGTAGTAGTAGTATTAAATTGGAAAAGATTTAAGTTTTGTTGTTTTACTTAATTGCACATAACTATTATCACATTTTTTTCAGTGCACTGATCCCATTTTGGGTCTGTAGTCTCACAGAAGTGTGGTTCCATACTTCACTCTTTCCGCTTTGATTGTTTACTCACTAAAGGGAAATTGATATTAAAGTGTACAGTTTACTTAAAATCTTCTACAGTCATATATTTGCGACCTCTTTTTCCTGCAGCCTTTTTCATGACAAAAGTAGCTTAATCACATAAGAGACATAAGTAAACTTTACCAATCATTGAACAAATTGGTACATAGGTAAATAGTATGCTTACCTTGCACCCTATACTTTTTTTGCTCTGTCAATAACTTCACAATACAAGTAGTGATTTTATATTTACTTTCATTTCGCATCGTGTAATGTAAATTCCACATTCTACAAGTGGTTGGGTATTTTCCGTTATTTCTTGAAATTGTGAAACTTATCAGGACAGACACTTGCATTCCTCTACAAAAGACAGAAATCTCTAAGAAAAAAAAAATTCATTAAATTCATTAATCAATTTATGAAACTCCTTTCAAGCTTTTAGTCTCATGTAACTGATATCCATTAGTAAAGTTTATCTTGTGACCATAGATGACACCATTTAAGGATCCATAGACTATGTTGTCTAGAGCAAACTGAGCAATGATGTGAAGCATTTGGTACAAACAGAGCACTCAGATAGTGTTAAACTTAGCATGTTACAATCCACTATATGAAGTGTATTTACTAGGAAACCGCCCCAAGAGTGTAACAGTAGGTAATCAACTTAAAGTGCTTCATAGATTGTTGTTGTTGTTAGTTTTTAGGGGACTAAACAGCTAGGTCATCAGTCCCGTGCTGCATAGACCACTGAGTGTATTTAAAACTGTGTGCGACAGAAAAAGTAATATTTGATAGCAATGGGGTAATGTTTGGGGAAGGAATAGCAAATGTAAATTAGTGAAACATAAATGGAGCCAATAATAAAGGTAAAATTGATCATAAACAAATTGTGATCTTTTTATCGCTACCTTTCTAAAACAAATTATTTATTGAAATGGGTGTGGAATATCTAGCACAACAGCCAAATAGTCCTTAAGAGCTCACTTCTATTTCAACTGCCAACCTCAGTTGAAAAACAATGACAAGCAGAAAGCCCCCTGTTTTGTGCACATGGATAAGCTTATAAATCATCTCCACTGCATAAGCATGGATCCATGGTAGACTGTAACGGCTCTTATTTCTGACCAGCAGATAAAGTGTCTGTTAAAATCATAGCTTCATCCATTCCACTGTTATTAGACAGGCCATCTACAACTGACTGGTAAACATAGTCTCACGAGTATTATCAAACTACGTTTTAGCTGAATGACATGAAAAGAACATTGCCTTTCATTTTATGGTCACAATACACTGAAGAAAACTTTCAATAACAATAATACTTGTGTTACAATAAGCATACTTTCTACACCATAATAAGTAATTTATAAGCAGTATTTCATTCATATAAGGAGCTACACTTGGAAATGTTTTCACAATTAAGGAGTTTCTAAGGAGCATAAGGAGTCTGTATGCACCCTGCTACTTGCAACTCAGCTATCGTCTTTACAGTAATTTCCTACCAACATTCATTATATTACTGACATTCCAATGTGGACTTCATTGTTAATTTAAAGATAATTTCAGAAGAAAACAACCAGTGAACAGTGGTAGGAAAAAAATGTCTGTGGTAATTTAAAATTCATTACCAAAATCATTACCAAAATCAAAAATGCACTTTTGTTAATTTTTTTCCACTGCCAATACAATGTATAGTTTTCTGTTACTGCTAATAATGGAAGCTTGAACATACACAGGTCTTCCATTTTGACCCCCTCTTTATTCCGCTCACTGTAATAAGCACTTGACTAAATTGCCAAAGTACTTTTGAGTTCACTCTCATTTTGAATGGGGCTTCCTCACATCTTATTATCCTCTAACCACACTGTTTTCATTGAAACTGATCGCAAGAGTGATATGACCAAATCACATTTTACAGTGTTATGAAATAATCAAAATCTGACCTGTATATCTTGCACTGTCAGGTAGCAACATTTCTCACATTCTTCAGATGGTCGTTGCCAGGAAATCCTCTTCTCATCAATGTTGAGAAAGACACTGTAGCCCCTGTGTGTAACATGTTCAACCCATGGTGACAGGGTCTTCAGGGACTAAAAACAAGAACAGCAATTAAAGTCATTTGATAATGCAATTGCTTGTAAAAATCAATGTAAGGTAATACCTAAAAATATTAACCACAAAAAAAAAAAAAAAAAAAAAAAATTAAATGTGTACTTGAGCCGGCCGCGGTGGCCGAGGTGACTGAGGCGCTCCAGTCACGGTCAGCACGGCCACTACGGTCGGGGGTTCGAATCCCCCCTCGGGCATGGATATTTGTGCCGTCCTAGTTCGTAAGTAGTTCATAAGTAGTTTGTAAGTTTAGGGACTGATGACCCCGTAGTTAAGTCCCATAAGCTTAACAAACATTTGAACATTTTTTTGTGTACTTGAGCTAAGATTTCATAAATTATTTTTCAAAAGCGATAGATTGGCTGGCCAGTACTTATCTTTGTGCTGTACCACCGATAGTGACACAAATGAAGAAACGGACGAAATAGGACAAGATTTTAGAACACAGTTCCTTCTTTAAAGAAGATGGGAATGGAAGGGGAAGGTAAATCACAACCTACTTCAGTTTTATGTCATAAATAGTATAATGTCCATTTTCTTTTTTAGCACATGCATTATTTTTTTTATTCTGCCCATATTAAAACAACAACTATATGTTTTCCTTTCATCAATTTTGAGAATAATTTCCCAGTTAATTGCACTTAATAATCATTAAACAGGAAAGTAGGGAATCACTACACTATATAAATATAGTTCCACACCTATTTAAGGATAGGTAGGGCAGAAATAAGTCTAGTTATAAGAGAGATAAGGATTGAAATAAACCTTCAGTTTGAGAATAAAAGTCAGTGAACAGGATACTTCTGGCACATTGACTCTGCAAACATAGCTGTTAATTAAAAAATTCTTACCAATCAGCAGAAATTTTATTTCCACCCACTTCTATATAAGTCAATGTGAAATGCTTACTATCTTTAGTTTATCAAAATATTCAAGAGCTGAGAAGTAAAATTTATAAACTACTTATCCACGTTAATGAATTAGAGACATCCAACCCAGAAGACATAATCGGTCTCTCTGAATATCATGTAACCAGTGGTATAGACTTCTTAAGTGTTGCAAGATTTAGGTTAGCTTCTCACTTTTGTCGACCGCAAAGGAAGGATGGGAAAGTCATCACACTCATTAGGAATTGCCATAAATTAAAAAGATAGACATTTCTAAATTTTGCCTAGAGCAACATACAATAGTGTATGTGCAGGAAGTAATGTTTCATAATTTTAAGTGTATACTGAGTAGCAGGAGATCATTTTAATCCATTAATAAATCACTTTGGAACCCTATTGGTCTATTCCACAACAAAAAAGAAATAATTAGTTGTGACTGGTGATTTTAATGTAGACTCTCTTGAACACACTTGTAGTAATAAACTATTGCAATCAGTAGCATTGTCATTCAAATTACTTCCTATTGTTAACTTTCCAACTAGAATAGCTCAGGCTCAAAGGCAGCCATTGATATTATCTTTATAGAAATATCTAATGAACCAAATTACATCATAAAAACCAATAATAAGTTGTTTCCAAAACTATGGCATACAGCTCATTTTGCGAAATGTTAATACTGATCACAATATAAAATCTATTAAATTTCAGCCAAAAACTGATGTTTTTAGGAAACTCCTCAAATACATGAATTGGAGTGACGTGTACAATGTCCACAACATGGCTGAGAAATAAGACACTAATGAATATCATCCTCAACCAATTTGAAAACTGTTTTCACCCAAAACTAAACTAGATAGGTCCAAAGTGTGTAAAGAAACTACAACTACTCAAGGAATAAAGGTACCCTGCAAGGTGTAAAAAAAAACACCTATGTCTACCAGTCATAAATAGCTTGGATTTAAATTCTTTGGATCACTATGAAACATACTGTAAAATTTTGAAGACAGTAATACCTGACTGAAAGCAAATGCATTATCAGAATAGGATAGTCACACCAGATAGCAAAATAAAGACGACATGGGATATAGTGAAGGAAGAGATTGGTAAAACCAGAGATGAAGAGGAGCACATAGCATTAAGAGAAAATGATACACAGGTAATAGATGTGCACAGTGTTGTTGACCTTTTCAATAAGCATTCCGTAAGAGTTACTGAAAAGATAGACACAGATATGGAATATGTCATACCAATCACAACAAATAAATACAGTACACTGAGTATAAACCTCACAACAGCAGTCAAAGTAATGTCCATCTTAAAAACCTTAAAAAATCACAAATTATAGGGGCTGTAATATCAACAAATTTGATTAAATTTTTTACATGATGTCTGCTCTTTTTGGTCATGTTCGAAAGAACAGAAACCACATCAATAATTGGATATATGCCCCAAGAGGCAATTGACAATTTCTGTACAGATGCATAAATGAATGTGCTTGATCCCTTTTAGAAATCCAGTATAGACTTCAAGAAACAGGAACTAATAAAGTTTGGTCAGGAAGGTAAATGTGCCTGGATAAACTATTGGTTTAGGCGAGCACTGAACTGAAGCGGGAAATCCATGTTCGAATCCCAGTCCAGCACAAATTTTCAATTTAACTGCTGAATTTATTTCAAACCCCTGAAATGATTGACATATTTGGAAATTTCAAATTCGTTAATCTGATTAAACAAGATGTACCTGATTTTAATGCCATTTTAAGTTATTTATGTAATCAAAGATAGAAATCAGATAACTTACCCAAAGCACAGGCTCGTCGACACACACAAACACACATACAAGTTTTCTGCACCGCTGGTAGCTTCTTCAGGAAAAGAGGAAGGAAGGAGGGGAGAAAGGGAAGGATACAGGTTTTAAGGAAGTGGTAAAGGAGTCATTCTAATCCCAGGAGTGGAAGGACTTACCTTAATGGGATAAAAGGAAAGCCAAACAAGTGCACACACACCCACATACATACACACGCAAACAGCACCAAGGTAGACATTTGTAGAAAGCAAAGTCTTTGCTTCACCTGGAATTCTTGCCTGGGCTACAGGCTTCATCCAGCAACCATACTGGATTCCATTCAAAATGCATGGTGAATTTGGACAATGAGTGCTCACGATCTGCATTGAAGACCAATATGTCACCATAAGCAGCTAAGCACCTGCCATGATCACGGACACAAGAACAACTGTATCCTCAACACTATCACAGTCCTCACCAATACACGTCGGCATTGGCACTACAAACCACTTCCTGCCATGGTTAGAACTATGCCTGCAAATCCTGTAGGCCACCTCCAGTCTAGGTTGGTTGTTGGTGTTTTGGAATTTTTAAGGGGACTAAACAGTTAGGTCATCAGTTCCCAGTTCCTAGCTGTCACAGCAAAAGGATTAACAAGGTAAGAATATAACACCTGGCTCCCGCTCATTCCTGCTGGCGAGACCGCCTGGCGAGACCGCCTGGCGAGACCGCCTGGCGAGACCGCCTGGCGAGACCGCCTGGCGAGACCGCCTGGCGAGACCGCCTGGCGAGACCGCCTGGCGAGACCGCCTGGCGAGACCGCCTGGCGAGACCGCCTGGCGAGACCGCCTGGCGAGACCGCCTGGCGAGACCGCCTGGCGAGACCGCCTGGCGAGACCGCCTGGCGAGACCGCCTGGCGAGACCGCCTGGCGAGACCGCCTGGCGAGACCGCCTGGCGAGACCGCCTGGCGAGACCGCCTGGCGAGACCGCCTGGCGAGACCGCCTGGCGAGACCGCCTGGCGAGACCGCCTGGCGAGACCGCCTGGCGAGACCGCCTGGCGAGACCGCCTGGCGAGACCGCCTGGCGAGACCGCCTGGCGAGACCGCCTGGCGAGACCGCCTGGCGAGACCGCCTGGCGAGACCGCCTGGCGAGACCGCCTGGCGAGACCGCCTGGCGAGACCGCCTGGCGAGACCGCCTGGCGAGACCGCCTGGCGAGACCGCCTGGCGAGACCGCCTGGCGAGACCGCCTGGCGAGACCGCCTGGCGAGACCGCCTGGCGAGACCGCCTGGCGAGACCGCCTGGCGAGACCGCCAGACAATCAACCACATGCTTTCAGGGAGCAATTAAACAATTAAACCATAGCCTGTGCGTAGCCACATATAGAAGGGACTGCACTAAAATGAGCACATTTTACACGGCAAGACATTTCTCAAAAGAAGTGTGTACAAAAGTAACGAATTGATGTACTTACGGCAAATTAAGGGAAGTTAAAGAGTCCATCAACGTTTTTTTAAAATTAACTTAAAAGTTAACTCATTACTCAAAAATTTAACTTTGTTAATTAACAATTAACGGGTTAATGGAGTTGTGCCCAACTCTGAATAGGACGGACTGAACAGGTGGCAATCTGGTCACCAGGAAAAGTGATGGAGATGCAGTTATGGCGTAAGATGATTTCATGCTCGCAGGGTGAAGATTTTTATACTTCCTTTTTGCCTCTGAATAGGACAACCTGTCCTGTGTCTTATAATCCATAATTACTCTTTCTTTATGCAGAACTGTGAAATTTGATGAGGAAGAAGGTTGGTGCTGTCAGCAGTTAACACGAACGGTTGCAGGGGCACTAGGGACGTTTGGATGTGACACACGTCTGCACTCCTGACAGGAAGTGTTAGCATCACTTTGGGAGGATATGTGCTCAAACCTCCAGCACATGAAACATCACATAGCGGGGAGTAACATATGGTTTAATATCGCATCAGTAAATAATCACCTTGACCACCTCAGGCAACGAACTGACCTCAAAGGCGAAGATGAAGGTACCGTTAGCAACCCTTTTGTCCATCAGACCCTCATAAACACACCAAATAAAGTGGACTTCTCAGCTCTCTAAGTTCTTGCACAATTTATCTCCTACAAGATCTCTCAGGAATATAATTCCTGGGACCATGTTCAAGCTATAACAGGAACATCACCTATCTTGTCAAAGGCGAGCAATGCCTGTGACTGGGAAGGGGCTGACATCATCATAACAACTGACCCGGATCTCATCTGAAACATTCCTTCTACCTCTCTGAACTTTCCAAGTTCTCCACAAAAAAACATTTTGTTGTAAGAAAGGATCCCCCAACTGTGTACCAGATACTAAGTATTGAGGGGCATTTGCCTCACCTTGATCTCGAGCCCTATGTTCCTCCCAAGATGTGGCAAGGTAAGGGAACAATTGGAGGTGGTATGTCACTGCATTACACTCGATCAAACCCAGGTCCCATCATTGCACATGCAACTCATAAGACACCGACACCTGTGATTCAAACATTGGAATCGGCCACACCAACATGGATGCCCCAGCTCCAGTGCCATCATCATGCACGCCTAGCTGGGTATCACCTACATCATAAAATCTGATAGCACCAGCTCAAACACTAGTGCCATTTGCACACACAGGGTGCACTAGAAACATCAACACTAGTGCAATTAACACCAGTGTGAGTGCTGCCAGGTACTCCTTTATGAGTAACTGTTGATCATCCTTGGTCACTCCTTCAGCAGCCCCAAAAGTTGCCAGCTCTGATGTATGCATCCATTTCTGCAAGGGAGGTGAAAGATATGGCCACTTACATGCATGCTACTTGCAAAGCTTGTGAGATGTCATACATGTCATTTTCATCACTTTAGTGAGCAACTCATAAGCCCTAGCAGGGAAATTCTTGTCAAATAGCCTGGTACGGTCCTCAGCTGTTCAGTTGTACCTCAAGGTCCATCTTATGTATCAATAATTGAAGACCTCGGGGGGTTAATAATGATAACCCTCAACTTCTGTATTTGTAATGTATTTTGTGGAAACAATAATATCCCCAGATGTCACAATTTGTTTCATTTACTTAGCACGCAGTGAAACAATAAACATATTTTACTTGTCTGGCATGTTGTTCTTTGTGTCCAGAGACAGAACCAAATACATTAAACAATCTTTAACTAACATCCTAGATAACAAGAGTATAATAAACACAAAAACATAATAAAAAATAAAAAATATTTAAAATAATGATGACCTGTTAATGCTTTCTCTGTTTTGAATAGCTATATTTTAGTCCACAGTAAATCTTACCACAAGCAACAGATCATTACATATAATTTCTCATTTCACACCACAAACGGGTTACAAAAACTTAATACATATATTGGATTCATACCTTTTGGAAACCAAGATCCCTAAGCCTTTCAAATGCATGATTGTTTCTCAAAATAGTGTCTGCATCTGCATCCAAACCTGATTTTGCTAAAAGACTTGATGCTGTGGTAGCATCACCTCGGCGTACAGCAGAATTCATCTCCAACAACCAATGGCATACTGCAAATACATAAACAAACACAAAATGGCAAATAAAACATAAATAAATAAAAACAATTTCCATATTGTCCACAATTTAATAGACAGCATGCATAAAAAAACCACACAATAAATCAACTATACTTTTCATAATATTCATAAGTAAGAAAGATGGGGACAAGATGAATGGGATGAACACGGCAATAGTTAATACTACAACGAAGAGAGATCCACAGACGACAAAGAAGATACAAAACAGTTAACAATAAAAGGCCGAGGTTATGATCTAGTGGTTCAGCAAGAGCAGAGTGGTGAAACAAACTAATGTTGGGCAGTATGTGGTGCTAAGAGCAGAACTGCATGGAGCAGACTGGCAGAGTGGTGGGGCACAGAATGAATCAAACATATGTGCTTCTGAGCACAGTGACCAGAGTGGCCAGCCAATACTGGCTGCAGTTGAGCAATGATGGCATCTCTTGGCTGTTGCAGCAACATTAGATATGCTCAATACTGTTGTCGGCGTGTTTGTTCCTGTTTTAGGTTACTATTGAAAAAAAAATGTCTTCAATGGATACTTTAATAGCAGCTGTTTACAGCTGGTGTCCTTTATCTGACCAACACAACAGTAATCATCATAACAAATTTATTTTGAGCTAATTATGGGTAATAATGCATTAATAAAAGTTATAACAATGGAAAATCCAATTGGAATGTCAATAATGGAGGATAGATAACAACTCACAGTAAGGAGGCTTGCTGAGCTGCTGACAGACACAAAAATCGATAATCACATTCACATAACTTAAATTTTCAGCTATGGCCTTCATCAGAAAATAAAACACACACAATCACTCAGACAACTAAACACACAGAACCACCATATCCGGCCACTAAACCAACTAAAGGAGACTATGGTGAAGATCCCCAAAAATGACACCATCTTACTCCTTGGTAACTTCAATGCAGAACTAGACAGAGAAAACACAGCAAGTCTATAGTCAGATACCTTGTACACAAGTTTATCAATGGAATGAGACTAGTAAGCCTCTGGCAGCAATTCAATTGAAAATAATTGCTCTCCTATTGAAGAACTTGGGGAATTACAGATTGACCATATAGCAATCACCCACAAACAGCAAGGAGAAATTCATGATGTACAAGTCCAAAGAGGTGCTAAATTCACTCGGATCACTACCTTAAACGAGTCAAAGTAAAATTCACTCCACAAAAATACCATACCAAGAAATCGCACCTACAAAGAATTCATATAAACAAAACAAAGGACAAATGGGAGAAAGAAGAAGAAAACGTGTGGAAAGAGTTCAAAATCAAGATTATACTTAAAGCACAGGAACTACTAGTGCTGAAAAAAAAAAAAAAAAAAAAAAAAAAAAAAAAAAAAAAAAAAAAAAAAAAAAAAAAACCACCACAGCTGTGAAAATGCACTTAAAGCACACAAATTGGCCTTCCAGAAATACAACAGCAATAAAATGCCAGAAACACAACAGAATTCCTTCAAAGTATGGAAAGAAACAGTGAGAATCATCAAACAATCTCAAACCCAAATAATCTGTCAACTCAAGTACATGTATTCAAAAAGAATTACTTACTACTCTATCACAGCCAGTGATGAAGATAAAGCCTCTGGGGTGAATCCCAAATGGCAATATTAACAGTAAAATTTAAGAAATTAAAATTTCACTTAGATTTTTATTTTCAAACTTAAGGATTTTTTAATACCTCCCCCCCTCCCTTAAAAGAAATCTGAATGAAACATTTCGATATATATCTTGGTGTAAAAGATAATAAGAAACTTTCTTCACTCTGTTACAAAATGTTTCATATTGTGAAATAAACAATAAAAGGAAAGGATTAGGGTTTTTTTTTTTACAAAGGTGAAGACTCAAAAAAACACTGAGAAGATGAGTAATATATTTTGGAAGTTAAAAAATAGATTCTTAAAAAATACAATGCGCAAACGTTAAATAATTTGATAGTGACATATAATGCATTCCATGAGTGACGGACAGGACATTCAGACACTGAGAAATCCGCGTCTATTCGACTTGTGTGTTCTTGTTATTGCCACAAAGACATTTCAGAACTGTGAAAAGTATTGCGCAGATTGCGCATTTCAGAAGGTTAAGCAAGGGTATTTTTTAAGATTCATTTTTTCTTTCAAACATTTAAGATCACGTAACTTGTCTGCACAGAATTTTTATTCGTAGAAGATTTAATAATCAGTACTAGAAGTCAGATGCCGTGCTTCATTTCTAATTATTCCCGTTCAGCATAAGAATAATACAAATGTAAACATTAACGTGATACGTATTCTTCCACGTTCGCAGTTGTCTTTCGGGTTTGTTAGGCGGACGAAATTTAAATGTTGTAACAGGTAACACGGAAGATAACATGGCGTAATGTTTACATTTGTACTATTCTTATGGCGAAAAGAGTCTGGAATTCACGAATCACGATTCATAGGAACACTCCCTTGCCGCTAATAGAAAAACACCTTAGTTGTATCACGAAGACAGAGGTTGTAGCATCAGGCATGTTGATGCAACACAGGCTTGCCAGTCGGCTTAACGTATTGGCTTTTAGATAAGAATTCAAATGTATGCCTATGAAACTAAATGCGGAAATATAAAACAATGTTATTAGTCTTATAATACAAATTTTACGAAATGTTTATAATAGCAATTAGATACCGGTACGGTAATTCTGAATCACTTATTTGATTCCTTGTTACACAGTTCCTTCGTGCTACAGATCATCATCCCTCATATAATCTAGTGCATTCATTCTCGAACAGTTTTAAATGCCTGTTATGCAATCTGATTTGGAATCCAGTTCCACGTATTATCATTCCATTGGCGCATTTTACACAACCCGTTGCTGTCAGTTGTCTGTCACTTTTCAAAATGCAGTAGGTGTACATGTGTTTAAGCTTGACCTTAAATGATTTATTGAAACAAACGTCAAGTGGTGGTTGGATTGACGTCATTCCGCCTGGATGGTGCACCATTATAACTTTTTTTCCACATAATAAACAACTTTCTTCTTGAAATCCTAGTGCTTCATTACAGTTCACATACCCCAGCATTACACAAAATCTCTTATATATAATAAGCGGAAAAGGTTTAGCCAGTATTTGTATTTTCGCCTGCCAAACAAGCCTGTGTCACCTGTTTAGACCGGAAAGGTTACTTGTGGCGGCTCCTAGCGCCATTTCCCAGAACTATTCAAAGTGAGGTCGCTTTGTTTAGTGAAATCGCGTCTTTCTACGGATCTATGGAAAATAAAATAAATAACGCAGACAAAAGCGCACTGTTATGCAAAGTAAACTCCAACATTCGTAACTGAAGGTTTCCATATGACACTTTGGATTCGGGATTGGGTAGTATTCGACCATTATGCGCCGAATCTCAAATCTGGAGCCAGTGTGCTGGATTCAGCGAATAATGGATTTGGCTGAACCACTCGGACACAACCCTAATAATAATATATATAAAAAATAGGTGACTTACCCAAAGGACAGGCTCGTTGACAGACACAAATAAAATCACACACACAAACACAAATACAAGCTTTCGCAACCGTTGGTCACTTCTTCAGGAAAAGAGGTAAGTCCTTCCTCTCCTGGGATTGGAATGACTCCCTTCCTCTTTTCCTGAAGAAGCGAGCAATGGTTGTGAAAGCTTGTTTGTGTGCTTGTATGTGATTTTATTTGTGTCTGTCGACAAGCCTGTCCTTTGGGTAAGTCATCCGTTTTCTATTTTTTATATATGTTAATCCCACCAGGAAAGTTTCCTTCTATAACTCCCTATTAATAATAATATGTAGATAGGGAACAACTCACCGCAAAGACGAACATTGATTCGCCAACAGACACAAATAAAAGAACACAAACACACACACAATTCTAAATTTTCGGCCGCGACCTTCCTCAGAAAGAGAATATTCAACCACACACATCAGCCATCTCTGGCTGCCCAACACAGTCTGACTACATGGCAAGCGGAAGGGATGGGAGGGGAGAGGGGGAAGGAGCAGAGGAGGGATAGGGGAAGCGGAGAGGGAAGATAAGGGCGGGGATACAACAAGCAGAGGCGAAGTCAGATGGAAAATGAGATGCAGGAAAAAAAAAAAAAAAAAAAAAAAAAAAAAAAAAAAAAAAAAAAAAAAAAATTGGAAAACAAGAAGCACACAGTAGGGAAAGGGGCACGTGTGGACGAGTATGCCTGAGTATTTGTGTGAATGAGTGTTCTCTTTCTGAGGAAGGCTGCGGCTGAAAATTTAGAATTTTGTGCGTGTTTGTGTGTCTTATTTGTGTCTGTCGGCGGCTCAACATCTGTCTTACATTCAGTCACTGTAGCATATTACAATTTTCAGTGACAGTTTCGGGAAATCAAATTCATTGTTTCATAGTTCCACTTCAGTACCAGTATCGTCACAGGGACCAAACAGATTACTTTCATCTAGCAAAGTACCACAACTTCTTAAACATACTACACACAGAATAACTGTAATGAAACTTGTTGCCACTGGGAGTTGGCAAACAGTTGATTGTGATCACTTCCTGTGTAGTTAAACAAAAACTGCTGTTTGACTCATCAGTAAGCACTCAAGATTACAAATTAACAACATGTTGCAAGTGACTGTGTCCCTGTTGCTAAACAATTTAACTTATGTCAAGTCTTTGGACAAGTTTATGTGTTTATGTATTTATGTAAATTTAAAAATGAAGCAGTAGATTGAGAACATTCTCTTGGTATGGGAAGTGGAGAAACAATGCCTACAAGGTCCCACACTGTTGCAGACAGGATGAGGTGTGATAAGGGAAAATAAGGGGTCTGTTCAAAGAGAAGCCTCTAATTTCAAATAACAATCAAACTAGTATTAACACAAACATTTATTACATACATCTGAAAACTACAGCTTTTCTTTAATTTTCTTTATAATCCCCCAACAGATTTAAACACTTATCATACTCATCCAAAGTCTTTGAAATACCTTCTACATAAAACTCTGCTGCTTGTGAACATAATCTTACTGCCACTACATTTTAAAGCTTTTTGTCATTGACAAAGTGTTGATATGCAAGCCACTTAACCAGAACAGATAGTGATCACTGGGGTCAAGTCTGTTTTGTGCAGGGGACGATCCAAAAGTTTCATTTGAACACAGCCAAAACCTCCTCTGTTGTATTTGCTATGCAAACACAGGAATGCAACACCAGATGACAGTAGACAACAATAATTGTTTTGGATAGCTCTTCTTAGCCTTTTCAGTACACTACAGAATCGATAGTCACAACACATTACAGAAAATCAATGAGTGATACGCCCTTCTCATTCAAAACAAGTAACCATGTTTTTCTTTGCTGAAACAGTCTGACAGGCTTTCTTTCGCTTTCTTGGAAAACAGTTGCATTGACTGCTGTTTTGTCTCAGCATTCACACAAACCATCCACTCTTGTCTTAATCATGAATGTTTGCTCTACTATTTTAAAATATTTGTTCCTACATTCATAACAAACTAGACACAATTCATGATGAAATTTGATTACTGAATGATGTTTCACACAAAGAAATCTTATACACTAGGTGCTTCACACTTGGCAGGAGTTGCTATTGCAATGCTCTGTTGTTAAGTTACAACAAGCAAACACACGACAGTACAGTTCTCAATCTTGTGCAGCATACAGAACCACTGTGCATGCAGTGTCAAAACAATGTTACTACCCCCCCCCCCCCCACACTACTTTTTGTGCTACATATATATGGAGGTTACTTTCTGGACAGTCCTTGTAATTTAATATGACACTAATGCACTAATGTAGTTTATCATACATCCACTGTGTAAGATAAGATAGTTGAAATGTCTACTGGATCAAACATATAATCATATAGTGGGTATTATTTTGTGTGATGTCCAACATCTCCACAAAACACAATGATGTTCATGTATGAGTGCTTTAACAAGCACTAACCACATTAAACAAAAAATGATTGTATATAAATCTCGATACACTAGAGTTTTCAAATTAAAAGTATTGATCTGTTACAGTGGGAGTACTGCACTGTGACAAATCACTGTAGTGCTGTTTATTCATTATATACAATTCTATGAATTATAACTTTGTCTGTTGTATATCCTTGGGTGCTGCATGTAACCTGTAGTTTGAACTATTTCTGAACTACAGATAAATCTAGAAATTCCAGCACTTTTTCAATCTTGTGTAACTACATCTTTCTCTGAGCTTGAATCTGTACTTGACATGATGGTTGTAGCCAAAAATGGTATGGGTGTTATACTCCCTGTTTCAACTCCATTTTAGAGTTTCATTGTGTGCAGAAGAGTGGTATTGCCAGCAAGACAGCATAATTGGCAATGTAGACCACCTGCCCATTATGTTCCTTATTTGCTGCTAAATGTACAGACAACTTCAGGGTTTTTAGTCAGATCATATACTAAAATTTTACCATCAGATTCATGCAACACTTCCTCGTTGTTCCCCTTGTACTCACTTTCATCTGGTCTGTTAGGTTTTTATTTTGCTTAAACCTGTGATAAAGTTCTTTGATACTGCAGCAATTTTCCAACACAGGATATTACACCAGGATATGTCTTTGATCTCCTACACCCTCTTTTTGGAACATAATTTTCTAAGATGTATTAAATGATGCTTTTGAATTTTATTCATTTGTGCTCCATCTTTTTGACTACACAGATCGTCTGCAATTTGTATCCAGTCACTCTTGCTAAGAAAATATATTTTTCTTCCTACGTTTACAGCTTAGCTTGAGAGGCAATTGTCTGTCCATGAAGGCCTGAATAAGAGCTTTGGCATTTTGAGTATGGGACTATTTTTCATTGCAGATGGATCTAATATTGGTGGCCAGATGGTATGGGGTCTTTTTCATGTTCAAGGGAGGCTTTGTCTATTCTATAACTAAAGAAAATTGGAAAGTATAATGTGTTGCAATATGCAATGTTAATCACTGGTCCAATCATCACACACGGTATTAAGTGTAAACGATGTTCAGAGTAAAAAGTATAAACACTAACAGTTATAATGACTGTCATAAACATGAAATAAATTATTATGCACAGAGCAGATAAAAGTATCTACATTACAAGATCAAAATAATACTCACACTGAGTAACAGAATTAACTTCACTATTGGCAGCAGTGATTGCATCCTGAGCATCTTCGAGCCAAAGTTCTGAACCCTTCTTCTGTCGTTTAGCCTACAAGTAATGAAAAATAATTATAAATAAAATATATTAAACTGTTGTTTTACACATTTTGACATTGTGTAAAATAAAGGAAGCTCTGAAGGATTAAACTTTTAGCAAATTTACTTTTTATATAACTATCACTTTAATTCTCCAATGGAAGTCACATTTGTAAGTGATGTGTATGCACACACACACACACACACACACACACACACAAGCACTCACATGCTCTCACACACAAGCGCACATATGGGCACATGTGCACTAACACACACTTAAAGGTTCATTGTTTAGAAAATGTTGCTCAAAACTGTCCATGAATATTTCTGCTAAAAATTGGACTAAGTAGGAACGACATAGCTAATCCATCTGTTTACACAGGGATCCTTTGAACTGGAAACAATTTTGAGCTAAGCATGTTTGAGTGGTCAGTCTCAAGTCATTCATTTACACTGGGTTGACATTAGACCCGTACATTAATTCTGTTAAAATATTCGTCAGCAATTCGATCAGTAATTTATAAATTGAAATTGTTAATGCATATGTAAAGCTCTTCAGTTCACAGCTATAGTTTTATTCCATGACATCCATTACCTCCCACAATATAAGTTATTTAAAATATTTTTAACCAGTCTCTCAAGTAATTTATTCATTGGAATGGTTAATTGTTTATAATGTTTTACAGATACATTTTTGAGATTAAAATTTAGTTTATTCATGGTCCCCATTCCTATATACCCTATATACTCAAGTAATCCGCACACATTTTTTTCCCGAATTTATGAACAAAAAACTGGGGTGCACGGATTACTCTAATTTAGGTTGGTATTACTCCATCTGCAACAACAAAACACACCACGTGGGAATTACTCCGCTTTAAAAAACATCCCTTTAGGCCGGTATCACATGATAATATTTTCGATCAAATCTATGACAAAGAAATATTATCAAATATTTGTAATATTTCTTAGACATAAATATTCATCGTGGTATTAAAAAGGAGTATTATTGTCCTCATATTTCAAGATAGCGGATAATAATACTTTTTATTGTGTGCTGCCTTAGCTGGTCACAAACGTGCCGGAGTAGCGTATCTTTCTGGCAGCTTCTTTGTCAGCGTGGCTGGCGCTTACGAACAGAATGAGTAGTTTACGGTACCAATGAGTAGTTTATGGTACCATTTTTCTGAGTGATAAAGTATGTTATCTACTTAAGTTAGTTATTATTTGGTTCAGTACCACATATTACCCACATCGGTATCGGGACGCGACGACTATATCTGGAGAAGACAAGGTTACAGAGATTTCTTGCTACTGTGTTTAAATGCAAATTACGGTGCAGCTTTGCAGTTATGTTCAAACGCACACATACATTAATTGGCAACAGCGATGCTAGCGCTCAGAGCAGATACATTTGCAGTGGAGAGAAGACAAGCAACTTTTATAATCAAATATACGATGATGTGCTACATTTGATGACATTTCTTTGATGAAAAATACACGTCGAAGCTCCTTATTACGCTATCAAATATCTTTGATGTAAATACATGACATATAGACTTTTAGAATTATCTCTCTCTCTCTCTCTCTCTCTCTCTCTCTCTCTCTCTCTCTCTCTCTCTCTCTCTCTCTCTCTCTCTGTGTGTGTGTGTGTGTGTGTGTGTGTGTGTGTGTGTGTGTCAGTGCGGCATCAATTGTTTTTTTATATTTACGTGACGTTTTTAAATTTAATAGACCTGACATCCCAAATGGCTGCCCTCACATACTTGTTCAAATCAGACGGGTGGTATCCTGATCTACACATATCCACACTTTTCTTTTACCCTCGTCAAAATTTAAGGTGCGCAGATTACTTGAGTATATATGGTATTTATTAATGATTGTTTTATTGGAACATTTTATTTATACTACCAGGCTAGAGCCAAGGATGATAATTGTTATGTACTTGAATATAACTGTAATAAGTAGGAAAAATAAAATATAAAAAATCGAAGATTACTCACCAGGCGAAGGAGCACAGGTGTGACAGCATCACAAATAAATAAATGAATACACACACACAATCGCAAGCTTTCGCAACCCAGTTGCGTCTTCAGGCAGTAGGGAAGGAGAGGGAAAAGGAAATGATGAGGGTTTTAAGGAAGGGGGTAAGGAGCCATTCCAATCCCGGGAGAGGAAAGACTTACCTTGGGGGAAAAATGGAGGGTAAAGAAATGCACACATGCCCACACATTCACACAGACACAAGTACACCTAGGCAGACATACTGTAGAAAGCAAAGAAGTTAAGTTGTCTGCCTAGGTGTACTTGTGTCTGTGTGAATGTGTGGCCATGTGTGCATTTGTTTACCCTCCATTTTTTCCCCCAAGGTAAGTCTTTCCTCTCCCGGGATTGGAATGGCTCCTTACCCCCTTCCTTAAAACCCTCATCATTTCCTTTTCCCTCTCCTTCCCTACTGCCTGAAGACGCAACTGGGTTGCGAAAGCTTGCGATTGTGTGTGTGTGTGTGTGTGTGTATTCATTTATTTATTTGTGATGCTGTCACACCTGTGCTCCTTCGCCTGGTGAGTAATCTTCGATTTTTTATATTTTATTTTTCCTGCTAGGAATTTTTCGTCTTAATATTCGTATCATATACTGTAATAAGTAGGATATATAAGCCAAAAACTGGTTCATGAATTAAAATAAGCTTGTGGAACATACTCAAAATTGTGATTTTTAATTCAGTATGGGAAGCTATAGTACAGTTTATGAGATCATAAAGGGTTTGAGTTGGTGGGAGAGACGAGATAGGTGCAATGTCATCAGATGTGCAGGGGGGGGGGGGGGGGGAGGGGTGTTTCAAGAAAAGAAAAAAAACAGAGAATGGAGGGAGGGATGAATATTGGATAATTGATGGTATAAATGAAAGTGTAATACTGCAGTGGGAAGAGGAGTGGAGACAAGGAACTAGGAAGATAGATGCCAAGGGGGTTATAGGACCATAGAATATATCAACTGAAAAATGTGTCTATTGGAGCACATAAAGTAAAATGTGATGGTTAAGGATAAGCTTGTGATAGGAATAGAATAAGGAGTGCTGGGTAGGTGAATTGATCAGGCCTTGAATCTGATTCTTCCACGAGGTTACGATATTGGCAAGGAGGTGGAATTCGGAGTGGCATAGAGACGTCCCAGGATGCTGTGCAAGCTGGGTCAGAAATGGAACACCACTTTAGAAGAGGTGGAAATGATCTTTAAGACTGTCACTCATTTAAGGACATGATGATAGATAATAAAAGCCCTGACAAAGGATGTGGTTCAGTTGTTCCACTTCATGTTGGAATTGAGCAGCAGAGGTAGCTTTACTTTGTAGTTCCCCTATAGTATTATTATTATTATTATTATTATTATTATTATCTTCTGGGGAGTGGATTGGGAGACTGGAAGGGGGAGGAGTATGGCACAGGACATTTGTTTGAAGAGTAAATCTAGGGTATGGTGCCAGTCTGCAAGGTCTCTGTGAGGCATTCATTATGCTGAACAGGGAAGATCTTATCACTGCAGACATGCCATCTACAGGAGGCCATTCACTCTACCCCACAGTCTCACACTGCTGCAACACATCGTAGAGACAACAGGTAGGGGTGTGTGTGTGTGTGTGTGTGTGTGGGTTTTTGTCGTTTCTTTACTTTTCTGAGTAAGGCTAAGCTCAATGCAACATTGTTTTTTGATAGTGAGTAGTAGCCTGTCTCAAAACTTTTGAAACTAACTCTTGTGAAGTGTCTACATGCATTTGACAAGTGATACATGATATTGTGGTGGTGGTGGTGGTAGTGGTGGACATGAGGGACCAAACAACGAGGTCATCAGTCCCTTCAACCTCAAATTGTATACGCCACGGAACCCAACGAAAAATAGATGAAAGCCAAAAGACCATTACACTAGGAAGTAAAATCGACTCACCAACAAGACTAAGACCAACCCAGGGTAGCAAATGCTACAGTGTCCGTTCCCACAGCTCCGGAAGCGACCTCTACCCTAAACCACAAGTTACTAATGTCACAGTGGTCAACGTATCACAGCTCCAGAGCAGGGAGAAATAAAACTACATTAAAATGTAAAAGAGTGAGGGACTGGTGGGGATAAGGCTCTAAACCCCACAATCAGTCAAGAATCACAAACCCACTCACCCCGACCAAGCGAGTCCTAGAGCTGACAATAAAATCTACTTTCACGGAGGAAGGCAAGGACGCGATCAACCATCTGTGGGACATCCGCCAAAACTAAAGGCAATGCAGGCGGTAGTCCATAGTTGCCACGAAGTGTCGAATGGAGAGGACATTCAGTCAGAATATGAGACACGGATTGTACGGCTCCACAATCACAATGTGGTGGATTGTCATTTCGTAAAAGAAATCCATGGGTTAGCCTGCAGTGTCCAAGACGGAGGCGACAGAGGACAATTGATTCTCTTCGGGAAGGGCGTAAAGATGAACTCCAAGCTGCAGTCGTATCTTTGATGGTGCGGAGTTTATTGGAAGGGGCAGTAGCTTTCCAACTGCTATCCCATGAGGAGTGAAGCAAAGATCTGACCTGCACCCGCAGATCCACACCCGGAATTCGAAAGGGAGATGGGCAGCGAGTAATTGCCGATCTAGTCAACCGGTCAGCCTCGTCATTCCCTGTAATACCAAACATGGCTTAGCACCCAGAGAAAGGTAACGGAGCAGGCAGCACGATGAAGGTCAGCAAGGAGATCATGGATGGAAATAACTAAAGGATGGGAAGGGAAACAATGATCAATGGCCTGCAGACTGCTCATGGAGTCAGCACAGATTAAACCACGTTCCAGGGCAGAATGTTTAATAAAACAGAGGGCTCTATAAATCGCCATCAGCTCTGCCGTAAACACACTGCATGCCTCTGACAGAGAATGGCATTCCTCCCCAACAGGAGATGTAAAAGCATATCCGGAGTGGCCCGCTGTTTTCGAGCCATCAGTGTAGAAGATAGAGGCTCCCTGAAACTCTTCTAGTACTGGGCGCACCAAACGCCGAAAGACCATGGGGGAAATTAAAGCTTTTGGGCCCTGGAAGAGATCCGCCCGAATTAGTGGTCGCGGCACCAACCACGGAGGTGTGCGTGCAGTAAAATGGGGGGCGCAATCTAGGGAAGGGAAATGGAAATCCTGGCAAAGAGAAGCAAGCCGCAGTCCGACGGGAAGGCCCGCCCGCGGCCGGGTATCAGGGGGTCGAAGCCCTTCATATGCAAAAAGAACCTGGTAAGCGGGATGATCAGGATATTGCCGGATGGCGATGGCATAAGACGCCAGAAGCTGATGCCGCCTGACCTGAAGAGGGCAGATTCCCGCCTCAACAAGGAGACTGTCGACCGGGCTAGTCGAGAATGCACCTGTAGCCAAGCGGACACCATAATGGTGAACCGGGTCTAATAATTTCAGGGCAGAAGGAGCTGCCGAGCCATAAACTTGACACCCATAGTCCAATCGGGACAAGATTAGAGCCCAATAGATACGGAGGATAGTTGTTCAGTCTGCACCCCAAGATGAATGAGCAGGGAAACGTAGGGCATTAAGTTTCCAAATACAACTAATCTTTAGGTGGAAAATATGGGGCACCCAAGTCAATTTTTTGTCAAAGAGAAGACCCAGGAAACGATGCTGTTCTACAACTTCCAGGCACTGATTACCCAAGAACAGTTCTGGATCAGGGTGAACTGTAGTACGACGACAAAAGTGCACCACCCTCGTTTTTGACGAGGAAAACTGGAAACCATGGGACGTAGCCCACACTGAAGCTCGCCGAATGGCGCTCTGGAGCTGACGTTCAGTAGAGGCTACTGAGTAGGAGCTGTACCATATGCAAAAGTCGTCGACATACAATGCCGGGGTTACCAGTAACCCAACAGAGCTCACCAACCCATTGATGGCGATTAGAAAAAGTGTAACACTCAACACTGAGCTCTGGGGGACGCCGTTCTCCTGTATCCGAGGGGAGCTAAAGGAAGAGCCAACTATGACACGGAACAGGCGGTGAGATAAAAACTGACGGATAAAAATTGGTAAGGAGCCTCTGAGGCCCCAGTCATGAAGAGAACGTAAAATATGATGACGCCAAGCAGTGTCGTATGCCTTATGAAGATTGAAGAAGACTGCTACCAGATGATGTCTTTTAGGGAAGGCCTGTATGATCGCAGTCTTCAGTCGAAGTAAATGGTCAATAGGGGATCGTCCCTCCCGGAACCCACACTGGTAAGGTGAGAGAAGTCCCCGGGATTCAAGAACCCAGCATAATCTGCGGGCTACCATCCGTTCAAGTAGTTTACAGGGGACACTTGTCAGGTTTATTGGTCGATAACTGTCCAGCGCCGACGGGTCCTTGCCAGGCTTGAGGGCAGAGACAACAATACTCTCCCTCCACTGGGAGGGGAACACCCCTTGAAGCCAAATACGGTTAAAAACTTTTAGGAGAAATTGTCGTTGTGAGGGGTTGACGTGTTTCAGCAATTGATTATGGATATCTCAGGGCCAGGTGCTGAATCACGAGAAGAGGAGAGGGCCAGCGATAGCTCCCAGTCAGTAAAAGGTTCGTTATATGGTTCCACCTGGTGAGAAGTAAAGCCTAATTTGAAGGTTTCTGCCTGATGTTTCTTAAGGAGAAAGGTCGCCAGATATGAAGTTGTCGCTGATACATTGGCGAAGTGAGTTGCAAGATGTTCTGCAACAACAGATGGCTCTGTGCAGACCCCATCAGGCAGGGCAAGACCAGGGACGAAAGACGGCCGCCAGCTACCTTGGATAGATCGGAGCATAGCCCACACTCTTGTCAAAGGGACAGAAGAGCCCAACGAGGAGACAAAATGCTCCCAGCATGTCCGCTTACTTTGTTTGATTAAGTAACGAGCTCTGGCACACAGACGTTTGAAATTTATGAGACCAGCGAGGGATGGGTGGCACTTAAGATGTTGCAAGGCCCTATGGCGCTCGCGAATGGCTGCGGCAACAGTTGATTTCCACCAAGGGACCGGCCGGCGAGTAGGAGGGCCTGTCGACCGGGGAACAGCGGCGTTGGCAGCTTGGGTAATCATGTTGGTCATTTGGCTTATTATATCATCTATACAGCCTGAGGGGGAAGATGGGAAAACAACCTGGGATGTATATAGCGGCCAATTAGCACGACGGAAAACCCAGCGGGGTACCCTGGCTCGTGGTAGGTGTGAGGGAAGGGGAAGGATCAACGGAAAGTGGTCGCTATCGCAGAGGTCGTCATACGCTGACCAGTGAAATAAAGGAAGGAGAGAAGGAGAAGTGAGAGAGAGGTCTATGGCAGAAAAGGTGCCGTGAGCGGCACTAAAATGAGTTGGGGAACCATAGTTGAGAAAGCTCAGATTGTGGTCAGCAAGAAACTGGTCTATGAGGCTGCCCCGGCTAGACGTATAAGCACTGCCCCACAAAGGATGGTGGGCATTGAAGTCCCCAAGGATGAGGTAAGGAGGGGGGAGTTGCTGAAGGAGGGCCACTAGGGACACGAGTGTAGGTGGCCTGTCAGGGGGAAGGTAGAGGTTGCAAATGGTTAATGGAGTGGCCAAGTGAACCCAGACAGCAACCACTTCCAATGGAGTTTGGAGAGGAATCCAGGTACTGACAATATCTGTCCAGACCAAAGTACAAACCCCACCAGACGCCTGGAAGGGACCAACCCGGTTCCGACAAAAAGCATGGAACCCACAGAGGGTCGGTGAATGTGCATCCATAAACCTCGATTCCTGCAGGAAGACACAGGCCGCAGAAGAGAGAGAGATTAGCTGTTTAATCTCCAAGAGGTGACGGTAGTAGCCATTACAGTTCCATTGGATGATCACATCACGAGGATCTAGGCGGGAAGCGAATGTCTGTCACACCGCTTTGTCAGCGTCCGTCACCAAAGAAGAAGGAACAACATCCATAAATAGCTGATCAGCCTCAGGCTCAATGGGATGAGCGAGTTGCGAAAGCACAGTCGGCATCTCCGGTGGTACCGGAGGGGCTTTATCTTGTAACTTTGGTTTCTTCTTCTCCTTCTCTTTCTCTTTCTCCTTCTCTTTCTCTCGTGTGGGACGGGCAGGACCCGCCCCAGAGAGAGGACTTTTGTCAGTTAGGTCTGGTACTGACGAAGATTGGGCGACCTTTGAACTCACTGACTGGGAGTCCGATGGCCGACTGGAGGTCGAAGATCTCCGATCTGGGGAACGCCGGGACGGAAAGCCCTGAGATAGGGCACTGTCACCGGCAGGCGACAGAGAAGAGGTGCACTTCTCCGGCTGGGAAGCGGTGGGACACAAACGGAGGGCTACAGGAGCTACAGGAGAGGGAGATGTGAGGGAGGGGTGGGGACGGGGTGTAGGGGGGAGATGGGAGTGGGAAGGGAAGGGTGAAAGGCTAGAAGATAACGTCGTAGCGAAGGTCGTCACCATCTGCACGGGATGCAGACATTCATATTTACTGCGGGCCTCAGGGTACGTCAAACGCTCCAGGGATTTGTACTCTTGTATCTTCTTTTCTTTCTTGAACATAGGGCAATCTGGCAACCGTGAAGAGTGGTGTTGATGACAGTTGACGCACACCGGCGGAGGAACACAGGGGCTCCCCTCATGTAGTGGGCGTCCACAATCACCGCATACTGGGACTGCTGTACAGCGAGAGGACATATGACCAAACCTCATACATCGGAAACACCGCATGGGAGGTGGAATGTAGGGCTTCACTTCACATCGATATATCATTATCTTGACCTTCTCTGGGAGTGTGTCCCCCTCGAAGGCCAAGATAAAGGCCCCAGTATCGACGCGGTTATCTTTAGGTCCCCTCTGAACGCGGCGAACAAAATGTACACCACGCCGCTCGAGATAGGCCCTAAGCTCCTCATCAGTTTGAAGGAGGAGGTCCCGGTGGAATATCACACCCTGTACCATATTCAAGGATTTGTGCGGGAGTATTGTTACTGGAATGTCGCCAAGGGTGGTGCAGGTGAGCAAAGCTTCAGACTGGGCTGCCGAGACTGTTTTAATGAGCAATGAGCAATGAGCCAGATCTAAGCTTACCCATAGATTCCACTTCACCAAACTTGTCCTCTATGGCCTCGACAAAGAACAGCGGTTTGGTGGTAGTAAAAGTTCCTCCATCAGTCCTTGAGCAAACCAGGTAGCGAGGAAAGGGTTTTGCTCCTAACCGGCGAGCCTGGCCTTCCTCCCAAGGGGTAGCAAGAGAGGGAAACATCTTGTATCCGCAGTAACAATCTCTTCCTGTCTTCAGAGACGGCCGATGCACGACCATTTTGGAGTCTAACTCTTTTCATGGTGCTAGACGTCCGTCCTGGTGTCACCCACTCCGAAACAGGGGCTCTCTCCATGGGCGCCACCCAGCCTCAGCAAAGGCCACCTGGCACAATGGCCATTGCCGGGAGTTCTGATACCCCCGAGGACAGGCATCAACTCCTTAGCTTGCATGGAGAGGTCGCAGCTCAGACACTAGTAGTGTGATCCCTGTGGTGTCGGGGGGGGGGGGGGGGGGGTCAGCCAAAGGCTACATAACAGCCCCCCCACGGGGGATGGGGGCTACAGCGAGGAAAGGAAGTGGAAAGGAAAGGATAGGACCCGCGCCGCAGGGGCTAGGTCGGGAGTTCTTCCCCAATTGGCTCACACATTATCGGACAATTTTGGTATGGAAGGTCAAACCCTGATGGGGACCAAACTGTGCAAAAAAACCGGTGTACACAACAGACAAAACCAAAGTGCAGCACAATCGGTACCATGGGATAGCCAAGCCGTCATCTAGAGTAACACCGAGAGATGGGGTTGGAAAGGGTGGGAAGGAGGAATTGGGATGGGAAGGAGGGGGAACTAGGAGGGGTAACACAGCCTGGGGAAAGCAGGAAAAAAGGCTGTAATGGCTCGGGGACCCGTGCGCGCCACACACGTACCCACAAAAGAGCTGTGGGCCCCCTGGGGGCATGATATTGTGTGACTTTTCGAAATCATTATTAAAAATGCATTATTTTAGTTAAACTCACCTTAAGAAAATGGATATAAACAACTGAATGATCTGGAGTAATGTCAAATTTTAGAACTGGATCCTGCAAAATTCTCATTAGTGCTTCATCATTTTCATTCTCCAGTGCTTGGTTCAGCTTGTGAAGACACATTATCACTGAAAAGAAAGAATTTTAAGAATAATTTCTTTGCATATTTGTAAATAAGTAACTGCAGTTGGACAAAATATTAAATAGACTTTTAATCCATGGTGCATTTCATTAAAGAAGCAGTAACACGAAAACTGAAAATATTCACAATATCGAATATAAATCAGCATCAGCTGTATAATTTATAGGCGACCCATGAAAATTTGTGCTGAAACAGGAATTGGGTGCAGATGTCCCATATTTTTTTAACTGTTACATTAACCATTACGCTATCTGTGCACACCCCACAGACAGACACAAACTTCCATATGCCACACATTGTCAACTACCCATGAGTTTAATTCCCCCACAGGTAGACATTCGTATTTTTCTAAGCTGACTCAGTCACCTTCAAGTATAATATTTTAGAAGTATTTTTCTTTGTGCCCACCTGTGATTTTACACCTTGATATTGGAATGTTGTTCCAGCACACAATTAACTGTACCTGAACATCTGAACATTCATGGCAATAAGAATTCCATTCTGGTGCACAGTTTTCATATTCACAGTGGCTAAATAATAATAATAGTATCACACTATCTAGAAAAGTCGACAAAATAAATTTGTCATACTACTTTCTTGAAACTTTTCTAACAAAATTGCCCCACCTTTCTGTAAAATTTCATGTTGAATAAACCAGATAAAAAATTGTCAGACAAAAAAAAGTGTTCTTGCTTGAAGAGATACAATAATCTGCAATAGTAGTATATTCCAGTTTACATGAGCATCATTTGATGGTGGAATAGTGACAGAAGGTATCAGGCACATAGCACAGTTTTTCATATTTCTGGAGTAAAATTTTAATTTTTGACAACTTTTACTTATCATGTACTGATCACATTATAGTTATGAAGAAGGCAATTTGTATTGAGGCCAGATCAATCAAGATACTTTCATAATAATGTAAATAGTGTGAAATGCCTAGATATGATCAAGTACTATCAATATAATAAGGACAGATTACAACTCACTTCAAAGATGTAACATGCACATGCAACTTAAGCTATCAGTCAAGGCCTTCAGAATAATGAACATTCACACAAACACACAGGCACACTTCACAGTCACACAACCGTCATCTTCAGCTGCCACACTTCTAATCACGCCCCGCAGTGAGGGAAATAGGTGAGGTTAGAGCGGATAGAAACGTCCCGACACGGTGGTGAGGATACAGCATGGCCTTAATGGAGCATGTACATAATACGTGGGTGGAACAAGATGCAGCTTAGGAATGGAGTCGTGGTGCAGATAAGGGGAAGAAATCAAAACAAAAACATACAAACAAACATACACATGCATGTGCACACACACACACACACACACACACACAGCACATGAAATGGTAGAGGTGTATGATAGAAGGAGTAGGAACTGTTTGGTGTGGAGAAAAAAATAGGGGTATGGGGGTGTTCATAGGAATAGAAATTGCTGGGTGGGTGAATTTGGCCATGTCTTTCAGCAGGGCCTTCCACATGAATATGATCCCTGTGTCAGTGGGCTGGGTTTTGGAGTGGCATAGGGATGGACTAGAACATTATGACGGTTGGGAGGGTGACAGAACACCACTTTATGAGGGGGTGCTTAGGATCTTTGTCTGGATGTCTCACTTCTGGGCATGAGGACAGAAAATCAAAACCTTGGAAAAAGACGAAGATTAGTTGTTCAAGTCCAGGGTAGTACTGGGTGACATGGGGGAGCACTCTTTTGTGGATGGTTACTGGTGGTAAGGAAGGATCTGGGGGGTTTGGGATATGGCATGGGGGATCTGTTTGTGGACTAGGTCTGTGGGGTAGTTTCTGTACTAACTTACCCAAGTTGGTTTTTGATAAAGGAAACCTTAAATATCTAGAATCAAGACATTTGTGTGGATGTTACATGTAAGAGTGAACAAGAACACTAAATAACAACCACCTAAGATTTTTGTGGACTAAATTAAAATGAAAGAATATTAAGTTGGTAATTTACGATCGGTTTCGACTATTCCTGTCATATTTCAGAGGAATCACCATCAATGAAAGAAGCCAACTTCCACCATAGTTCCATGCTAGTGTGGCAATGGTCAGAAGACAGCTAGATTATCCAGTTGCTGAACATAATGTGCTTTACTACATTGACTGCTGGATTCTTTCCACCTGCTTTTGAAATGAGCTGGTGGGAACTCTACTCTTTGTTCCTGTGCCCCCTAGGTTAACCTTTGCTATTCTTAGTAGTCCACCTACTTGTCCCTTCCTTTGCTCACACTGCAGCCCTACATACACAACTGGTCCACACCTGTGCCCTTCTCAACTTCTCTCCTCTTCCCTCTGCTACCTCCTCCTCCTCCTCCCCCACTAGTCTCCTAGCGGGCCATTATCCTGTCCACACAATGCTCTTGCACCTTCCCGCAGTCAGCGCCAGCATCTTCCAACACCCCTCGTGCACTATCCCTTTCCGACTCTTGAGCAGGCCTCTCGTGTATCCCTGTACACCGAATGCCAACTGCAGCCAAGTTTGCTGCTCAACACAGATGTAGTTGTAGTGAAGGCACAGTGTTCAGTAAAGTCAATAGCCATGCTTGTGTGACTTACGCACGATTGAAGATGTGGGTGTTGTTTCCGGACTTAATGAAAACTGTACAACAGCTAACAATATTTAGTAGCCTTATTTATGTATTTTCCTTTCTTCAATATACCTGCCTTCCACTCAATGTGATGAATAGAAGCCTGTCCTTTTCATAGTTTTATTCCATCTCAGATTTACAACTATATAAACTGTGGTTAATATGAAACAAATATTATAATCAAACCACCAAGTATATATCACTCAAATAAATAAATAATAAATGAAATGTTTAAAACCATTATTTATTCCTCCAATAAATTAAAAATCCTGTACTGGCAGCAATACATCTGTACTTAGAAGCAGGAGTTGTCCACTACATGATAAATTAAAGCCTCCGGCACACTTGATGCAGGTCAGTGCATACTGCACAGCCACAGCACAACAGAGCAGCATGTAGCACTCTCAAAACACAGCACGTGCTGCATGTCCACTGGAAATCTCTTGCTGCAGTTATTTTTAAATCTTAAGTCTGATTCAAAAGTCAATTAATCTGATTAGATTATTTTTTGTGTGTTTAGTGCAAATAAGAGTAGTGAAAAGTCTTCATTGAGCAACAGGCAGAAGTGAAGAACTTATGGCACATGTATGTTGTCTATGGAAGTTTCTTGTGAACTAGCTATGGAACACTACAGAAAAGAAGAAGAACAACAAGAAGGAAAACAAACATTTCAAAGAGATTCAAGCACTTATTGAGGAAGACTTAAAAGTGAAGCAAATAGGGTAATGAGACTCCACACCTACTAAGGAAATATTTGAGATACGTAATTAAAATCAGTTTTAATTTTTCTCAGTTGATTTATAATTTAGAGAAACAAATGTCATGTAATTTTAAAAATTAAAAGAATGTTTAATTATATACCTGACTTATTTAATAATGAATGTGGTGCAATTTATACAATCAGGAACACTTTTCTCTTCAGTGAGATCTGGTAGGCTTTTGATATGTCTTTGATTGAAGGATACATTGACATTAAAAATTCATGCAAATCTTAGTTTTGTTCTTTAATTGCATTCACATACAAAGTGTCTCTTTCCTTAGCTCTTTATTTGCAGCTCTTCATGGTGTTGAGTACCACGATATTGGCATCTGATTTTTCCCCTCCCCCTTCTTCAGTGGCAGTGTCTGTTGTTGTATATCCAGTATTTCATTACAATGGGTTCCTGTGTCTCTGTCATCATTTCTAATGGTAGTAACAGTCAGCATCCATCATATTTTTTTATTATTAATAAAGATAGCACAGTATTTTTATAACTGTTAAATCTCATGAAGAAGTATACAATTCAGCTTGAGAAAAACTGACATGAAATGTTACTGGATTTGTAGATCAGTCATGATCGATGTTGTAGCTGTGGGTGGTGAACTCTATGTAAAGCTAGTCAATCCGTTAGAAGAAACAGAAAAAGGCCCCTTACGCATCCTTCCCATCTTTGTCCAACTGCTCATTCAGAAGTATTAGGAGTTTCAGTTCATATATTTCTTTCATGACAGTCACAAAGTTCCCTGAAACCAGAAAACATAGACCAAAAAAACACGCAGTTATCATCATCTGCTGATGGCTCCCCCTATGTCTTTTCATTTCACTAAGTTGTTCATTTGTAGCTTTGATTTGTATCACCTGCATACCTGAAGAGAAACATGAAACAGCTCCACATTTTGCACAGAAAGGCACAAAAGCTGGCAAGAGCTGCATGTGTAATATGTAGCTGCCAACCGTGTCAAACTCTAATATATCTTTATTTTCTCCTCCCACTATTAATAACAATTTGATATGTTAGCTACATTTCATAGATACTAATGCAAAAAGCAGAAACTATCCAACAATTACTTTTCACTGCAAACTTTTGAAAATATGCACACACTGAAATTTATCACTTTTTACAATAACTGAACAATAACTTAAAGAAAACCATTTCAATATCATTCAGTGTTTTTTTCAAATAGTTTCTGCATAATTGATCGAGGAAGACTGCATTAGTGGAGAACATGCACATATCGCAAACCAGTGTACTTTTTGCACAAAAAGTAAAATTTTTACAGAGAAACTACCTGAAACAATTTTTCCCAGGCATCTGTAGCAGAGGTAGGACAGAGGTGTCTATCAACATGATGATGATGATGATGATGATGATGATGAAGATGATGATTATGATGATGTTGTTGTTTTTGTTAGGATATTTTAGGGGGAAAACACTGCAGTGGTCATCAGTCCCCCATTCCATCACTGGGCGTCACAAGAAGAGGCGTGAACGGGTAGAAGAGCCCAGAGCCGTAGCCAGCAAGGGGGAGGAATATGCCCGAGTCAGGAGGACAACAAAGTCGACAAGAGACAACACAAAATGTGACTGGAAACACATGGAAACCTCCAATCTGAGGACATGAGACAGAACAAACACAGACAGAGTACTGAAGAAAAGCTTTAGATGGAGTGGTAAAAACCACTGTCCCGAATAAAACTTAAAACAGTGTCAGCCATTTTGGCATTGTAATATAAAACATCGGCTAAAAGTGCAGGAAAATTAAAACTCTGCTGCAGAGTGGCTAAAACAGGGCAGAGCTTCAAGATGTGGGCCACCGTCATGTGAGAACCACAGCGACACTTATGTGGGTCCTTGCCACGAAGGAGATGGCCGTGTGTCAGCCAAGTATGGCCAATGCGGAGCCGACAAAGGACTACAGAGGCATGGTCTCCTTTATAGCCCTGACTTTGTTGGACCACTGTCACGGTACATCACTAAGTAGACCAAAGCTCAAGCACTTGACGTCTCACTACTGTCCGGAGATCAGAATCCGGGAGGTCGATCTCTAAAACAGGTGCTTCCACAGCCTGTTTGGCCAGTGTATCAGCACGTTTGTTGCCCGGAATATTGAAATGACCCGGAGACAAGAGGAACACCACTGAACAGACCTGTCGAGGGCAGATAGTGTCTCCAGAATTCCTAAGACCAGAGGAGAACACAGATAGCACTGGTCAACGGCTCTAAGGCTACTAAGGGAGTCACTGCAAATAAGGAAGAACTCACCCGAGCAGGACCGGATGTGCTCAAGAGCTCGGGAAATTTCTACCAGCTCTGCGGTATAGATGCTGCAGCCACTCGGCAGGGAGTGCTGTTCAACCTGGTTGCCATGAACGTACGCAAAACCAACCCGGCTCTCAACCTACGATCCATCCGTGTAAACAAGGTCATGTGTAGGGAGTGTAGCTACGACTGATAAGAACTGTTGACGTAGATCTTCTGGGGGAAGTGAGTCTTTGGGTCCATGGGCCAAGTCCAGACAAATACACGGCCATGACAGGCACCACAGAGGTGTGCGCGCATGGGCCCGATAAGGGGACAGTAGTGGGTTAGACTCAAGTTCCAACAGAAGTGACTGGATTCTAAAAGGTGATTGTATGCCTGACCTGGGTAGTCGGTGGTCACTGACCACCACATGAGAGAAAAAGACACGGTGATTAAGGGTGGTCTGGCCAGCTATGGACATGTGCTGCATAGACAGCAAGCAGTTGGCAGCAGATCTGCATAGGCTTCGCCTCCACAAGTAAGGTGGCCGAAGGGCTGGTGTGAAAGGCACCTGCCACGATGCGAACCCCACAGTTGTGAATGGGGTCCAGCAAGCGCCACGCTAAGGGTGAGGCACACCTCTGGTGATTCACCCAAAATAAAAACTCGTCTGCACAGGGCTTGGTAGAGCCGCAACAGGGTAGAGCAATCAGCACCCTAGGAGGTATGGCCCAGGTGGCGGAGAACATTGAGGTGGCACCAGCACTCCTGTTTCAGCTGACAAATGTGGGGGAGCCACATCAGCCAGGAGTCAAAGACAAGCCATAAAAAAACGTTGAGTGTCCACGACCTCTAATAGGTGGTCGCCGAGATTCAGTTAGAGCTGAAGGTGAACCGTCCAATGCCGACAAAAGTGCATGACACTTGTCTTTGCAGCAGAGAACTGGAAGCCGTGGGCAAGAGCCCAGGACTACGCCTTTCTAATGGCTCCCTGCAACCTACGTTCGGCGACTTGGGTACTGCAGTAGCTAAAAAGAGATGCAGAAGTCATCAGCATATAGTGAAGGGGATACTGATGATCCAACTGCTGTTGCCAAGCTGTTAATAGCGGCCTTTACACGGACGCACCTGCCCGGCCGCTCCTGCCGGCCGGCAGGAACGGCGGCGGAACCGCAGCGTGCCGTGTGGAGCGGCGGAGGACAGCCCGGCAGGGGGTCGCGCGCCGCTCATCGTGCAGGAGCGCCCAGACTGGCGTTTCGGGCAAGTCCAAAAGTTCTGCGCGTCGTCAGGGCAGCGTGTCGCAGCTGCAGAAAGACCATGTCCGTGCGATCACTGCAGTTGCGATGTGCGTGGCACTTTCAATGAACCGAATGAAATCAAAGCGCCGTGTTTGGGTGAAAGAATACAGGCACCGCTATAGTCATTTGCCTTTAATTACTGAACTGCGCGATAATTTCCCCCGTCGATTTTAAAAACTATTTATGGATGGATTGTGCCTCGTTTAACATTTTGCTGGATTTGATTAAGCACAAAATTACCGAGACAGATACAGTGATGAAAAAAGCATTTCAGCAGAAGAACGCCTAACAGCGACACTCAGGTTATCTCGTGCTCGGAATGTCGTAGAAAATGCTTTCGGCATTATTTCTTAAGGGTTTCGAGGGTTAAAGACAGCCATTAATATGAAACCCAGAAAAAATATGTTGTTTTGGCTATCTGTGTTTTGCATAATTTTATGCACAGAAACAGTCATGGCTATCTATCACCATCAGCTGTGGATACAGAGACCTTCTTACTGCACAAAGCAGATTGGCGACAAACAACGGCTTAGACCAGGTCGCTACCTGCGTGGCGTGGCTCGGAACAAATCGCGCAGGCAGAACTGTCCGTGTAAAGGCTGCTAATGGCCACTGAAAATAAGGGGACACTCAAAACAGAGCCCTGTTGAACCCCATTTTCCTGTACGTAAGAGGTGCTACGGGAGGCACCCACTTGAACACAGAAAGTATGGACAGCCAAAAAGTTTTTAAGAAAAATCAGGAGTGAGCCCCAAAGACTCCAACCATGTGATGTGGTAAGTATGTGGCGCACCAGGTAGAATCATATGCTTTGTGCATATCAAAAAAGACGGCTATCAGATGTTGGCACCTGGAAAAGGCAGTGCGGACGGCAGACTCGAGGTACACCAAGGTATCGGTCGTGGAGCGACCCCAGCGGAAACAGCACTGGCATGGAGCAAGTAAGCCCCGAGTCTCAAGAATCCAACACAACTGCCTACTGTCCATACGTTCCAACAACTTACAGGGAACATTGGTTAGGTTGATGGGCAGATAGCTATCCACACGAAGAGGATTCTTGCTGGGTTTGATCACTGGGATGATGATGCTCTTCCGCCATTGTGATGGGAAAACACCATCGCATCAGATGTGGTTGAAGAGCACAAGGAGATTATGCTGGCTCTCCACTGATAGGTGTTTCAGCATTTGGCTGTGGATGCTATCAGGACATTGTTTAAGAGCACTGAGGAATTCCCACTCAGTAAATGGCGCATTACATGGCTCTGAACGGCAGTTGGTAAAGGAGAGGGTCTGGCATTCCACCTGCTCCTTTAATGTTCGGAAGACTGGTGGGTAATTTTCAGAGGCAAAGGCACGAGCGTAGTGCCCGGCAAACAACTCTGCAAGTGAAGCTGGGTCCGCACATACAACTCCATTCACAGAGATCCCAGGGATTCCTGTTGGTGTTGGGTATCCTCTTAAATACCTGATCTTGCTCCAGACCTGGGTGGTGGAGGTACCTGTTCCAATAGTGGAGATGTGCCTCTCCCAACACTCTTGCTTACATCTTTTAATGAGATGACGAGCAAGAGCACAGAGCCATTTGAAAGCGACAAGGTTCCCCAGAGAGGGGTGCCGCTTATACCGCCTCTGCAACCTCTGGTGACCACCATGGCACTGTCTTACGCCGTGGACACCCTGATGAATAGGGAATGGTGGCTTCTGCAGCAGAAACAATGGAGTGCATGGCGCACTCGACCGCCACATCGATGTTGTCAAGTGGGGGAGGGCCAAAAGTGGCAGCAGAGGTTAGTCTTCCCAGTTACCCTTGTTTAGGCCCCACCTGGGCAGGCACCCTGGGGACTGACACTGTGGGAGTGACAGGAAAATGGGAAAGCGATCAATACCATACAAGTCATCGTGGGTTCTCCAGTGGACAGATCTACTGTCTATAAGATATATTCATTAACCTGCAAGGAGAACTGTTAAAACTGGCCTGGGCTATTCATTCAAAGTGATGTAGGACAGGAGGCTGAAATAGAGCACAGGATAAATATTGGCTGAATGAACTGGGCAAAATTAGGTGTATTACTCTGTGACAAGAAGGATAGTTGTAGAATGAAAGGAAATTTGAATAAGTTTATGACTCGGCCAACACAAAATCACAAGAGAGAGAGAAGATCCAAGAAAATAGGCTAAGATGGTATGGACATGTGCAGAGAATTTGTGAGTACTACATGGGGTGAAGATTCAAAAACCTAATTCTTGAAAGGCAATGGAGAAGAGGAAAATCAAAACTAAGATGGAAAGACAAGGTAGCAGGAGATCTTAAGAGAGCAAAATATTGGAAGAAAGAAGAAGCACTGGGAATAGAAGAATCCAACAAAACAACATCAACCCCACATAACGTAGCAAAAGGCTGAGATGATGATGATGATGATGATGAACGTTTCCCCATCTAAACTCCCCTACACTTTAAGCTGTGCCAATTCAAGTGACCTTATGTGGGAAATCAGACACTCTTAATTAGAGCTCAACAGGTGTGGGCAAAAGGTAATGTGCTGGTGGTCTGGCAGTCTGACTATTGTGTAAGTGGTCTAAAGGCTGGTTGCATAAAAGTTAATCTATGATCAACTACCTGAAACTGATCTCCAGTCAAGCTGAAGTTGGAAATCTTATTGTATAAACTTTAATCCAAGATCGTTCCCCCTGATCCAAGTTCAAATTTGACTGGCGAATTATCTCCGATTAACGTGGCTGAACTATGTTCAGAGGAAGGATTGTTTAAAAACTGTTCCAGTGTCACAAAGAAGAAGAAGAAGAAGAAGAAGAAGAAGAAGAAGAATAAGTGGGCTTACTACTGCCTCAAATAAAATGGTAAGTAACACTATTTGTAATGGAATCAAACCTATTTGTAATTATTTGAATAATAATCCTACAAGTTGTTTGTTACCGACTGTTTTGTATGCATGGTCTACAAGTTATGTTACCTTCAGCTTTCAGATTACTCTGATGTTTCATATGAGGATGGAGAGTTTGAACGTCAAAGAACTCCTTGCATGTTTCGACACAGAAGGAATCCCCTGTTAGAGCTAAATGATCGTCAATTTAAATTATGGTTTTGACTAAGAAATCACATAGTTGAAGAGCTTGAACAAAGTTTGCATGTACAGTTACAGAAACAAACTATACAAAATCACTCACTGAATAAAATGTTCGTGATCCTATTGACATTACGATTTTATGCAATGGAAGTTTCCAGATTGCAATTGTCAATTTATTTAACATCAACAAAGCAGCAGCAAGCAGGACTATACACAAATTTACTAGAAAGATCACAGCTCTAAACCTCAATTTATCAGGATGGCTACCGAGGAAGGTAAAGTAAGGTCAGTAATGAGAGACTTTAACAATATCTGAAACTTTCCTGGAGTTTTAGGTGCTATAGACTGCACACATGTACCAATTGTATCACATGGTGGCAATAATGCAAAAATTTACAAAAATCGCTGTTGTTGGTTTTCCATAAATGTGCAAGCAGTGTGTGATTCAAAACTTTGATTTCAAAATATTGTTGCCTTGTCGTCAGGATCTGCTTATGACAGCAATATATTTAGAAATTCAAGACTTCATCCCCAGTTTGAAGATGGAGAATTTCCTCAAAGTGTGCCCTTGGGAGACAGTGCATACCGCTGCTGTCACTATTTATTAACACCAGTAACACATGAAAAGATATGTGCAGAACAAGCATATAACATGGCACACAGGCAGACCAGAACAGTAATTGAACAGTCTTTTGATATTGTAAAAATATGATTTCCATGTTTTAGGATGAAATTAGCTGTAAAATTACTTAGAGTTCAATCTATCATAGTGTTACATAACTTGTGTTATGTAACTTAGTCATATTGATGAAGCTCTTTTTGGAGGAAGGGTGATTTATGAGAAACTTCCTGAACCTGCAGTAAATCAGGGAAATACAAGAGAAATCACATCACTTACAAATACAATGGTTAACAGCACTTTTAGGTATTTATGAACTTTTATTATAACCTGTTCTAGATCTTTATTTTTTCTGAAATTCATTCATTTTCATTTCTAGTTCTAACTTCAGTGTTTTCATTTTCACTCCATGTTCTTCTTCTAAACACTCTAGCCTTCTCTTGTAAAATGTCTCCCTGATTTCTTCTTTCTTCTTCTTCTTTTTACGCAGTAAAGCTAAAAATCAAGGTTCTGGATTGGAACTGCAGGCTGCCTTCTCTTCATTTCATCAGTAAAATTCCTGACCTTCAATTATAAAGTTCGAACATTCTAAATTGACTACTGGCACTTCTATGTCGTTCATGCTGATTACTTGATTACTGCTGTATGGAAGCCAACATCATCATTAAACTCCCATAGCACAACATTACTGCAATTGTAATCACACGCAGTTTGCTTCCAAGCTTGCTCCTTAACCTCAGTAGTGGAGGTATCTGTCTTTTTTTTAATATATTTTGTAAAACAATATCAATTAAAATATCTTTTTCCTCTTTCTTGAAATTTGTTGTGCAAGTTTTCTTCTCCTTTTTCTGTTTTTGTTTACGTACCCATATAAAACTTGAATTATGTCAAGAATTGTCAGTCGTTTCTACATAAATTGCAAGTCCACTACAACTCTGTTTCACTGACCTTAGTTCAATACTGAACCAAGTTCAGTGATCTTCAATCAAAACTGAACTACGATTGGTGATGTTAATGCAACCTGCCCTAAGTCATTGTAAGTCGCCAAGCCAAATATATGCAGGCAAGGGTTGTCAGGTAACTTGTGTGAAGGCTGCAACATGCAATACAACTTGAAATAACTGAGTTAGTTGGAGTGCATTAGAAAGCATCCATGTTCCATGGGGCAGCATTAAAAAGGTCTGCATTGGCCATATTGTGAGTGCAACCACTCAGAAAAAGTATTGTCATCTTGGGTTTATTCATTTTAATAACATTATAGCTTATCTTTATTGTTAGCCCTATTGTGAGATGACTTGATCATACAAACTGTCCTTCACATGTTGTGTTTCGTGTGTGAAAATAATTACAACTATTAGTGGTATTTTCATTACAGAAGTGATAGTTTGGTTAGGTAGGAACCGATACATGTACAGCCAACAAAGACGACTCACATTTTCAAATGGTATTAAATTTTCCCCTTTCACTGACACATGTTAACAAGAAATCATTGATATTTTGTGCCAAGACATGGTATAAATTGGACAGGAAATCAATAGAGCAATGTTGCACACTGGATTTAAACAGGGAAATTTACAATTTCTAACAATGGAAAGTCCAAGCTATAAAGCAATAATATGAGGATAGGAACAATTCACCGCATAGACAACTACTGAGTCGCAGACACCCCCCCCCCCCCCCCCACATAAACGACACACATTCACACAATTTTTAAATTTTTGACCACAGCCTTCATCAAAGAGAAAAAACATTCAACTATCACTAAGGTATAGCTCATGCACATAATATGAGTTGTGCCTGATTGTGTGACCTTTGTGTGATTACTCTGTCTGATGAAGGCTGTGGTTGAAAGATTTTAACATGTGAATGTGGTTGTCATTTTTATGTGGCTGGCTGCAGCTACAATGCATTGCTACTATTCACATATTATTGGACATTTACAATTTACAGAATACAAGTGCTGAATTCTCTCAAATTACATAATAAACCTTAGCATTTCACAAATTACCTTACCAAAACTCGATAGAATGGATTCAGTCAAAAAACAAATATATATCATGTAATTCTATTTAACATTACAAATAAATAGTGCGGTTATATACTGATTTACTCACTGTGATTGCTGTCTTCACTTTGCTGTTGAACAATATCTATGCAGTCTTGGATATCAAAGTAAGTCAACAATGGACAGGGCATTTTCTTTGCCAGTTTATACGTGCGTTTTGCTTTCAACACTTGCCAATATTTAACATACAATTCTCGATCAAGATTCTGAAAACATAAAACAAATAAGGAAAGATTCACTGTATTGCGCATATCAGATTGCAAAAATATAAAATACATCGTAATTGTTTCAACATCCACAAATTAACTGCAGATTATAGATATGAAACGTCGGCATAAGTGTACAATGCGACTCCACTCATCTAATTTGACCAATGACATCATCAACATGGTGGCAATGACATATATATGGATAAGCCAACATGGTGACCAGAGCAATCACAAAAAACACTGACAACACAATACAAACACACAAAAATTAACGTAAAAGCAATAAAATGCCACTAACGGGACAACTAATTGAAATGCAAGGGCTTTGGGTGAGGACATTGTAAGTGGGGAAAAAATAATGAAAAGGCAACTAAAATAACACAAAAACATAATTTTAAAAACACACAAAAATATAATTTGAAGAAACACAGAAAACAGAAACAGAAAAAAACAAAAACTATACATGTAATCTAGTAGTTAAATTGCCCTATAAGACAGCCCAACTGAAGATAGTGATACCAATAAACACCCTTGTACAAAACCAATAGCATGCAAACAACATTGAATATTACAATTAACCTATACTACACCTAAAATCAAAACAACAATACCAATCAACACCCACTCCAATCCCATCAGCAATAAAATGGTATCAAATACTTAAATTGACCTATACCTCAAGTGAATACAGCAATACCAATTCAACATCCCTTCAAGAAACAAACAACAATGGTAATTTCAAACACTTCAGCCGTTTCAAATGTTCCAATCTATCAATCTTCTTCACCACAACCACTTTCGTATTTCCAAATCTACTGGCTTTGCCAACTCACACCCAAACTGTTGCCTCCCAACCCAACCTACAGCTCGGGCTACACTACAGATCAATCTGTCACCACAACCAGTTTCTCACTTTTCACATTCGTTGGCTTTTCACCTACATGCAATAGGTAATGTTGTCAACCTACACCTACACACACAGGCGCGCGCACACACACACACACACACACACACACACACACACACACACACACACACACACAATCCCACCATTCCTCACCACCCTCTCCCACCACGACGTTTGTTAGCTTCATTTGTTGCCGACATCTTGTACACCGAATACAATCAACTATAACATTGAGCAGCTAAACAAATTTTATCATGGCGAAATAGTCTCTCCCCAGTGTGTCACAGAGCAAGAAAGAAACTGACATCATACCCTTCCTAACCAAAACATAACAATAAAACACATAAAATTAAAGAAAGGCAAACTAAACTGGTAACATCATACTGCCAAAACACGTAGTAATTCTCACACAACAGAAAACAACTTTAAGAGATGTAACCACACCACATGAATACCAAGAATGACACACCATACTGACATTACAGTGAACTATTAACTTTCACCACAAGAGCACTCCACCGTACGCCTACAAACACACACCACCTGTAAACAAAGACAACTAAACATTATTGCATAATGATGACTCACAACACAATAAGCTGACTTCATGGGTCAAAGCCAGCAGGTTGGATCACATTCTACAAATGACCCGAAATGTCATATAAACAGCCTGAAATAATAGCAGATGATGTAGTGCGAACTAATCAAACACAAGCACATACTCAACAGCATAGCTGTCTTTAATTATTCTGACCTGTAATTATTTTTAAAAATTGTACACATTTCGAATATATGAGCAAAGTTTTAAAATTTTAACATATGTAGGGTACAGTTTTGTGTCACACAACCTTCCCCCTCCCAAAGAAAATAATAATAATAATAATAATAATCTCTTTTCTACAAGTTTTCATTCTCTTCTGGGAGTGCTAGTAACAGAGCAGCAAAAATGTTCAAATGTTTGCATAGCTTATGGGACTTAACTACGGGGTCATCAGTCCCTAAACTTACAAACTACTTATAAACTAGCTAACACTAAGGACGGCACAAATATCCATGCCCGAGGGGGTTTTCGAACCCCCGACCGTAGTGAACAGATCAGCACTGGTGAATGGAGTCATTTACATACAATAAGACTATCACTGAGTCACAGACAGTATGGAGAAAAGATAATCATATTCACACAACTTAAATTTTCAACCACAGATTTCATTAGAAATAGATCATACAAACATTCACACAACCCTCAGGCACAACTCATGCACTCATGACCCAGCACTGCCTGCCGTCCTCTCACGGGACGTGGAAACGCACATGGAGGAAGAGGAACTGGTAAGGTCACAGCATGGAATTCCATGTTCCACTACACTGTGAAGCGTAGAACGAAGGATCTGGCATGTTAGATTTTTGCTTTGTGGAGTGAAACGTGGACAATGAGATGAGACTTGGTTTTACTTTTGAGCACCATACTGTAAACTGAGTTCCATATTTCGTGCCTTCTTTCAGTGTAGAATACAATGTATGAATATAATCTTTTTTAAAGCATCAGAAAATTGAGAAACTTTTGAAAATATGACATTTTAGATTTGATTTATTCCAATAAATTACTATAAACTACAAGCTGATAGCTTTAAAGGTTATTGTATTTAACGTTGTTAGCATTATAATTTGTACACTGTGAAAGAATATTGTTTCTATCTTATGGTACAATGCCATTCTATCAAAGGAACATCTGTGATGCTATGTCATAGCTAAATAACATATTACAGTATTTAATAATGGAACATCCAATTTGGAATTAACAATATAGTAACAGGATTGTTTACAACTTACTGCAAAGACGTGATGACAACCCACGACAGGCCTTTTCTTTTATATGCCTATCGTGGCTCGTCGCCATGTCTTTGCGGTGAGATGTAAACTGTCCTATTACTATATTGTTAATTAGTTTATATGCCCGTGCTTCACAATGTTTGTTGAAGGAGAGCCTGTGTGTATCAAGGTTTTTTAGGGTTCCGGACCTCAGTCAGTAAAAACAGACTCCTTGTTGGATCACTCTGTCAAACTCAGTTGTCCTAGCTAAGATGTCAAATGTAAGTAAAAGTCATTGTCCAAAACAATGCATCTTCATAAAGTTTTTGATACAAAAAGTGAAACGTGCCAAAATAAGCAAAGAAATGTCGCTAAGTATTTAATACACAAAGAGAAATCAGTAGCACTATGTTCAATGTTTGTTGGTATTCGTAGAAATAAGACTGCTTAATTCTGTCACAGACGTTCGTATCCTTGATGTGCTACCCCATACCTATTATGCAGCACCGGTGTTTACTGGCTCTTTGGTGCACTACAGCGCCTCTATGCATGTTTGCTGTAATACACAATCCATACTTGAAGCATAACCTACACCTAAAACAATTTCCCTTATGAAGTTGCTCCACGCAAATCCGTGAAGTAGTTTAGGAGATTAGGTATTTCTAATAGATGAACAGACAGTTACTGAAAACACTTAAGATTGTGATGTATCATCTTTTTTTTTAATGAATTATCTTAGAAGATACATCCAGGAAAAGCAAACCTGTGTTTATAGCTTCTGCAGATTTTGAGAAAGTTTTTGACAACGTTGACTGGAATATACTCTTTCAAATTCTGAAGTAGTAAGAGTAAAATAAAGGCAATGGAAGATTAATTACAACTTGTACAGAAACCAGACAGCAATTATGAGTCTACAGGCATCAAAGGGAGTAAGACAGGATTGTAGCCTTTCCCCAATGTTATTCTATCTCTACATAATGCACACTGAGAAGGAAAGCAAGGAGAAATTTGGAGAAGAAATTAAAGTTCATGGTGAAGAAATAAAAACTTTGCAATTTGCCGATGACATTGTAACTCTGACAGAGACAGCAAAGGACATGGTTGTTGTTTATTGCAGGTTTTAAGGAACCTAAATATAAAAGGTCATCATTCCCTGTTCCCTACTGACATATAAAATATAAGAGCTAAACAAAGTAAAATCTAACACTCAGTGGCCAAAGGGAAAAACTGCAGGGTACACAGAATGTGAATGGTGTCATAAGTTAAAATAGTAGTGGCAACACTAAAGAAGGATTACATAAAAGAGAAGGCAAGAGACCACCAGCCAAAAGCTGGATGAACCAAAAAAATTCTAAAACAGATTAAATTCAGAGTGGGTGTAAGCCTGAAAAGTCTAAAGTACTTACCACTAGATGGTATGACAGAAACCTGCTGCATGGATAAAACAGAGTACTACAGACACAGAGGCATCACTGCCAAGAATTAAAGATAAGACATCAGGTAGATTGTGAGACTGTCGCAAAGAGGCTAACAGAAAACAGTGCATCAGGATGTCGACCACTGTCATGAAACACCACAGCGACACTTGGACAGCTCCTTAAGATGTAGAAGATGTTCATGTGTCAGCCACGCATGGCCAATACATAGGCGACAAAGGATAACAGGGTCCCAACGAGAGGGCCTGAGGGAGGACTTACATGCGGCCATAGAGGTCTTGATTGCATGGAGCTTGGCATGCTTCATGTCCACCATTTCAAGTTCCAAGCCACAAAGACTTTACAGTGCAATCACAATCGAATATCCTTTTCCGGGATACCAATATTCAAGGGCTGGGAGATGGTGGCCTGCTTGGTTTGCCGATCAATGTGCTTGTTGCATGGGTTGCTAATGTGGCCAGGCTTCCAAACAAAGTATACCGAACAGACAGAATTGCCAAGGGTGAAGATGGAGATATGAATTGAGCAAACCAAAGGCTGGTAAGAAAGACACTGCTCAAGGGCTTGTAGGACACTACAAATGACAAACAACTTCCTGGGACACACTCAGGGGTGTTCAAGAGCACGAGAATTGTGATCAGATCTGCGGTGAAAAACACACTGCTAGGAGATAAGGAGCACAGTTCAAGTGGTTTCCATGATCATAGGCATACCTAGCTTGGCCAACCACAAAGCAACCACCATTACAAATCACTTCTGCACCCTGGATGTTTCGAATATGGCCAGGAACTTGCGACGGAGAGTTAGTGGTGACACTGATGCCTTTGAATCGTGGGACAGTTCCAGATGGAGCTACAAGTGAAGGATGCACCAAGGTGTATGGGGTTGGCAGAAGACAGCAGAAGGGACAGGTAGGGACTCCAGCAATGAAAGAAGGGTAAGGACTCTGCGATTGGGAGGCCAAACCTGGGTCGCTGGAATGTGAGCAGTTGCGGTGGCTGGAAAAAGCCCGTAGTTTGTGTGGTGGGGCACGGCGTCAGTGTGTGTACCATAGGAGCCAAGAAGCTGTTGCTGGCGGAACCACAGGTGAAGGACCCCAGCTTCAATAAGGAGGTTTATCACTGGACTAGTGCGGAAGGCACCTGTCGCCAATCGGACACCACTGTAGGATTGGAGAGGATCCACAATAGAGTCCCGCATCCGCACGACGGCAGTGCGTGGGTGCCACTCATAGCCCAGACACACGGTTGACAGCCACTGTGTGTGACACATACAGCAGAAACCAGAGCACGCAGCGCATGATGTCGGCGTCTCATGCCTGATCCTTCACTGTGAATACAAGTGATGGGAATGTAACATTGACTCCCTTTCGTGTCTTGTGTGTATCTGAGAGTACTTGGTTCTTCTCTGCTTGGTACAAAATTTGCAATTTATTTCAAACTGATTTCCGTGTGAACTGGACACTTGAAACCTTTAACAGGGCTGAAAACTGGACAACAACCCCATGTTAATTTGGTTCCCTTTCTGGTGTGTTTAAGAGGGTACATTTTGTGAAGCAAAACTCGGTATGGCATGAGGAATCTCAGTGAAGCCATATTTTATTCTTTTCTTCTTAACAAGTTACAACATGTAGTTTAGGATATATGATGTAATACGCAATAATATGGTTCAGATACTGCTGTGTCATGCGACACAAGAATAACGAGACTTCATTTATCCTCCAATCTTCATGAAATTTTACGCAGTTGACATTCAAAACAACAGGAGGTCACTGCATATGGTGCGTGAAGGAGAGGATTTAACTTATGGAATTGGAACAAATCTACAGTTTCATTCTGATCTTGATGAAAGTTTGCACACTTTAAAATCAGCATTGTTTTTGTAAAACATGTAGAAAATGTGTGCCATGGTGTTGTGTGTGTCCTGACCAGCTTTTGAGCACTCTGAAACATATGAACTGCAGCAAAAATGAGCAAAACCGCCGATTGTAATACTACAGAGAGGGCCAACTCCAAACGAGCTATGCAGTGTTGTGTAGAACATAAAAGCGTACCATCCGAAAATGAACTGCCAGGCTACAAAACTGGTCATGTTGAATAAATAAACACACAAAATAGAGGACTAGTTGCTGTATTTGCTGATTCCTATTTTCAGTCTGTTTTAAAAACATGTTATATTAAAAAGTTCTTCGTTAAACAACTATTATGAAATGAGGTTCAATAGTATGTCTGCAGCATTCATGGAAGAGTATTGAAAGAATTATGTAATAAAGCCAGGTGTCAGTAAGAAAAATATAACCAAAGGTGCACTTTATTTAATTTTAAAACTTATGTTTCTAGAAGACTAGCTCCCATTATTAAATTCTTCGAAATATTGTGCCACGCCATAATCAAATCATGTCTTGCTGAGACATGTTGCATTTTCAAAATAATACTGGATAAACGTAGGCAACCGGTACCAAGGCATCACGCTCTCTATACCGATGCACTTCTTTCGGCAGAATGCTGATTATAAGCGAGCTCCCATTTCTGAAACCTACGCTGTTGCCACCATGAAACTGGGAATTTCTATGTCATAATGCTGTGTTTCTAGCTTTTCTTGCAACAAAACACATAATAAGGTCACATCCACATCAAAAAGTGAGTGATAAAATGTGTATATATTTAACAGCACATTAGGGGAAGTAGGTCTGTAGAATATTTTAGTGACGATGTTCTGTGTGTTCACATGGAATCACATTACACACAATCTTTCATTTTATTTCTATGTATTCTTTTTCACATATTCCTTAAATTAATTCCGATTTCTGCATCATCCCTCCATGAGACCATCAGAATGAACATTGAACTCACGTTTATTACTTCCTCTCTTAGGTAGGGAGTCCAGCTCAAGGCCAGAAGAACAGTTTTCATAAATTGCCAGGCATGTAGCTGTGGCTTCCATATCTTCCCCCCCCCCCTCCCGTCTGGGGAGGAATTGGAATCCAGGACGCGGTGATGACGCCATGTCGGTTTCGCAGCCGCTGCCCCATTACACTGCATGCTACAGCTAGTGGCTATGCTGGAGATAGTGCATTGCACATGAGCACTCTGCAAATTCGCAATCAATGTTTGACAAGTTTAAGCGCATGGCATCCACATGGCCTATGCACCTGTGCACGCGCTTGTCGTATTGGGTGCGAAAGCATTGGTCGTCTTCGGTATCATTCACCAGTACTCCCGAAGTGTATTTATGTTCTCACTCACACACCACCAGCACGCGTGTGCAATTGCGAGCCACGCAGACAGGCCACGCTGATGCAGGGCTCTCATCTACAATGCAGAAGGAGCTGCCGATCATAAACAAGGATCCTATAGTTAAGACGGGATTGGATGAGAGCCTTATACAGCTGCAGAAGAGTTGGACAGACAGCTGAGGCAACGGAGGATGTTCATATTAGGGATGGGTCGAAATCCAATTTTACCGAATCGAATCCAAATACTGAACCTTAAATAACATATGTGCTGAATTCCGAACCCAAATCGAATCTTCCAAATCTCGAACCCAAATAATCTGTCAACTCGAGTACGTGTATTTAAAAAGAATTACCACTCTATCACAGCCAGAGGTCAAGATAAAGCCTTCTGGGATGGATATCAACTGGCAGTATAACAGTAAGATTTAAGAAATTAAAATTTCATTTAGATTTTTATTTTAAATCTTAAGGATTTTTTTAGTACTCCTCCCTCCGCTTAGAAGAAATTTGTAGGCTATGAAACATTTAGAGATATATGTTGCTTAGATGCTCTGAAAGATAATAAACTTTCTTCACTATATTACAAACGGTTTCATTTTGATGAAATAAAAAATAATTGCATTATGAAGTCCTAGAAAGGAAGGGATTACATATTTTTTTCTTTTTTCAAAGGGGAAGAATCAAAAATAAAACCTGAAAAGAAGAGTAGATATTTTGGAAGTTAAAAAATGTAAATGTTAAATAATTCTATAGTGACATATCAGGAATTCCATAAGTGACAGACAGGGCATTCAGACACAGAGAAATCCACGTTTATTCGACATGTGTGTACTTTTTATTGCCATGGTTCCTGAGGTTTCAAAAATTTAAGATCACATAACTTGTCTGCACAAAATTTATATTTGCAGAAGATTTAAAAATCAATACCAGAAGTCAGTTGCCGTACTTCATTTCTAACTATTCCCGTTCAACATAACAATAATAAAAATGTAAACATTAACATGATACATATATTCTCCTGCGTTCGCCATTGTCTTTCAGGTTTGTTAGGCAGACAGAATTTAGGCCTAAATGTGGTAACAGCTAACACAGAAGATTACATGGCGTAATGTTTACATTTGTATTATTCTTGTGGCAAAGACAGTGTGCAATTTATGAAACATGATTCATATGAACAATCCCTTGCCCCTAAAAGAAAACCACGTAAGTTGTAACACGAAGGAAACTGTTGTAGTGTCAGGCATATTGACACAACACAGGCTTGTCAGTCGGCTTTACATAGTAGCTTTTAGATGAGTCTTCAAATATACGGCAAACTAAATGCGGAAATATAAAACAATTTTATTACACTTATAATACAAATTTTACGAAATGTTTATAATAGCAATTAGATACAGGTGCAGTAATTCTGAATCACTATCACTTGATTCCTTGTTATTTAGTTCCTTCATAGTACAGAGCATCATCCCTTGTACAATGTAGTGCATTCAATTTCGAACATTCTTAAATGCCTGCTATGCAATCTGATTTGGAACCCACATCCATGTATCATCATTCCATTGGCACACTTGCATGTTTTACATGACCCGTTGGTGTCAGTTGTCTGTCACTTTTCGAAAGGCAGTTGGTCAGTGTACATGTGTTTAAGCTTGATCTTAAACGATTTATTGAAACAGAAGTCAAGTGGTTGATGAATTGACATCATCCCACATGGATGGCGCACAATTAGAACCTTTTTCCCCCACTTAATAAATAACTTTCTTCTTGAAATCCTAGTGCTTCATTACAGTTCACATACCCCAGCACTTTACAAAATTCAACGAAACAATACGTGAAATCAGAATGAGATAACTCGTGGAAGAATCCTAAAGCCTTGTGTATTGTTGGTATTTACATAAAGAAATGTATGTTTGTTGCTACTAACATTTCACAGTCTACTACAATTTATATTTGCGCCTGCAAAGCAAGCCTGTGTAGCACTGCTTATACAGGAAAAATTACTTGTGGCAGCTCCTAGCACATTTATTTCAGAATTTCATCCGTTTTGTACTCTATTTAAATCAGAGGCAAAAACTGGAAAAAATGGGGCTCAGATTTGGGTAAATACACTAGATTTTTTTTTCACAATAGCCACGCAATGTGTAAATTTCATAGTGGTTTCACTTGAATAAATTCAAAGTAAGATCATTTTGTTTTATGACGTCACGTCTTCAGGGGATCTATAAAAAATAAACTAAATAATGCAGACGAAAGTGCACTGTTATGCAAAGTAAAGTACAACATTCGTAACTGAAGGTTTTCATATACCATTTTGGATTCGGGATTCGGTAGTATTCGGCCATTATGTACCGAATCTCGAATCCGAAGCCAGTGTGTATTCGGCTGAACCACTATGACACAACCCTAGTTCAGATACCACCAGCATTTCGTGTAAGCTGATGAAAGTGGGGTAACCAGGTGAGCCTGATATCAAGTTGCATACCCAAGAAGTGATGCGTTCCCTCGACGCTAAGGAGTTGATCAGCTAAATACAGTTTTGGATCTGGGTGAACTGCCCTACGGCAACAGAAATGCTTAACTCTCATCTTTGTGGCAAGAACTGGAAGCCATGGCTGAAGGCCCAGAACTGTGTCTTTCTGGTTGCTCCCTGCATTTGCCATTCAGTAAGGCCGATGCTGGCAGAGCTGAAATACACACAGATGTCATCATCAAACAAGGAAAATGTGACAGATGATCCAAACTGCTGCAGCAAGACCATTGATGACGATCAGAAAGAGGAAAACACTAGGAACGGAGCCCTGTGGGAACCCATTCCCCTGGGCATGGGATGAGCTCTGGGAGGAACCAATCCTAAAGGAGTGAAGTGCCAGGATGTTTTGGATGAAATCAGGAGTGAACCACAGAAATCCCTTTCAAACAGCACTGCAAATATATTATGGTACCAAGTAGTATCAATAGCCTCTCAGACATCAAAGAAGACTGTGATGAGGTGCTCATGCCAAGCGAAGGCAGTACAAATGGCCAACTCCAAAGATACTAATTGCCAAGAGTGGAGTGGTCCCGATGGAAGCTTTCATTATGCATATCAGCATTTATGGAATGTAGTCAGCTGACGATTTTGATAGGCGTATAAAGATAAACAATTATATTATTACTTCATCTATCTTTTGTACATCACATGTGTCTACTTTGACCAAGTATCATGGAAAACACATGCTGTATCACTTGCTTATTTCTTCTAAACATGGAAAGACTGGTTTCAAAATCTGGAGACCCATTTGTTTTCTATTTTGCATAACATATGTTGCAGCTGATCCATTTTAGTGACTGGTCTTCATTTATGGTCTTCTTTACTTTTTATTTCTGTGACATCTACAAATATAGGACAAATATTATTCAGATGTAATAAAATAAAAACAAAAATCCACACTTACAGAAAAATGCAGTTGAGGTTGGGATATCGCTGACCACGTCTGCTCAGCATCTCCAGCATCTACACTGTCAGTGATAGCTGCTATATTTGAAAGAACACATACACTCGCTGTGATCTCTTCCAGTGTCAGATCTCTCTGTAAATTAAAGGTTTCTCTTTAACTCTATCTGTTTCAGTATCTTAAGGCTGTAGTCACAATTCTTACTTACTGCTGAAGTATAGATTACAAGCAAATATGGTTTTTGCCCAGGTATACTCTAAATTTCATTAGAGTTTAAAACAATATTATAAACATGTATCTACCTTGAAACCACTTGCTTTACAACAAAACTCAAGTTAAACTTACATTAGTATTATACAAGAAAAGTTAAGCCTACAGTTAATATTACATAATTACTTTGGTGAATGAATAAGAAAAATTTGAAGAAAAAGAAGTGAAGAAGTCTTAGTTTACAGTTTAAAAAGTATCCAAGAAACTCCCAGCCGCTTGTTGAAGCCCAATTTTGAGGTATCTTATCTATTTAAATAAAGGAAGAACAGGAATATATTTCTTTATTAGTCTGCTAATTTTAAGGCCATATTGTTTTGTCAGATCATTGCAGTACATGCCAAACAACTGAGACATATCATCAAGATGTATGCCTGATACCTGTAATGTCTGTCTAAAAGTGAAACAGCACAAAAAGACAAGTTTGAAGGGGGACAAATCTTCATAATATGGAGCTCATGAGATAGAAGAAACTGTCTTGGTTGCAGAATGGGAGAATAATTTTTAATATGGCTCTATGGTCTAAGCATGATAAGTAGGTATGTAGTAAAATCGTATAACAGAAAAGCTATCTTGTAGAATCCCCAAGTGGGGATGGGAGGGGAGGAGTGGAGGAAGAATACAAAAGGAAAGAAGATTAGGGTTCAACACACCATCAACAACATGGCCATTAGAGGCAGACCTCACACTATGATTGCTTGGGTAAGGATGGGGAAGGATATCGGCCAAGACTATCAAACGACCCATCCCAGCATTTGCCTTGTATGATTTAGGGAAATCACTACCTAAAACTGGAAGGTTGGAGGTGGATTTGAACCACAGGACATGGGAACTTTTCGATGTGGGATGTGTGTGTTAACAACAAGTTATCATATGTTGACACCTGGACTGAAGAATAAACTCTAAGGACAACTCTCATCTGTGCAATTGAGAAAAGATGGTGGTGACAGAGACGGGGAGGTATCCAGATGACCAAGGTTGTGAAGTAGCCATTTTGATGAAGCATGTTATCTTCAGATGTATGTTATGCTACATGGGAGGTCTACATTGCTTTTCACCACAGTTTGGTGGAGACCATTTAGTCTAATGGACAGCTAGTTGGTATTCATGGCAACATAAAAATAAGCTGTGCAGTAACTGCAGCAGAGTTGGTAAATCACATGGGTGTTTTCACAGATTGCCCAGCATTTGACACAATAGGAAAGCCTGAGATGGGACTAGAATTGGAAGTGATGGATGGGTGGATTTGTGAGGTGTTGTAATAGGGTCTTCCAGATGCATATGATCCCTGTTGCATTGGGCTGGGAATGGTGGTGATATAGGGATGGACTAGGATGATGTGGAGGTACGATGGATAATAGACCATCACTTTGAGGTAGGGGAGGGGGTTATCTTGTGCAGGACGTCTCATCGATGACATCACTCATCTATACACCAACACCCTTCATAATTTAAACCCAATACCTCATTCCCCATTAGCCTTATTAACTTTAACCTAATGAAGAACTACTTTTCCTACAAGGAGAAAACATACAAACAAATCCACAGCAGAGCCATAGCCACCTGCATGATATCCTCTCCCAAGCCAACCAGTTTATGGACCAACTGGAGAAAACCTTCACAGCCTCCACAACCCCCCCCCCCCCCCCCCCGTACCTCTGCTTTGGTCCAGATTCATGATTTGGATCAGGACCAGGACACCCTATCCCCCATCATCCACAACCTCAATTTATCATTTCCCACCTGCTTCAACTGGTCTTCTTCAACACAGTGTCCCACCTTCATGGAAGTTAATTCCACCTCACAGATGGCTCCATCCACACTTCTGACCATATGAAGCACACCAATCACCAACAGTACAAACATCTTGATAGTTGTTATCCCTTCCACACCAAAAAATCCCTCCCATACAGCATGGCCACTCTTGGATGGTGCTTTTGCAGGTGCAAGAAGTCCCTTGCTCTATATGCTGAGAGTCTCACAAGGATCTTCACAGACAGGTACTATCTCCTATATCTAGTCTGCAGACAGATTTCCCATGCAGACAGCTGTCACCACCCTTCACAGAGGCAGGCCGAAGGTATTTAAATCACCCGCTACTGGTCTAGAACCCAGTTCCCTTTAAGCCGCTGTAGCATGCGGATCTCCATGCCGGCGCATTTCCAGGAGCTCAGTCCATCAGTTCACCTGATGATGGCGACATGTATGATCACCGAAATATTGTGCCCGTTGGGCACTCTAAACTGGCAGTACACCCATGGATATTTTGATTATGTATTATCATGTTATTACTATAATAAATAATTAAGTGCCTTTGTAATTAACAGCTACACTATGTACAATTGAAATAAGTGTTACCACCACACAAGGAATGCAAAGGGAAGGAGAAATAACAGGACCCACTCAAATTTCATAAGATAAATGAAGTTTCTTACCACATTTATGAAGGTAGCCTTTGACCCACTTACATTAAAGTCGATAGGGCATTCAACAGATGTGACGTTGAAACACCAATTATAAACTGGAAAGCCTTCAGCAGATTGTCTTGGAAGAGGTTTTTTAATTCTTTATTTTGTTAAAAAGGTCATGCTTTGGATGAGAATGACCAACCATGATGGAATTAACAAATGAAGATGAAAAATTAATTTATTACAACACATCAATCATTTTACCTGGCACTGAAGACGATCAGCACACATCTCTTCAAGATAAAGGGGTGCTGCTGAATGTTTCACTTCATTTAACGACAGCGCTTTAAGAGATGTGAGTAGCTGATGAACATTATTTGCTGATAGAGCTTCATTTATTGATGTTATGGCTGCTGTTACTGTGAAAGAAATGGAATATTCATTGATAGTTAACAGGCATATGAAGTATGATAAACTCTTTTTGTACACTTGGCACACTAACATATCACTATATATCAATTCCTCCACAACTTTAATAATTCTCCTCAATTCACTGCAAAGAAGATACATTCAAGCAACATACAGGTACAAGCAGATGACACGCACACACACACACACACACACACACACACACACACACACACACACACAGTCAAGAAGCCTAGAGAATTTTTTTATACAAAGATCAGATTATTAATTGTTAATGTTCCACTTATAGAATAAATTAATTAGTTTGATTATTAATTAGTTTGATTATTAAGGATCTAGAATGTTCACTGCTTTAGACAATACATATTTATCAGTTCCACATTATGAATCACAAATACACAAAACACCTGTAATCTGTAACGATGCTGGATGTCATTTCAAACGTCTGTATATGTTAGCTAAGTCAGAAATCATTTTTATCATGCAATTAGTTAAATAAGTGTAGATACTGCTTGTAAAATTTTTCACATTTTACCACCTTTTAAGCCAAAATAGTATGAAAATGTTATATCATTTTCTTGTTGTAAATATTCAAGACTGTTCTGTGTAGCCTTCAATTTTGTTCATTGGAAAGTAATTGCACTCTATAATATTAACTGTTTGAAACAGTACAGAATTATTAAGATGTTACATAAGGCGAGTGCACTTAGCACTTGGTAGCCAGTCAGTAGAGGCATATCTGTGCAAGTCTGTTCAGTGCAGGGCAGTTTAAGTTTAATTTTGATGTTTCAAAGGTGATATCTTTAGTGAATAAATGAAAAGTGGTGGAAAAGAAAACACTTGTTTTTTCTTTCTGTGTGGAAGAACGTCGAATACCATCGAATACTTACTGCAGCAAATGTTACAAAACACCGCATCACAGTGAGATTGACATCGAAGCTAAATATCGAAATCATCATGCCAGTGTTCGCACTACAGAAAGCAAGAACAAGGCACAAACGTCAATTATTTCAAACAATGGAAATACCTTAAAGGATTCAACAATATTTTGGAAAGAATAGGTTGCTACTCACCACAGAGACGCCCGATAAGCCGCAGAAAGGCACACATGACAGAATAAACAAAAAATTAAGCTTTTGGCTGTTAAGCTTTCATCTACCACAGAGAACACGCAAGCACCTTCACAAACACACACACACACACACACACACACACACACACCACACACACACACACACACACACACACACACGCGCGCGCGCGCACATCCGCGGCAGATGAAGGCTTAATAGCCAAAAGCTTCATTTTTTGTTTATTCTGTAATGTGTGCCTTTCTGTGGCTCATCAGGTGTCTCTGTGGTGAGCAGCAACCTATCCTTTCCAAGTATTCTATGTTTAAGTTCTTAAGATCTATTCACTTGAATTAAGAAATCAAACTGAGATGTAATATGATTTAGAAAATATAAAGGATTATTCTGCAAAAACGTCTTCTCATTCCCTGTTTTCTACCCCATGTAACGTCACAGTGTTCAAAAGTAGTTCACCATACCACTTTTCTGTACAACGTGAGTGAAACCATACACATCCCAGTCTATACTCTACTCTTCAAAAGAGATAGATTGGCTGGCCAGTACTTACCTTTATGCTGTAGCACTGATAGTCACACAAAGAAAGAAAAAGGATGAAAGAATAGGACAAGCTTTCGGAACAGGGTTTCTTCATCAGGTAGGAGAGAAGGGAAGAAAAAAAGGAATGGGAACAGAAGGGGAAGGAAATTTATGACCTACGTCATGGGGGGGGGGGGGGATGATTGAGGATTGTCGAAGACAGAAATAATGTATATTAGTACTGAGCCACACCAAAGATGATATATATAACCAAAGAGGATAGATCAAGCAGTAAAGAGTAGTACGATATGTGAACCAAATGATGCTAAGTGGGAGGGTGAAGGAGAGGGAAGGTTGTTTACAACATTATTGACTAACAGGGAAAGATATAGAGAACACACACACACACACACACACACACACACACACACACACACACACATACAACCACTCATATATATAAAAGGAAACTTTCCTGGTGGGATAAATATGTATCAAAAATAAAAATCTAGTAACTTACCCAAAGCACAGGCTCATAGATAGTCAAAAAACAAATAAAAACACACACAAGCACAACATTCAAGCTTTCGCAACCGTTGGCCGCTTCTTCAGGAAAAGAGGAAGGAAGGAGGGGGAAAAGGAAAGGATGCAGGTCTTAAGGGAGTGGAAGAGGAGTCATTCCAATCCCCCATCCTTTCCTTTTCCCTCTCCTTCCCTACTCTGCCTGAAGAAGTAAATAGGTTGCGAAAGCTTGCGTTTGTGTGTGTGTGTGTCATCAAATAGTTGTTGATTACAACTGGGTAGATCCATGCTTTGACACCTCATTGTTAATTATGTCATATCTCCTGAACTACATGTTATATTATTCTGTTTTTGGCCTAAAAAATGTTCATGGCCATACAGGGTACAACTCACCAAAGTTGCAGCACTATCTAATGAAATGAATGTATAGAGAACAAAAATACAGGCATATATATATATATATATATATATATATATATATATATATATATATATATATATATATATAAAAATAGAAAAGAGATGACTTACCAAAAGGACCGGCTCGTCGAGAGAAACAAATAAAATCACACACAAACACACATACAAGCTTTCGCCACCACTGGCAGCTTCTTCAGGAAAAAGAGGAAAAAAGGGGAGGAAAAGGGAAGGATATGGGTTTTAAGGAAGTGGAAAAGGAGTCATTCCAATCCCAGGAGTGGAAGGACTTACCTTAGGGGAAAAAAAGGAAGGTAAACAAATACACACACACTCAGACATATCGAAACGCAAGCACACCTAGACAAAAATCTTTATTTTATACCATTTTCCTACCTGGAAGGTCTCCTTCTATAATATATATATATTCCTCTTTTTCCTGAAGAAGCTGCCAGTGGTGGCGAAAGCTTGTATGTGTGTTTGTGTGTGATTTTATTTATTTTATTTGTTTCTATCGACGAGCCGGTCCTTTTGGTAAGTCATCTGTTTTCTATTTTTATTTTGTTTATATATATATATATATATATATATATATATATATATATATTATAGAGGAAAAATTCCTAAAAGGTAAAATATACGTAAAAAATAGAAGAAGTCACTTACCAGGCGAAAGGGCACAGGCAGTAATAGCAACAAATAAACACACAGACACACACACACACACAAAAATGCTAGCTTTCGCAGCCTAGCTGCTTCATCAGGCAGAAGGGAAGGAGAGGGAAAAGGAAATGATGAGGGTTTTAAGGAAGGGGGTAAGGAGCCATTCCAATCCCGGGACAGGAAAGACTTACCTTGGGGGAAAAAATGGAAGATAAATAAATGCACATACACCCACACATTTACACAGACACTTACACAGACACAAGTACACTTGTGTACTTGTGTACTTGTGTCTGTGTAAATGTGTGGGTGTATGTGCATTTATTTACCTTCCATTTTTTCCCCCAAGGTAAGTCTTTCCTGTCCCGGGATTGGAATGGCTCCTTACCCCCTTCCTAAAACCCTCATCATTTCCTTTTCCCTCTCCTTCCCTTCTGCCTGATGAAGCAGCTAGGCTGCGAAAGCTAGCATTTTTGTGTGTGTGTGTGTCTGTGTGTTTATTTGTTGCTATTACTGCCTGTGCCCTTTCGCCTGGTAAGTGACTTCTTCTATTTTTTACGTATATATATATATATATATATATATATATATATATATATATATATATATATATATATATATATTATAGAAGGAGACCTTCCAGGTAGGAAAATGGTATAAAATAAAGATTTTTGACTTACCTAAAGTACAGGCTCGTCGATAGGAACACCAAACACACACAAAAACACACAACCATTCGAGCTTTCGCCACCAGTGGTGGCTTCTTCGGGAAAAAGAGGGAGGAAGGAGAGGAGAAAGGGAAGGATACGGGTTTTAAGGAAGTGGAAAAGGAGCCATTCCAATCCCAGGAGTGGAAGGACTTACCTTAGGGGACAAAAAGGGCGAAAGCTTGAATTGTTGTGTGTTTTTGTGTGTGTTTGGTGTTCCTATCGACGAGCCTGTACTTTAGGTAAGTCAAAAATCTTTATTTTATACTATATATATATATATATATATATATATATATATATATATATATATATATATATATATATATAAGAAACAAACTGGCTGATATTACTGTTTTGTTAAAATTATAATACTTAGACAGTCCTAAAAGATGTAACATTTTGTAACCAGTTTTAAAATACTCTTATTCTTTTCTTTTTTACTATTTCATGTTAAATACTGTCTGCTAAAAGTATATACATATATCACTGTGGCAACACTCACCAGGCAGTTCTCTCTCTCTCTCTCTCTCTGTGTGTGTGTGTGTGTGTGTGTGTGTGTGTGTGTGTGTGTGTGTGTGTGTGTCTGTGTGCAGTAAGAAATGAAGCAGTTGTATGCTACTTCCTCCTACAATGTTACTGCATCAATAATATGAAACATGCCTAAATCAAAAATACCAAAGTAAGTTTATGTATTAAGTGTGCAAATGAAGTTGTCACATTGTAATTATTGCTGCAAACAAACTGCAAAGAGCATGTAACTAAGTAAATAAGAAATAAATATGAAAAATAGAAAACGGATGACTTACCCAAAGGACAGGCTCGTCGACAGACACAAATAAAATTACATGCCTTTGTGCACGGCTAGCACATCTTGGCGCAGTGTTACACCGTCCGGGTTATCTGGATACTTCCCACTGACACCAACCTTTCAGAACTCCGGAGATGGGAACTTGCCCTTCAGCTTATTCTCTCCTCCCGTTGCCTACCTGGTCTCAACCACAGCTACATTCAAATTCCCGCCCACCATCTTTAGCATCTTTGCCTCGGTCCTGTGGACAGAGCCTCTGCCTCAAGTGGTATCTCTGTCCAACTTCTTTGCATTTTACAAATGTCTATCTAGGTGTGTTTGCATTTGGATATGTATGTGTGTGTGTGTGTGTGTGTGTGTGTGTGTGTGTGTGTGTGTGTGTGTGTGTGTGTGCGTGCGTGCGTGCGTGTGTGTTTGTTTACCTTCCTTTTGTCCCCTAAGGTAAGTCCTTCCGCTCCTGGGATTGGAATGACTCATTTTCCACTTCCTTAAAACCCATATCCTTCCCTTTCTCCTCTCCTTTCTTCCTCTTTTTCCTGAAGAAGCAACCAACAGTTGCGAAAGCTTGTGTGTGTGTGTGTGTGTGTGTGTGTGTGTGTGTGTGTGATTTTATTTGTGTCTGTCGACGGGCCTGTCCTTTGGGTAAGTCATCCGTTTTCTATTTTTTATATTTGTTTATCCCATCAGGAAAGTTTCCTTCTATAATTTTCGTTTCACCAATTTAAATAAGAAATAATTAAGATTCACTTACTTTGTAAAGAGCGGTACCCATTATCATTAGCTCTGGTTATAGCCTCCTGCAGTTCCTTCACAATTTGACAACTAAAATCATCCAGTATTGCATCTATATCATTGCCTTTGTCTTGGTGTTTTTCCCATAGTAACCTAATCTCTTCCAAATAAAGAGTGTTGAACCTATCATTGATAGCCTTTAAGAAAAATATATCACAGAAGTTAATTAACTCAGCAATACAATAACATGATGTACAAAAACATAAAAAAACTAATTTTAAAAGTTTTATAGATTGATCTTGCATAATAATGTTACATTAGAGAAGAGATTTCTAAATGACAATAAGTAATATTACATGTGTGGAAAAATTCGTGGTGAATTATGTTTCTCACCATACAATATGAAGCACTTTGTTCCAACACCAAAATTTCAGTGTTCTCGTGCTTAATTATATTTCATGAATCATTCCATAGGCATCACACCATCAACAAATTACCACTATATTGTTTAATATTATTTGTGCTGATGGTAGTTAAATATAAACTAGCAGGGACAGGAATAATTTGTTTTAATGATAATGTGATAAATATTGAATTTGTTGAGTGTGTTTTTTTTTTAACGCAAAATCAGAGCTTTTATACGAAACCCTGTATCTAGGTAAGGCACGCCGTAAGTCAAATGATGTCAGCAACATATTTATGTAGAAATGTTTTACATCCAAATGTTGTTATTTTGTAATACATACTGTAATACCACACATTGTTAGGTGCACATCTTGAAAGTAGTGAGATTTCCATTTGGTAACTGTCAGCAAGCTTATTTTTCTCTGTGTTTAGTTTTGAAAATATTATGGGCATTAAAAATACATGATTGTTTTCAAATTTTGATGTAATTCTTCACCGAAATGTTTCTTGCATTTTGGAACATTTTCGGATTATTTTCTGAAAACGAATGCTGCTCTGGCAGTTTGTAAATTTGACGTACTGTGCATGCGCAGCTTTAGCTGACGGAACTGCATTTTAACAAGGTCTTCTAATAGCATTGAAGCAGTTTTGTTGTTATATTCTTTTGCTGTGCTGTTATTGTTATCGCTGCGACTTGGGATCACTACTTTTGGGGTTTATGTTGGTTCTCTCTCAGGATTATAATCACCGCAACAGAATTTAAACAAAATGCCCCCCCCCCTTTTTTATGCTCATTTTTATCATCATCTGTGCTGTGTCCATTTTAACCTAGTGAGTAAAATTTTATTTATGACAGCACCGACGTATTGCGTACTAGTTAATGAAACCAACATTTCATTGCCAATATTAGCATACTAAACTAAAATTAAATTTTTCAAATGTTTTTGTTTAACTTCTGTGCTACAAGGCTGAATACCACTTCTTTTGTTTGATGATGGATTTATGTTCTGTCTGTTTTTACATCACTTGTCTAGATGTTTGTAAGTTCAGTCCTTATGGGGGGGGGGGGGGGGGAGGAGTGTGGTCGCAATAAAGGGACCCTGAGCAGGAGCAGTCGGGGAGGAGGAAGAAGAGCTTGTGTCATGGTTGGGTAACAGTCATATATCCTGCACTGAAAAGCAACTGAAAATGCAGAGCATAAATGAGTCTTGCAAGTGAAAAAATAAGACAATGTTAAAAGATAGATTTTTGTATTTAGAGTCTGTATTACTGACGGGAAAAAGAATTTAAAGCTCAGACTTGTAGCAAAACAGACATCATTAAATTTTGTCACATTTTTATCTCGAGTTAAATAACTTTGTGACAAAAATTTCTGTTTTAGTTGTAGCCAAGACTTTTTATTTACTCGTAATACTGTTGCAAAGGCAAATACTTTTATTTATTACATAATAATTATTAATATACAAAAATATAGTCCTACATTTTTCAATATCGTTATTCCTTAATAAATTGCAACAAAACAGAAATATTTAAGTCAGCGAGAGAAGTCCTAGTTTCAAAAAACTGGTCCTGAGAAAAGGGGAAACCTGTCAGATGCAATCATTGGGAATTCATTCCCCCCCCCCCCCCACAGTAATGAAAGTACTTTGTGTATAAAAAAAGATTTTTAGATACTTATTTGCATCAATATTTTTTGTTTAAAATTATTTTTTCCAGTACCTATATCAAATTTGACCCACCCTATCTTACAAATAATGCCATTTTCAACATACCATTGAAAAATTGTTAAATATGACAAAATATATTACCAAAAATAGAAATAGATTACCAGAAAATAACATCAAGAAATAACACCAAATAACACCAAAAAAATAACACCAATTTTGGCCATAAAATAACAATATTTTTTTCCTGTCCCTAAAGCTAGCAAATTAAAATAACTACTTTTACTTTAAAAAATATGCTGCTTTCTCATATACATTAAATAGCTATCATTATGATCATGATATTAAAACATCAATTCTAAATCACAATGCATACCATCACACACACAGACACACACACACACACACACACACACACACACACACAAACAACTGATCATTCATTCTACTTCAAGACTATCTACTACTCCAAAGTGTTGTCAGAGGCTAAACTCACATACATGACACTTATAAAAGAGAGATGTGGTATTATGGCAGAAGAATTAGAACATTACAAATAAACAGGCACAATGAAAATGAACATTAAGACACAAACAACTTCCTTAACCTAACTTAAACATATTTCCCTATTATTTTTAATTACATTACTGTGATTATATATATAAACATTGTCACAGTTATGTTTCTACAGTGTGTCTGCCTAGGGGTGCTGCGAAAGCTAGTGTTTGTGTGTGTGTGTGTGTGTGTGTGTGTGTGTGTGTGTGTGTTTGTGTGAATTTATTAATTTATTTGTGCTACTATCACTTCCTGTGCTCCTTCGCCTGGTAAGTAATCTTCATCTATTTTTTATATATATATTTTCCTGCTAGGAATTCCTCCTCACATATATATCTCCAGGTGTGTGTGTGTGTGTGTGTGTGTGTGTGTGTGTGTGTGTGTGTGTGTGTGTGTGTGTTTGGATATGTGTGAGTGTGTGTGTATTTGTTTACTTTCCTTTTTTCCCCCCTAAGATAAGTCCTTCCACTCCTGGGATTGGAATGACTCCTTTTCCACTTCCTTAAAACCCATATCCTTCCCTTTCTCCTCCCCTTTTTTTCCTCTTATCCTGAAGAAGCGACCAACGGTTGCAAAAGCATGTATGTGTGTTAGTGTGTGATTTTATTTGTGTCTATCTTTGGTAAGTCATCCGTTTTATATATATATATATATATATATATATATATATATATATATATATAATATTATAGAAGGAGACCTTCCAGGTAGGAAAATGGTATAAAATAAAGATTTTTGACTTACCTAAAGTACAGGCTGGTCGATAGGAACACTAAACACACACAAAAACACACAACCATTCGAGCTTTCGCCACCAGTGGTGGCTTCTTCGGGAAAAAGAGGGAGGAAGGAGAGGAGAAAGGGAAGGATACGGGTTTTAAGGAAGTGGAAAAGGAGCCATTCCAATCCCAGGAGTGGAAGGACTTACCTTAGGGGACAAAAAGGAAGGTAAACAAATACACACACACTCACACATATCCACATATATATGGTGTTTTTGGATGTGGATATGTGTGAGTGTGTGTGTGTATTTGTTTACCTTCCTTTTTGTCCCCTAAGGTAAGTCCTTCCACTCCTGGGATTGGAATGGCTCCTTTTCCACTTCCTTAAAACCCGTATCCTTCCCTTTCTCCTCTCCTTCCTCCCTCTTTTTCCCGAAGAAGCCACCACTGGTGGCGAAAGCTCGAATGGTTGTGTGTTTTTGTGTGTGTTTAGTGTTCCTATCGACCAGTCTGTACTTTAGGTAAGTCAAAAATCTTTATTTTATACCATTTTCCTACCTGGAAGGTCTCCTTCTATTATATATATATATATATATATATATATATATATATATATATATATATAAAAATAGAAAACAGATGACTTACCAAAAGGACCGGCTCGTCGATAGAAACAAATAAAATAAATCACACACAAACACACATACAAGCTTTCGCAGCCTAGCTGCTTCGTCAGGCAGAAGGGAGGAGAGGGAAAAGGAAATGATGAGGGTTTCAAGGGAGTGGATAAGGAGTCATTCCAATCCCGGGACAGGAAAGACTTACCTTGGGGGGAAAAAAAGAGGGTAAACAAAAACACACACACCCACACATTTACACAGACGCAAGTACACTTAGGCAGACACACTGTAGAAAGCAAAGAAATTAGAAGTTAGACAGAGATGCCACTTGAGGCAGAGGCTCTGTCCAGAGAACCAAGGCAAAGATGTTAAGATGGTGGGTGGGAATTCAAATTTAGCGGAGGTTGAGACCAGGTGGGTAACGGGAAGAGAGAATATGCTGAAGGGCTAGTTCCCATCTCCGGAGTTCTGAAGGATTGGTGTCGGTGGGAAGTATCCAGATAACCCGGACGGTGTAACACTGTGCCAAGATGTGCTGGCCGTGCACCAAGGCGTGTTTAGCCACAGGGTGATCCTCATTACCAACAAACACTGTCTGCCTGTGACCATTCATGCGAATGGACAGTTTGTTGCTGGTCATTCCCACATAGAACGCTTCACAGTGCAGGCATGTCAGTTGGTAAATCACGTGGGTGCTGTCACAAGTGGTTCTGCCCTTGATTGTGTACACCCTCCGGGTTACGGGACTGGAGTAAGTGGTGGTGGAAGGTTGCATAGGGCAGGTTTTACAACGGGGGGCGGTTACAAGGGTAGGAGCCAGAAGGTAGGGAAGGTGGTTTGGGGATTTCATAAGGATGGACTAGGAGGTTACGGAGGTTAGGTGGGCGGCGGAAAGACACTCTCGGAAGAGTGGGGAGGATGTCGTGAAGGATGGATCTCATTTCGGGGCAGGATTTTAGGAAGTCGTATCCTTGCTGGAGAGCCACGTTCAGAGTCCGCTCCAGTCCCGGAAAGTATCCGGTGACAAGAGGGGCACTTCTGGGGTTCCGTTGAAGGTTCTGAATTTGGGGGGATGAGGAAGTGGCTCTGGCAATTTGCTTCTGTACCAGATCAGGAGGATAGCTGCGGGATGTGAAGGCTGTTATCAGGTTATTGGTGTATTGGTTCAGGGATTCAGGACTGGAGCAGACTCGTTTGCCACGAAGACCTAAGCTGTAGGGAAGGGAAAGTTTGATGTGGAAAGGATGGCAGCTGTCATAAGGCAGGTACTGTTGTTTATTGGTAGGTTTGATGTGGACGGATGTGTGTAGTTGGCCGTTGGATAGATGGAGGTCGACATCGAGGAAAGTGGCATGGGATTTGGAATAGGACCAGGTGAATTTGATGGGACCAAAGGAATTGAGGTTGGAGAGGAAATTCTGGAGTTCTTCTTCACTGTGAGTCCAGATCATGAAGATGTCGTCAATGAATCTATACCAAACTTTGGGTTGACAGGCTTGGGTGTCCAGGAAGGCTTCCTCTAAGCGTCCCATAAATAAGTTCGCGTACGAGGGGGCCATCCTGGTCCCCATGGCTGTTCCCTTTAGTTGTTGGTATGTCTGGCCCTCAAAAGTGAAGAAGTTGTGGGTTAGGATGAAGCTGGCTAGGGTATTAAGGAAAGAGGTTTTAGGTAAGGAAGTGGGTGGTCGGCGTGAAAGGAAATATTCCATCGCAGCGAGGCCCTGGGCATGTGGGATATTAGTGTATAAGGAAGTGGCATCGATGGTTACAAGGATGGTTTCAGGAGGTAACAGGCTGGGTAAGGATTTCAGGCGGTCGAGGAAGTGGTTGGTGTCTTTGATGAAGGATGGGAGACTGCACATGATGGGTTGAAGGTGTTGGTCTATGTAGGCAGAGATTCGTTCTGTTGGGGCTTGGTAACCGGCCACAATGGGGCGGCCGGGATGATTGGGTTTGTGAATCTTCGGAAGTAGGTAGAAGGTGGGGGTGCGGGGTGTCGGTGGAGTCATGAGGTTAATGGAGTCAGGTGAAAGGTTTTGTAGGGGGCCTAAGGTTTTAAGGATTCCTTGAAGCTCTGCCTGGACATCAGGAATGGGATTGCCTTGAAAAACTTTATACGTGGTATTATCTGAAAGCTGACGCACTCCCTCTGCCACATACTCCCGCCGATCAAGTACCACTGTCGTGGAGCCCTTGTCGGCAGGGAGAATGACGATGGAACGGTCAGCCTTCAGATCACGGATGGCTCGGGATTCAGCTGCGGTAATGTTGGGAGTAGGATTAAGGTTTCTCAGGAAGGACTGGGAGGCAAGGTTGAAGGAATTCCTGGAAGGTTTGAAGAGGGTGAGTTTGAGGAAGAGCAGGTGGGTCTCGCTGTGACGGAGGACGGAACTGTTCTAGGCAGGGTTCGGTTTGAATGATGTTTTGGGGAGCTGGATCATTAGGAAGAGGATTATTTTTCCTCGTGGCAAAGTGATATCTCCAGCAAAGACTGCGAGTATAGGATAGTAAATCTTTCACAAGGGTTGTTTGGTTGAATTTGGGAGTAGGGCTAAAGGTCAGCCCTTTGGATAGGACAGAGGTTTCAGATTGGGAGAGAGGTTTGGAGGAGAGGTTGACCACTGAATTGGGATGTTGTGGTTCCGGATTGTGTGGATTGGAATTTTGAGGTTTGGGAGGGAGAGGAGTTGGGAGTGGGAGATTGAGTAGATGGGAGAGACTGGGTTTGTGTGCAATCAGAGGAGGTTGAGGTTTACTGGAGAGGTTATTGAGGGAGAGAGTGTTGCCTTTCCGGAGGTGGGTGACCAGGAGATTGGATAGTTTTTTGAGGTGCTGGGTGGCATGCTGTTCTAATTTGTGGTTGGCCCGAAGGAGGATATTCTGAACTGCAGGTGTAGATGTAGGAGAGGAAAGGTTGAGGATTTTGATTAGGGATAGGAGTTGACAGGTGTGCTCATTGGCGGAGTTGATGTATAGGTTAAGGATTAGGCGGGTGAGGGATATGGATTGTTCAGTTTGGAATTGGTATAGGGCGGGATGAAAGGATGGGTTACAGCCAGAGATGGGAACTTTCAGTGTGAGGCCCTTGGGGGTGATGCCAAATGTTAAACAAGCCTGAATGAATAAAATATGTGACCTTAGTCTGGCTAGGGCAAAGGCATGATGGCGGAGGGAATGTAGATAAAATTTGATGGGGTCAATGTAGGGTGACATGAATAGTATGGGAAAAAAAAGAAAAGAAAGAAAAAAAAAATCTGTTGGTAGAATAAGGTTGAAGGGTAAAAATAATCTAACGAATGAATAGAAGTGAAAACGTGTAGAAAAAAGATCGGAAATGTCGGAAAAACGGGAATTGAAATAATCGCAAAGTTGCTATGAAATGCCGAAAATTGTTATGAAATGAAAACGTGTAGAAAAAAAGATCGGATATGTCGGAAGAACAGACGGAAATATCGAAAAACGGGAATGGAAATAATCGCGAAGTTGCTACGAAATGCCGAAAATTGTTATGAAAAGCCGAAAATTGTTATGAAGTGCCAATTACAGGTTATAGTAAATGAAGTTGTGAGATGATGTTAATGCAGTAAAATGAGAAATGTAGATGAAAGGGGGATATTATCGAGATACAGTTTTGAAGGCGGTATCTGCGAGAATATGAATAAAAAATAATAATAATGACGTTGGTCGTTTTGTTTGGATAGGCTCGCAAGTTAATATTACTGATTGTTGTACAGATTGTTGTATGTAGTCTAATTGCCTGGAGAAAATTGAATTATAAACTAAGAAGGGAGGTAAAAATAGAGTGAGAGTACTATGTAGAACATAAACAGAAGGAGAAAGTAAGAGGACAGAAAAGATTTCGAAAGGTACAGAGTAATAACAAACGATCGTGATTGTTAGATTCAAATTGATGAAACGAAAATTATAGAGGGAAACTTTCCCGGTGGGATAAACAAAAATAAAAATAGAAAACAGATGACTTACCAAAAGGACCGGCTCGTCGATAGAAACAAATAAAATAAATCACACACAAACACACATACAAGCTTTCGCAGCCTAGCTGCTTCGTCAGGCAGAAGGGAGGAGAGGGAAAAGGAAATGATGAGGGTTTCAAGGGAGTGGATAAGGAGTCATTCCAATCCCGGGACAGGAAAGACTTACCTTGGGGGGGAAAAAAAGAGGGTAAACAAAAACACACACACCCACACATTTACACAGACGCAAGTACACTTAGGCAGACACACTGTAGAAAGCAAAGAAATTAGAAGTTAGACAGAGATGCCACTTGAGGCAGAGGCTCTGTCCAGAGAACCAAGGCAAAGATGTTAAGATGGTGGGTGGGAATTCAAATTTAGCGGAGGTTGAGACCAGGTGGGTAACGGGAAGAGAGAATATGCTGAAGGGCTAGTTCCCATCTCCGGAGTTCTGAAGGATTGGTGTCAGTGGGAAGTATCCAGATAACCCGGACGGTGTAGCACTGTGCCAAGATGTGCTGGCCATGCACCAAGGCATGTTTAGCCACAGGGTGATCCTCGTTACCAACAAACACTGTCTGCCTGTGTCCATTCATGCGAATGGACAGTTTGTTGCTGGTCATTCCCAGATAGAACGCTTCACAGTGCAGGCATGTCAGTTGGTAGATCACGTGGGTACTATCGCAAGTGGCTCTGCCTTTGATCGTGTACACCTTCCGGGTTACGGGACTGGAGTAAGTGGTGGTGGAAGGGTGCATAGGGCAGGTTTTACAACGGGGGCGGTTACAAGGGTAGGAGCCAGAAGGTAGGGAAGGTGGTTTGGGGATTTCATAGGGGTGGACTAGGAGGTTACGGAGGTTAGGTGGGCGGCGGAAAGACACTCTCGGTGGAGTAGGAAGGATGTCATGAAGGATGGATCTCATTTCGGGGCAGGATTTTAGGAAGTCGTATCCTTGCTGGAGAGCCACATTCAGAGTCCGCTCCAGTCCCGGAAAGTATCCGGTGACAAGAGGGGCACTTCTGGGGTTTTGTGGAAAATTCTTAAATTGGGGAGATGAGGAAGTGGCTCTGGCAATTTGCTTCTGTACCAGACCAGGAGGATAGCTGCGGGATGTGAAGGCTGTTATCAGGTTATTGGTGTATTGGTTCAGGGATTCAGGACTGGAGCAGACTCGTTTGCCACGAAGACCTAAGCTGTAGGGAAGGGAACGTTTGATGTGGAAAGGATGGCAGCTGTCATAATGCAGGTACTGTTGTTTATTGGTAGGTTTGATGTGGACGGATGTGTGTAGTTGGCCGTTGGATAGATGGAGGTCGACATCGAGGAAAGTGGCATGGGATTTGGAATAGGACCAGGTGAATTTGATGGGACCAAAGGAGTTGAGGTTGGAGAGGAAATTCTGGAGTTCTTCTTCACTGTGAGTCCAGATCATGAAGATGTCGTCAATGAATCTATACCAAACTTTGGGTTGACAGGCTTGGGTGTCCAGGAAGGCTTCCTCTAAGCGTCCCATAAATAAGTTCGCGTACGAGGGGGCCATCCTGGTCCCCATGGCTGTTCCCTTTAGTTGTTGGTATGTCCGGCCCTCAAAAGTGAAGAAGTTGTGGGTTAGGATGAAGCTGGCTAGGGTATTAAGGAAAGAGGTTTTAGGTAAGGAAGTGGGTGGTCGGCGTGAAAGGAAATATTCCATCGCAACCTTTCCCCTCCTACATCTACACCTGCAGTTCAGAATATCCTCCTTCAGGCCAACCACAAATTAGAACAGCATGCCACCCAGCACCTCAAAAAACTATCCAATCTCCTGGTCACCCACCTCCGGAAAGGCAATACTCTCTCCCTCAACAACCTCTCCAGTAAACCTCAACCTCCTCTAATTGCACACAAACCCAGTCTCTCCCATCTACTCAATCTCCCACTCCCAACTCCTCTCCCTCCCAAACCTCAAAATTCCAATCCACACAATCCGGAACCACAACATCCCAATTCAGTGGTCAACCTCTCCTCTAAACCTCTCTCCCAATCTGAAACCTCTGTCCTATCCAAAGGGCTGACCTTTAGCCCTACTCCCAAATTCAACCAAACAGCCCTTGTAAAAGATTTACTATCCTATACTCGCAGTCTTTGCTGGAGAAATCACTTTGCCACGAGGAAAAATAATCCTCTTCCTAATGATCCAGCTCCCCAAGACATCATTCAAATCGAACCCTGCCTAGAACAGTTCCGTCCCCCGTCACAGCGAGACCCACCTGCTCTTCCTCAAAATCACCCTCTTCAAACCTTCCAGGAATTCCTTACTTCCAACCTTGCCTCCCAGTCCTTCCTGAGAAACCTTAATCCTACTCCCAACATTACCGCAGCTGAATCCCGAGCTATCCGTGATCTGAAGGCTGACCATTCCATCGTCATTCTCCCTGCCGACAAGGGATCCACGACCGTGGTACTTGATCGGCGGGAGTATGTGGCAGAGGGAGTGCGTCAGCTTTCAGATAATACCACATATAAAGTTTTTCAAGGCGATCCCATTCCTGATGTCCAGGCAGAGCTTCAAGGAATCCTCAAAACCTTAGGCCCCCTACAAAACCTTTCACCTGACTCCATTAACCTCATGACTCCACCGACACCCCGCACCCCCACCTTCTACCTACTTCCCAAGATTCACAAACCCAATCATCCCGGCCGCCCCATTGTGGCCGGTTACCAAGCCCCAACAGAACGAATCTCTGCCTACATAGACCAACACCTTCAACCCATCATGTGCAGTCTCCCATCCTTCATCAAAGACACCAACCACTTCCTTGATCGCCTGAAATCCTTACCCAGCCTGTTACCTCCTGAAACCTTCCTTGTAACCATCGATGCCACTTCCTTATACACTAATATCCCACATGCCCAGGGCCTCGCTGCGATGGAATATTTCCTTTCACGCCGACCACCCACTTCCTTACCTAAAACCTCTTTCCTTAATACCCTAGCCAGCTTCATCCTAACTCACAACTTCTTCACTTTTGAGGGCCGGACATACCAACAACTAAAGGGAACAGCCATGGGGACCAGGATGGCCCCCTCGTACGCGAACTTATTTATGGGACGCTTAGAGGAAGCCTTCCTGGACACCCAAGCCTGTCAACCCAAAGTTTGGTATAGATTCATTGACGACATCTTCATGATCTGGACTCACAGTCAAGAAGAACTCCAGAATTTCCTCTCCAACCTCAACTCCTTTGGTCCCATCAAATTCACCTGGTCCTATTCCAAATCCCATGCCACTTTCCTCGATGTCGACCTCCATCTATCCAACGGCCAACTACACACATCCGTCCACATCAAACCTACCAATAAACAACAGTACCTGCCTTATGACAGCTGCCATCCTTTCCACATCAAACGTTCCCTTCCCTACAGCTTAGGTCTTCGTGGCAAACGAGTCTGCTCCAGTCCTGAATCCCTGAACCAATACACCAATAACCTGATAACAGCCTTCACATCCCGCAGCTATCCTCCTGGTCTGGTACAGAAGCAAATTGCCAGAGCCACTTCCTCATCTCCCCAATTTAAGAATTTTCCACAAAACCCCAGAAGTGCCCCTCTTGTCACCGGATACTTTCCGGGACTGGAGCGGACTCTGAATGTGGCTCTCCAGCAAGGATACGACTTCCTAAAATCCTGCCCCGAAATGAGATCCATCCTTCATGACATCCTTCCTACTCCACCGAGAGTGTCTTTCCGCCGCCCACCTAACCTCCGTAACCTCCTAGTCCACCCCTATGAAATCCCCAAACCACCTTCCCTACCTTCTGGCTCCTACCCTTGTAACCGCCCCCGTTGTAAAACCTGCCCTATGCACCCTTCCACCACCACTTACTCCAGTCCCGTAACCCGGAAGGTGTACACGATCAAAGGCAGAGCCACTTGCGATAGTACCCACGTGATCTACCAACTGACATGCCTGCACTGTGAAGCGTTCTATGTGGGAATGACCAGCAACAAACTGTCCATTCGCATGAATGGACACAGGCAGACAGTGTTTGTTGGTAACGAGGATCACCCTGTGGCTAAACATGCCTTGGTGCATGGCCAGCACATCTTGGCACAGTGCTACACCGTCCGGGTTATCTGGATACTTCCCACTGACACCAATCCTTCAGAACTCCGGAGATGGGAACTAGCCCTTCAGCATATTCTCTCTTCCCGTTGCCCACCTGGTCTCAACCTCCGCTAAATTTGAATTCCCACCCACCATCTTAACATCTTTGCCTTGGTTCTCTGGACAGAGCCTCTGCCTCAAGTGGCATCTCTGTCTAACTTCTAACTTCTTTGCTTTCTACAGTTCTACAGTATGTCTGCCTAAGTGTACTTGTGTCTGTGTAAATGTGTGGGTGTATGTGCATTTATTTACCTTCCATTTTTTCCCCCAAGGTAAGTCTTTCCTGTCCCGGGATTGGAATGGCTCCTTACCCCCTTCCTTAAATCCCTCATCATTTCCTTTTCCCTCTCCTCCCCTTCTGCCTGATGAAGCAGCTAGGCTGCGAAAGCTAGCATTTTTGAGTGTGTGTGTGTCTGTGTGTTTATTTGTTGCTATTACTGCCTGTGCCCCTTCGCCTGGTAAGTGTTCATCTATTTTTTACGTATATTTTTTTCCTGTTAGGAATTTTTCCTCTATAATATATATATATATATATATATATATATATATATATGTGTGTGTGTGTGTGTGTGTGTGTGTGTGTGTGTGTGTGTGTGTGTGTGTGTGTGTAAAAAAATACATGAAGTCTACTTACCAGGCAAAGGAGCACAGGCAGTGATAGTAACAAATAAATACACACAAACACTAGCTTTCGCAGCCAAGCTGCTTCATCAGGCAGAAGGGAAGAAGAGGAAAAAGGAAATGATGAGGGTTTTTAGGGGAGTGGGTAAGGAGTCATTCCAATCCCTGGACAGGAAAGACTTCCCTTGGGGGAAAAATAGGAGGGTAAACAAATGCACACACACCCACACATACACACAGACATAAGTACACCTAGGCAAACAAATATAAAAAATAGAAAACGTATGACTTACCCAAAGGACAGGCTGGTCGACAGACACAAAAAATCACACACAAACACACAAAGCACACATACACACAATAAATGTGTGTTTGTGTGTGATATTTTGTGTCTGCCGACCAGCCTGTCCTTTGGGTAAGTCATCCATTTTCTATTTTTTATACACAATAACATAGTAAAAAATTAAATAAGTAATAAAGTAAGGAAAATGCAATTTTGACAACACTCCAAGAAACAAATGTCTCGGACACAGGTAGATATACAAACACATGCAACAGTGCTGGATTGGGTTTTTAAAAAGTGAGAAAGCTGGGTAGTGCTACAATGAATAGCAAGCTAGAATGGTAAATACTGGTGCAGGAAGAAAAATCTGCCATAAAATATGCAACAGGTCGACACTTCATGATGTGAGGAGAATATCTCAGATGAAAATTCAATATTCTACACATTTTCTAATGAATTGTTTTTTGATCAAAGAAAACACTAAATCGTAGATATTGGTCATGGCAGACCAGTAAAGATGTTTTATGTCGAATAAAGCAAAATGTGTCTAGTGATAAAGATTGCATTTATTGTAGTTTCATAGACAGACAAAAAATTCCCTTCATCGTTCATAACCATATTACAGTACACAACTATTCAAACAAACTCTTATGTAAAATATAATAATGGAAAGTCCAGGTTGGAATAAATAATATAGTGAGGACAGTTTACTACTCACCGCAAAGACGTGGCGACGAGCTGCGACAGGCACATACAAAAGACACACACATACAACACATTCAGCTATCGGCCATGGCCTTCTTCAGAAATAGAGCACTCACGCAATCACACAGGCACACAACACAGTCATACAACCATCACCTCCGACTGCCACACTTCGAATCACGCTCTGCAGCGAATCGGGGACGGGAGGGGAGGGGGAGGGGATAGAAAGGTTACGTCACGGTGGTGGGGATGGGTTAGATGGGAATAACGAGATGCAGCTTAGGAATGGAGTGGGGAGGCGGGTGAGGGGAGAAAATAAAATAAAATAAAATAAAATAAAATAAAGTAAAATAATTCATGTACACTGCAAGTGCACAAGACCACACACACACACACACACACACACACACACACACACACACACACACGATCACACATTCACACACCACTCAAATCAGGCGAGGTTTGGGATACAGAGGTAGGAACTGTAAGGTATGGGGAAAAAAAAGGGAAATTATCGTAGGTTGAGGCCTGGTTGATTTCGGGATCGGAGAATGTATTGTAGGGATAACTCCCATCTGTGCAGTTCAGAAAAGCTGGTGGTGGATGGGAGGATCCAGATGGCCCGGGTTGTGAAGCAGCCATTGAAATCAAGCATGTGCTCCGCTGCATGCTGTGCCACAGGGTGGTCCACCTTGTTTTTGGCCACAGTTTGGCGGTGGCCATTCATCCTAATGGACAGCTGGTTGGTGGTCATGCCAATATAGAAAGCTGTACAGTGCTTGCAACACAGTTGGTAAATTACGTGGCTGCTTTCACAAGTGGCCCGGCCTCTGATAGGGTAGGATAAGCCTGTGACAGGACTGGAATAGGAAGTGCTGGGTGGGTGGATTGGACAGGTCTTGCAGCGGGGTCTTCCACAAGGATATGATCCCTGTGGCAGTGAGCTGGGTTTCGGGGTGGCATAAGGATGAACTAGGATGTTGTGAAGGTTGGGAGGGCGACGGAACACCACTTTAGGAGGGGTGGGAAGGATCTTGGGCAGGATGTCTCTCATTTCAGGGCATGAGGATAGAAAATCAAAACCTTGGCGAAGGATGGAATTTAGTTGTTCGAGACCAGGGTAGTACTGGGTGACAAGGGGAGCGCTCTTTTGTGGATGGTTACTAGTGTTAGGAAGAGGATTTGGGGTGTGTGAGGATATGGCACGGGAGATTTGTTTGCGGATTAGGTCTGTGGGGTAGTTTCTGTTTGTGAAGGCCTTTGTGAGACCTTCAGCATATTCAGAAAGGGAATTCTTGTCACTGCAGATATGCCGTCCACGGGTGGCCAGGCTGTAAGGGAGGGATTTTTTGACGTGGAAGGGATGGCAACTGTCAAAATGTAGGTACTGTTGGTGGTTGGTAGGTTTAATATGGACGGAAGTGTGGATGGAGCCATCAGTGAGGCGGAGGTTGACATCCAGGAATGTGGCATGGTTGGTTGAGGAAGACCAGGTGAAGTGGATGGGAGAGAAGGAATTGAGGTTCTGAAGAAAGGAGGATAGGGTGTCCTGGCCGTGAGTCCAGATCATGAAATATCATCAATGAACCGGAACCAGGCCAGAGGCTTGAGGTTTTGGGATGCTAGGAAGGATTCCTCCAGACGGCCCATGAACAGGTTGGCATAGGAGGGTGCCATGCGGGTGCCCATGGCTGTGCCTTGGATTTGATGGTAAACTTTCCCCTCAAAGGAAAAGTAGTTGTTAAGTAGGATGAAATTGGTAAGGGTTATGAGGAATGAGGTATCAGGCTTGCGTTCAGAGGGACGTTGGGAGAGGTAGTGTTCCAGAGCGGCAAGGCCATGGGCATGTGGGATGTTGGTGTATAGGGAGGTGGCATCCACTGTGACAAGTAAAGATCCAGGAGGCAAAGGGGTGGGAATGGTGGAGAGTCGGTGAAGGAAGTGGTTGGTATCCTTGATGTGGGAAGGTAGATTTTGGACAATAGGTTGGAGGTGTTGGTCAACTAGGGCTGAAATTCGTTCGGTAGGCGCACAGTAACCAGCCACAATAGGGCGTCCAGGATTATTAGGTTTGTGGATTTTGGGGAGCATGTAAAAGGTGGGTGTGCGGGGTGCTGCTGGGGTGAGGAGGGAGATGGATTCAGGGGAGAGTTTCTGGGAGGGGGCATAGGATTTTAGTAGGGATTGGAGATCTTGTTGGACTTTGGGGATGGGGTCAATCTGGCACAACTTGTAGGTGGAGGAGTCAGATAGTTGGCGGAGCCCTTCTGCCAGGTAGTCACTGTGATCCATAACTACAGTGGTGGAACCTTTATCAGCAGGGAGGATGATTATGTCAGGATTAGTTTTAAGGTTTTGGATGGCTCTTCTTTCTTCTGCTGAAAGGTTTGAGTTCTTGGGAAGGGACTTGGGAAAGGATGGTGAGGACAAGTTGGAGGTGAGAAACTCTTGGAGGGTAACCAGAGGGTGGTTAGGTGGGAGTGCAGGGGGATCTTTGTTGGATGGTGGTATGAATTGGGACAGGCAGGGTTCAATATTGGGATTAGGTAGATTGCGGTCAGAGGGATTGGTGGCAAAGTAGTGTTTCCATCGTAGGGATCGGGAAAAGGAGAGTAGGTCTTTGACAAGAGCAACATGATTAAACTGGGGTGTAGGACTAAAGGTAAGACCTTTGGATAAAACGGAAACTTCAGTGGGGTTTAGATTTTTTGTGGATAGGTTGACCACAGTGTTCTGGCGTTGTTTTGGTATTGGATGTTGTGGAGTGGTGGTAGGGAGTTTGGAGGGGTGAGGTAGGTTCAAGAGGTCAGCTAAGCATGGTCTGGGACCTATGAGGGGCTCACGAGGAGGAACACTGTGGTTCGGATAGGGATTGGATATGGGTGCTCCAAGGCGGCAATATGATGTCAGCAGGCTGGATAGTTTGTGGAGGTGGTGTTTGGAATGCTCCTCCAGTTGCTGGAGAGCAAAGGATTCGATCTGGGAGATGGGATGTAGGTAGTTTTGGTTACACAATAGTAATATCTTACGGAGGGAGAGAAGGTAGCTAAGGGATTTATGAGCCATGGAGAGGTGATTTTGTAGGACTAGGTTCGTGAGGGATAAGGATTGGTGGAATCTGAAAAGGTGCAGGTCATTGTGGAAGGAGGGGTGGGATCCAGACAATGGAATTTTTAATGTTAGACCGTTGGGAGGGATACCATGACTTAGACAGCATTTTAGGAATAGGATGTGGGATTGGGTTTTGGCCAGGGAAAGGGATACTTTCCTGAACTGGTACAGATAGAAGGAGCAGGGGTCCATTGGGACAGGGATGGTGCCGGGAAAGTGGAAAGTGAGGAATGATGGGAGAGACAGTGGATTATGATGAACCTGGGAAGAGGTTCCTCAACACGCAAAATACGCACCAGACACGCAAAAGTTCGTAAATTCGCGCACACAACTACACAGATACACACCCAAGCACGCAGATTCACGCCCAAGCGCACTAAATGACGGAAAAAAATGCAAAATCGCGAATAAAATCATGCACCAGAACGCAAAATCACGCACTAAAACGGGAGATCTCACACAGGATCAAGCAGCCCACCGCAAAAATGCGTACAAAAGTCCAAACAACGCGTAAGTACGGAAATTCGTGGAAGAAAGACTGTAATGGAGCTTCTAGAACAGAAAACTCAAGACACAGGAACGTAAATTTACGTAATTCTAATATAAGTGGCTGGGGATAAAAAATTACATGTACATATCTGTGGGCGGGCCCGTTAGTTCAAACGAAAGTGGTTCTGGCATAGTTGGGTCGTAATAAATAACTAAGGTGATAAAAAATATAAAATAAATGTATATACAGTAGACCAAAACTACGAGAAAATACACGAGGGAAAGTAAGGAAAAGTGTATTGGAATAACTGGAAGGGGGAAGAATAAGCTGCATCAACAATCGGCGTGGTTATAAAGCTCTCTGTTGAAAGCTGGCGGGATTGTTGGCTGGGAAGTCGGAATGTGACAGTTACAAAGGATTGAGAAGAAGGAAAATAGGAAAATACAAGAGTGAAGGAAATATTGATAGAGGGATGTTATAGAAAGTAGCAACAAAGGAAAAGGTTATGGGATGGAAGGAAGACCGTTAGGTAAAATATAATAATGGAAAGTCCAGGTTGGAATAAATAATATAGTGAGGACAGTTTACTACTCACCGCAAAGACGTGGCGACGAGCTGCGACAGGCACATACAAAAGACACACACATACAACACATTCAGCTATCGGCCATGGCCTTCTTCAGAAATAGAGCACTCACGCAATCACACAGGCACACAACACAGTCATACAACCATCACCTCCGACTGCCACACTTCGAATCACACTCTGCAGCGAATCGGGGACGGGAGGGGAGGGGGAGGGGATAGAAAGGTTACGTCACGGTGGTGGGGATGGGTTAGATGGGAATAACGAGATGCAGCTTAGGAATGGAGTGGGGAGGCGGGTGAGGGGAGAAAATAAAATAAAATAAAATAAAGTAAAATAATTCATGTACACTGCAAGTGCACAAGACCACACACACACACACACACACACACACACACACACACACACACACACACACACACACACGATCACACATTCACACACCACTCAAATCAGGCGAGGTTTGGGATACAGAGGTAGGAACTGTAAGGTATGGGAAAAAAAAGGGAAATTATCGTAGGTTGAGGCCTGGTTGATTTCGGGATCGGAGAATGTATTGTAGGGATAACTCCCATCTGTGCAGTTCAGAAAAGCTGGTGGTGGATGGGAGGATCCAGATGGCCCGGGTTGTGAAGCAGCCATTGAAATCAAGCATGTGCTCCGCTGCATGCTGTGCCACAGGGTGGTCCACCTTGTTTTTGGCCACAGTTTGGCGGTGGCCATTCATCCTAATGGACAGCTGGTTGGTGGTCATGCCAATATAGAAAGCTGTACAGTGCTTGCAACACAGTTGGTAAATTACGTGGCTGCTTTCACAAGTGGCCCGGCCTCTGATAGGGTAGGATAAGCCTGTGACAGGACTGGAATAGGAAGTGCTGGGTGGGTGGATTGGACAGGTCTTGCAGCGGGGTCTTCCACAAGGATATGATCCCTGTGGCAGTGAGCTGGGTTTCGGGGTGGCATAAGGATGAACTAGGATGTTGTGAAGGTTGGGAGGGCGACGGAACACCACTTTAGGAGGGGTGGGAAGGATCTTGGGCAGGATGTCTCTCATTTCAGGGCATGAGGATAGAAAATCAAAACCTTGGCGAAGGATGGAATTTAGTTGTTCGAGACCAGGGTAGTACTGGGTGACAAGGGGAGCGCTCTTTTGTGGATGGTTACTAGTGTTAGGAAGAGGATTTGGGGTGTGTGAGGATATGGCACGGGAGATTTGTTTGCGGATTAGGTCTGTGGGGTAGTTTCTGTTTGTGAAGGCCTTTGTGAGACCTTCAGCATATTCAGAAAGGGAATTCTTGTCACTGCAGATATGCCGTCCACGGGTGGCCAGGCTGTAAGGGATCTGGACTCACGGCCAGGACACCCTATCCTCCTTTCTTCAGAACCTCAATTCCTTCTCTCCCATCCACTTCACCTGGTCTTCCTCAACCAACCATGCCACATTCCTGGATGTCAACCTCCGCCTCACTGATGGCTCCATCCACACTTCCGTCCATATTAAACCTACCAACCACCAACAGTACCTACATTTTGACAGTTGCCATCCCTTCCACGTCAAAAAATCCCTCCCTTACAGCCTGGCCACCCGTGGACGGCATATCTGCAGTGACAAGAATTCCCTTTCTGAATATGCTGAAGGTCTCACAAAGGCCTTCACAAACAGAAACTACCCCACAGACCTAATCCGCAAACAAATCTCCCGTGCCATATCCTCACACACCCCAAATCCTCTTCCTAACACTAGTAACCATCCACAAAAGAGCGCTCCCCTTGTCACCCAGTACTACCCTGGTCTCGAACAACTAAATTCCATCCTTCGCCAAGGTTTTGATTTTCTATCCTCATGCCCTGAAATGAGAGACATCCTGCCCAAGATCCTTCCCACCCCTCCTAAAGTGGTGTTCCGTCGCCCTCCCAACCTTCACAACATCCTAGTTCATCCTTATGCCACCCCGAAACCCAGCTCACTGCCACAGGGATCATATCCTTGTGGAAGACCCCGCTGCAAGACCTGTCCAATCCACCCACCCAGCACTTCCTATTCCAGTCCTGTCACAGGCTTATCCTACCCTATCAGAGGCCGGGCCACTTGTGAAAGCAGCCACGTAATTTACCAACTGTGTTGCAAGCACTGTACAGCTTTCTATATTGGCATGACCACCAACCAGCTGTCCATTAGGATGAATGGCCACCGCCAAACTGTGGCCAAAAACAAGGTGGACCACCCTGTGGCACAGCATGCAGCGGAGCACATGCTTGATTTCAATGGCTGCTTCACAACCCGGGCCATCTGGATCCTCCCATCCACCACCAGCTTTTCTGAACTGCACAGATGGGAGTTATCCCTACAATACATTCTCCGATCCCGAAATCAACCAGGCCTCAACCTACGATAATTTCCCTTTTTTTTCCCATACCTTACAGTTCCTACCTCTGTATCCCAAACCTCGCCTGATTTGAGTGGTGTGTGAATGTGTGATCGTGTGTGTGTGTGTGTGTGTGTGTGTGTGTGTGTGTGTGTGTGTGGTCTTGTGCACTTGCAGTGTACATGAATTATTTTACTTTATTTTATTTTATTTTATTTTCTCCCCTCACCCGCCTCCCCACTCCATTCCTAAGCTGCATCTCGTTATTCCCATCTAACCCATCCCCACCACCGTGACGTAACCTTTCTATCCCCTCCCCCTCCCCTCCCGTCCCCGATTCGCTGCAGAGCGTGATTCGAAGTGTGGCAGTCGGAGGTGATGGTTGTATGACTGTGTTGTGTGCCTGTGTGATTGCGTGAGTGCTCTATTTCTGAAGAAGGCCATGGCCGATAGCTGAATGTGTTGTATGTGTGTGTCTTTTGTATGTGCCTGTCGCAGCTCGTCGCCACGTCTTTGCGGTGAGTAGTAAACTGTCCTCACTATATTATAAACTCTTATGTAAACAATTTGAGGAATAAATTACAAGTTCTATGCTAACGGCACTATATCATCCTTCTGTACACTGATACTATGCTTGAAAAATCAGTCCTAATTAACAATTCCTATCTAATTTATAACAATAATAATTGTGGAAGGGACAGATTGCTGAGAGTAAATGCGCATTGAAAGGGTTAATAGATATCGTTATTTCTCACAGCTGTCATTGTTTGCGATGTAATGTTAATTTAAGTGTGCAAATCGCAAAAGAATGGCCGCGCTTTCTATTTGGATTAGCCATATTTTTCTTTTTTAAATAAATCACTTACACTACGTAAAACTTATTTAAGTAGCAGGATAAGTGTTTCTCAAACATTTTTTTAATTATGTCTCTTCATCAATGTCAAATTTTCATGTTTTCTGAACAAAATAAAAAGTGTTACACAGCAATGAGGCTATAATTGATTTTTGATTTAGTTTTCATTTGTTAAAAAATGAAAATAAAATTTGCGAAATTATTAACAAAATAAAATGAAAGTAGGAAATAAAAGTACCGAAATAGGTCTTAAAAAATGATGAAATCGAGCAAAAACTTTCACCACAAAGAGGTGCCTCTAGTAATTGTGTTTGAAATTCCTTTTGATAGAGACAGGATCCATGATGTGGTTTGGGAATCTGAGAGAGAATGAAGCACTCTCTGTACATATTTATGAGCCAGCGAGGTATAAAGTCACAAATCTTCATGTTGCTCCATAATACTACAAATATCATGGAATTAAGAACAGGTTGTCAGCATTTGAGCTAAAATAGCTTTCCCTGAATAAAGATCAGAAAAATAATCAAATAGTCTCTCCTAAGAAGGTAAAACAATGATATGTTAATGTAATTATTTATCCCTTTTATATGCAACATTTAAATCTGTTATAAAATGTAACATTAGATATTTTACTTTACCACACACCTCCAGTTTAAGATATCTGTGACAAAGAACAGTCATCAGTAATTCCACATCACCACTGTTGGCTGCACCTAAGGCTTGCTGCCAAAGCCAGCATACTGCAATCAAACAAAAAAAAATATGTTGGCCGACTTAATAGAAATTGTGTGTGTGTGTGTGTGTGTGTGTGTGTGTGTGTGTGTGTGTGTGTGTGTGAAAATAATTTCTTACATAACCTTTGTATGGGACATTATTTTAATTCAACACTCGTTACGGAAAAGCCTGTAATTTTGCTCCAACTTATTGCAAAGGTAAGTGTTAGTGTAAAGTGTATATGAATTAATGTCTGCTGTGTTGAAATATGTTTTAGAACAACCAGCAGTGATGTAAATACTGAATCAGCTGTTCGATGGCAGACAGCCAGAGATCACAAGAATGCCATTAACATCATTCAAGATATGTGCAACACTGGAACTGGCCATTAGAAGAACTTAACCATCGGCTATGTGACAATAATTAATTATTGTAAAGGGGAAAATAATTTAGTCTTTTGTTCACATTGTGGATCCAGATTGGCAAGAGCAGTGGTCAGATAATGGTTGGCAGTATAGTAATTTAGACCAATCTGATTGTAAGTCTTTGAGAGATATCGTATAATATACTGTCGTTATTGAAGAGAATTACGATCTTGAAAGGTTATGAATTTGTTTAAGATGCATTTTACGCATGACGTCAACTGTTGGTAAAGGTAAATACATAAGTTAGCTGGCCAGTATTTGTACAAATAAAAGTACCAATAATTTCTATCAGGTGTGAGTAGAAGTTCTATGTGACTAATAGGCAGCTAACAAAACTAATTCTGATTACTACACAGTGGATCACTAGTAACTATTGGGTGGTAGGAGGTTTACTGAAGTTTAACAAAGGGATCTAGTGACTGCTTAAGTGTTTACTCGTTATGAGGGATGAAAGTCTGTCCTGAAGGGTGCTGTCTTATGGTGTTTTAGATCATTATTTGGTCATATAAATGATCTTGTGGAAATCATAAAAGGCAAAAAAACTCTCATGTGCTATAAATTAATTGACCAATATTGATTAAACACCTAATAAATTTCACCTTTATATGACGGCTAACTTAAATTAGCTTTAATTCACTAGAGCAGTTGATATGTAATCCACTATTAGGATCAACGATCAAGATAGGTACTAGAATAGCCAATTATTGCCAAAATGGATCTTACAAGTTAAAGTTAACAAGAGATAAATTTTAGTACCCTAAGATTAGCTACTGAGTGCTCAAAGGGGGGAGGGAGGGCTTTAATTTTTAACACAGCAAGCAAGTCATCAACACCTGAAAGGGCACAGTTTTAAGAACATAAACTTCTTTATATAAGGTTGAAAGAGGCAGGGATGCCTTAGTGGTTTCTCTTACTTTATTTTATTCCAATTTTAAAATGATAGTTAGCCGGTTAATAGTACAAGAAATCACTCAATAGCTTCACAAGTTGTATATGGCTGATAGAAAGATCTTAATTTTTTTTTTAAAATAAACGATCAAGTATTTGCTTGATGAAAGAAAAATAATTCAAGTAATTTGAATTCGTAGATAGTTCACTGTATTAAGACAGTATAGAAATAAATTTTATAATCATATACCTCTTAAAGAAAAAATCCAAAAGTTTGTTCTTAAAGAAGTATCTCTAAAGAATCTGATTTTAAGCAAAAATGATTGATGTTTCACTTTGTGGTGGTATCCTTGACAGTATTTTTTTATTTGAGAGAAAGAATAACTAAAATGAAATTAAAAGGTTACAAATATATTGACCTAAGAAATAGGATTACTAAAATTAAAGAAAAAATACTATATCTTTCTTTATTATTTATTTATGAACAAAAAAACAACGAAGTAATCTTGGATTCAGGCACCTTTAGAAGACGAAGTTTACACCAGTAAATAAGAATAAAGTACCTCTGACAAAAAATAAGGAAGTCAAAAGAATAATATCTTAGGCTTCTAGCTGACAATACTTACACAGCTGACTAGAGAAATTTGTAAATAGGAAAAGATACTAACCAGGATTTTCAATATGTTTTAGGGAGATTAAAAAATATACCATTTCTTTTGATGATTCAAAAGTCCTCATCGAGTGGCTATAGCAGTATATGCCTTTAAAATATAAATTTAGTTACACAGATGGAAGTTAATCCTATGCTATTGAAAGTATTGAGCTTGCTTTGGTAATGGTTGTATATTGCAAATGAACCTGACTTTTCTTTCTGTGACAATTTTAGTCTGTGCACTAGATTCCAGCACAGTTATCAAAGGATTAATATTTGTAAATGCCTTTTTTTATTATTTTTATTTTACTGTTGCGTAAAGGTGACAGGGCTCTCACTTGTTTAATTCATAATATTAGATGATGAGTATCAAAAGTTTACTTCAAATGACATAGCTGGTTTGTTGGTCTGGTTATTGAATGGAGCAGACATGAGACTTTTGTCTCATGCTGTTAGTAAGGAAGTTTGGTCAGAGTGTGGCAGTCATTAAATTTTGCAGACTTGAGTTTCAAAATAGGAGGAAAATCGCTGTTTACATAATTTCAAACAGTACATGGCAGAGGGTAACTTACAACAAACTTTGACACCATCTGACTGATCACAATGAAAGTTGACAGAAGTATAAAGGTATGTTTTCATGAAGAAGGTTTTTTTACTCCTCAAGCCACAGTATAGTGCAAGAGAGAGGGTACCTTACAAACTTGCAACAAACTTTGATACTATTTAACCAATTACCATGAAATTTGGTTGATATTTAATTCATATACAGGAGAAAGACAAAAGGTGGAGGAGGAGATGGATGGGGGAGAGAGAGAGAGAGCTGGTGGGTACGAGACAAATAGAGAGCAGAGACAGAGGAGATGAATAAATTGTGGGGATGGACGAGACTGATGGTATGTGGGGGAAATGATAGAGAATTAGGGAACTGAATGACAGATAGTGGAGGGAGAAAATGACAAGAGACATGGAATGGATAAGGGGTGGGGGAGGAGGGGATGGACAGAGAGAGGGAGGAGGGAGGAGGTGAGGGACAGACAGACAAGGGAAGAGGATACAGACTAATATGAGATTGGAATAAATAAATATCTGAAAAGCTCAAGAGACGTCGCCTATTTCGCCGCACTCTCATTTTAATATTTTTCATTTTTTGTGATTACTGCGTGTAATTATGAGATATTGGGATGTACAGGGGTATTTAGTTAGAATCTGGTGTCTGCTTGGGAAGTGTGGTGGAAAAAACACGTCCTTGGTGGGCTAGCAGAAACAGGCGGTGAACACTGTCTCGATGTGGAAGAAGGGACTCGGCTGGCTGCAGTGTCAGAGGACAATAAATTTAGCTTAATGCCCGGACAGGGGAAACGCTGAAGGAGCAAGGCGTCCTTTCCACTATGCTGAAGTTAGCGACAGTTCGGCACTAAACGGCACTTGACTTGTTAAATAGTGAAGGTGGAAGTTGTGCCAGCAGACAGCAGGGTAACTATGAATGGGAACCCAGGACACCGTAGCTCTGGATGGCCTGCAGTGGACGCAGCTAGGTGCCGTTAGTGGGGATCATCATACCAGCAAAGGGAGTACTGCTTTCTGAGGAAGGTGAGGTGGCAGCCCTGTAGATGTTGAGAGAGAAAGAGATACCGACACTCTTCGTCAGCATGGGAAGAGAGTACTGCTTTCAGTTTAACTGCCAGAAAAACGTGGGACTCATTATGATTTGCAGATAATGCGTATCCATACACTGTACTCCCACCAAGCTATGCTTGTAGGATTTCATTGAGCTAAACTAAGCACCAGCTTCAGAATTGGCCACTAGAAAAGTGGAGGGAGTTATTCCAGAGCACCTAGTGATCAATGTGAAGGGAGCTTTAAGTTAAAGAATTCAGGGCAATACCTCCGGCAGAGTCAGATATGTTGGCTCTTTTTCGCCTTGAATTCAATTTTGGTGTCTGCCTTCTGCAGAGGAATATTAAGTTTTACAAAATTTCATTTTGTCTCTGAATTGGAAGCCAAGTCAGGAGTAGATAACTAACTACTGTTAACACTCTTAAGTTCAGAACATAGTACATGTCTGTTATAATCAGAGCTTAATCTTGTGTAATTGCACCAGCGATTAATATCTGTTCCTTTGCTCAACTAGTTTCAGCACTTTTTAACACTCACTAGTAACTTCTGTGCAGCAAGACCAAATCTGAGCAGTTAGTAGAAACTCCTTATGTATCAAGTGAGCCAATCTGGCATTTGCAATTACAGAGTGGCGATTGTGTTTATCATAAAACAGCTCTAATCGATTGACATTTAACATTCCCCACAGTGTGTGTATTTATCAGGCACATTCTGATCACAATCCGATTTTCATGACACGAGACTGGCTGTAGTTATTCCATGCTTCCATTCTTATTAGTGAGCCTTATGTAGCAACCGTTGTGTAGAGCTAACTCATAATTGTGTCCATTTCTTTTCTTTTTTGGTAATAAATGTGTTTATGGTCATTTTCATCCAAAATTTATTCCAACAGCCCAGTCACTAGTAAATGAGCTGTAATTAGAGCAGGGAAGAGTAAATCAGTTGCTAGTTTTGAGACTGTCTTGTGACTCGAGGACACAGGCAGCTCCTTCTATGTAAAAGCCTACGCACCAGGCCCCATTGGTTATTAGAAGCTTTGAGCCACAATTTAATTTTAGATAAAAAAAATACAGGCAGATCAATTAAATAAACCATTGAAACTTCCTCAGAGATGATAAATATTGTTCAAATGAGATAGAATGGCTGGCCAGTACTTACCTTTGTTCTGTACCGCCAATAGTAACACAAATGGAGAAACAGAAAAAAGGGGACAAAAAGGACAAGCTTTCGGAACACAGTTTCTTCATCAGGTGGGAGAGAAGGAAAGAAGAAAGGATGTGAACGGAAGGGAAAGGTAATTCACGACCCCTAGGTCATGAAGGTGGTGTTTCGGGAATGTGGACGTCACAGATACTGCATGTACATACTGAGCCAAGCCAGAGAGGATATATATAACCAAAGAGGAAAGATCAAGTAGTAAAGAGAAGAGAAGATGAGTGAACTGAATGATGTGAGGGGTGTAGGAGGGGCGGGGGGGGGGGGTTGTCTAAAATGTTTTTCATTGACAGTGAAAGATGGATGGACACACACACACACACACACACACACACACACACACACACACACACAGAGAGAGAGAGAGAGAGAGAGAGAGAGAGAGAGAGAGAGAGAGAGAGAGGGGGGGGGGGGTTAAGGAAGGGATAATGAATAGGTGAGCTGAGGATGGAGGAAGGGGAGGGGTTAGCATAGATTTAGGCCAGGGGGATGGCGGGAGGAGAGGATATGTTGGAGGGCAAGTTCCCACCTCCGTAGCTCTGAGGGACTGGCGTTTGTTGGTAGTATCCAAATGGTACGTGTGTTGTAACACGTGCCCAGGTCCCTGGAGTTATGCTGGAGGGCATGTTCTGCCACAGGATATTGGGTGTCCCCCAGGCGAACAGTCCGTCTGTGCCCATTCATCCGCTCAGCCAATTTGTTAGTAGTCATACCAACATAAAAGGCTGAACAGTGGACACATATCAGCTGATATATCACATGTGTTGTCTCGCATGTGGCCGTACCTTGAATCGGGTAGGTTTTTCCTGTGGTGGGGCTGGAGTATGTGGTAGTGGGAGGATGCATTGGACAGGTTTTTCAGCGGGGTCGGTTGCAGGGGTAGGAACCATTAGGTAGGGAGGGTGGTTTTGGGATGTTGTAAGGTTGGATGAGGATATTGCGGAGGTTGGGAGGACGGCGGGAGGCTACTCTGGATGGTGTGTGGAAGAACAGTTTGGAGTGATGATCTCATCTCAGGGCATGACTTGAGAAAGTCATAGCCCTGTTTGAGGAATTTGTTGAGGCATTCCAGGCCAGGATGGTACTGGGTGACTAAGGGGGTGCTCCTGGGTGGTCTGGGGTTAGGAACATTGTTGTTGGAGGGAGAGAAATTGACAGCTCGGGAGATCTGTTTGTGGACGAGGTCTGTAGGGTAGTTGCGGGAGAGGAAAGCATTGGATAGATTGTTGTTGTAGCTGGTGAGGGATTCGGAACTGAACAGATACGTTTCCCACAGATGCCCAGGCTGTAGGGAAAGTATCGTTTAATATGGAAGGGATGGCAGCTGTCAAAGTGGAGGTACTGGTGTTTGTTAGTGGGTTTAATATGGATTGAGGTGTGGATGTGAGAATCGGCAAGGTGAAGGTCAACATCAAGGAAGGTGGTTTGAGTTTTGGAGAAGGACCAGGTGAATTTTAGGTTGGAGAAGGAGTTAAGGTCGTGGAGGAAGTTCAGAAGGGTTTCTTCACCAAGAGTCCAGACCACAAAGATATCATCTATGAATCTATACCAAACCAGGGGAGGCAACTTCTGTGTCTTAAGGAATGCCTCTTCCATGTGGCCCATGAAGAGGTTGGCATAGGAAGGGGCCATCCTGGTACCCATAGCTGTCCCCCTGATTTGTTTGTAGGTCTGGCCCTCAAAGGTGAAGTAATTATTGTTGAGTATGAAATTAGCGAGTGTAACAAGGAATGAGGTTTTTGGGAGGCTTTCAAGTGGGCGTTGGGAAAGACAGTGTTCCAGAGCTGATAAACCATGGGTGTGAGGAAAGTTGGTGTACAGGGATGTAGCAGCTATGGTGACAAGGAAGCTGTCATGCGGGAGGGGCATAGGGATGGATTTGAGGTGTTCCAGAAAGTGGTTTGTGTCTTTGATATAGGATGGAAGCCTGCAGGTTATAGTTTGGAGGTGTTGGTCTACCAGAGCTGAGACACGTTCTGTTGGAGCTATGAAACCTGCTACTATGGGACGGCCAGGATGATTCTCTTTATGGATTTTAGGGAGTAGGTAGAATGTAGGGGTGCGAGGTTCAGGTGGAGAGAGAAGTTCTAAGGAGGCAGTGGTGAGAACTTGTAACGGACCTAGGGTTTTAAGGATTTTCTGTAGTTCAGCCTGGACTGAGGGAATGGGGTCTTAAGGAATGGGTTTGTAGCTAGAGGTGTCCGAGAGTTGACGCAGCCCTTCTGCCACATACTCCCCTCTATCAAGTACCACAGTTGTGGAACCCTTGTCCGCTGGGAGAATTACAATTGAGCGGTCTGCTTTCAGCTCCCGGATGGCTTTGGATTCAGCTGGACTGATGTTAGGAGTGGTTGGTATGTAGTTAAGGAAGGATTGGGAAGTAATGCTGGATGTGAGGAATTCCTGGAATGCCTGCAAGGGATTTTGTTTTTTATTTAAAGAACAAAAAATCAACTCTGACAACAGAACACAGTACACCAAAAGCAATAGACACCAAGAAAGACAGTTACTGCACATGCGCAGATCCTGCTACTTGTCAAAATAAACGGCAGATTACGATAAAGACTGATTCTGCACATGCGAAAGTTCTGTAGCGAAAAAACCGATATACAAAATGTATACACGACATGTAGCGCGGGAAGGTCCTCATACAAGCTTGGTGAACTTTTGTACAAAACGATGTATCACCACATGTCAAATGGACATGTTGCTCATACGAGTTGTGATACACATATCACAGTGTAAACATACCTTAATACCACAAAGCTTACACAACATTTAAACTTTCATAATAATAGATTTTGCATTTTGTCCTGTAGCACCATTGACACATTTGAATTTGCCATAACAAAGAACATGAAGAAGAAACATGGCTATATGCAACATCAAAATAAAACTTATTCTGTATTTTCAAAATTGTTATGATAAGCTTATGCTTAATACTCACTGTAAAAATGGCATGTCAAGTTGCAGTGAAAAGACTGTCACACATTAGCTTTATTGGTAGTAATCTTCCCAGAAGAGGAAAATGCACACACATTCATTCAACTCTGGCACACAGAAATATAATGCAGTTACATCAAATGGAAACAGCCATCTGAAGTGCAGCAAGGAGGTGGAGAAACAGCGTGGTAATTTGGAGGAATGTATGTCAGCAATACTATCAGAGCATGAAAAGGAAGCAGGTCACTATCACTTTCAGAATTGGGAGGCTGTGGGGAACAGGAAAAAGGAAGGAGTACAGAAGAAGGGAAGACTGGTGAATATGTTAACTGAGAACAGCAAAACATGAAGATGAGGGAGCGTGACTTGGGAGAAGGTGTCATTTGCCAATTGGAGGCAAATATATCAATACAGATGTGGTGTCTGCTCTTTCAGACATGACCAAAAGGACAGACACCACATTTATAATTGTGTATATACCTCCAACAACCAAATTGAAATATCTGTGCAGATGCATTAATACACATTTAATAATAATAATTTCGTGTGGCTCATTGGCGTCGTGCAAGTCTTTCAATTGGATGCCACTTCGGCGACTTGCGTGTCCCTAGCCTACCCCAGTTATACAACCAGGGAAAGGGGACCTACAGCTTAATGAGGAATCTGTACCACGTGTCGTTTCTGGTGACTCCTCACATCATTGAGAGGTGAAGGATGGGTTAAAGTGCAGACTGAAAAAATCCGAGGTCCAGCCAGGTTTTGAACCCACGACCCTTCGGTTTCCAGCTTTACCCCAAGACCACCTGACCCAACATTAATACACCTGATCCCTTGTGAGAATACAGTTTCAGCTGCAAGCATGCGAAAGTAATGGGCAGGCGGCATTACCATCATAGTGCGTGATAAGTTGAGAATTTGGGCAGGATGGAAAGCATTTCCAGACAGGCCAATTGGTTATGGTGATCTCTAGTCCAAAGTAGGAAATCAAAGATCAGACAACACTTAAAATTAAACACAAATCATGCTGTAAGTAGGTACCAACCATTTACAGCATTGATGTAACCTTGAATTTCAGGCAGTGTGAGCTCATCACTATATTCCTCAGCTGTGGCACTATCATTGTGGGACTGAAACAGAGAGAATACACAAACATACTGTGTTGAAAAGTATAACAGTTGTTTATGTGCTCACATACATAAACCCTCCATCCAAACAAGAAACTCTGCAAATTAAAATGAATAAACAATAAAATAAATTTGATTCCTTATTGAGGCATCAACATTATTGGTAAAAAAATTACATTATAAAGTGAAAAATATTAAGTGATCACAGTACAATATTCGAGCAAGAGCTGATGCACTAAATCATGTGGTAAGAAATGAAACAGGAAATTGGCATGAAAACTTTGTAATGCTATTGAGACAACCACTCACCCAAGGTGGACCGATGTATAGAGCACACCAACCCATAACAGAAAAAATGCATTTAGCTAGCCTTCAAGCATAGCTCTTCATCTAGCAGCAGCACACTATAACACCTCTTTTGAAATCAAGGTGCCGACAGCTCACAAAGACATTATTTGACTGTCACATAATATTTGTGAAAAGATAATGTTTCTTGTGTAAATATTCTATGCATGTGCCAGCTACTGAACTCTGTAATCTGTGTATCTTTTGTCTCTCTCTTTTGCTTGGAACAGTAACAATGTAAGCAGCTTTCTCTTCTATTCTCTCTCAATTTAACGTAAATATGGAATGTTAATTTTCTCAATACAGCTACTAAAAGCATCAACACTTAATTCTAATTATTCTTAAAACCACCCCTTAATGTAATGTGTCTTTCCTGATGACTGATATGTAAAAGCACTTTCTTACAACACGGTGTAGCATCTCCTTGTATGTAATAAGTTTTACACTTAAACAGTAATTTATTTCATTATTTCAGGCACCATAAAGTGTGGAGTCTTTGAACAGTGGGGTGACTTTGAACAATAATCTAGTACCTTTTTAAAGTGAGTTCTGTACTCCAATGTGAAATCAGTGAATCACCTACAAAAGCCCTTATAATCACCAGTAGTTGCTACTTTCAGATGACACAACAATCGATATGTAATATCGTTGTACGCCAACTCCAGAAAATTAAAATAATTCTCTGGAAATGTAAGTTTTTTTCTAATGTCAAATACATTTGCTTATCACGAAAAGCATTTTATGTTTTAGAATTTGAAATGAGTCCTTGTTGGCAAGGTTAACACTTCAATGGGCCATTACAGAAACCATAACATGTTACATTTATTCTTTGGTGATGACATATAATAAAAATATGAAGGTATGTCTTTCAAGGAGCATCTTTGAACAGTGGTGTGACCTATGATACTGACATATCAGCTGCGTAGTAATGGCTGATGACGTAAAATATTATGTTGGACAATTTACCAGAGAGGATGGAATAACATTTTTAACGAAATGGCATTCCAAGTTGGAATCAAATGAACTCTTATTTATTTGTGGCCTAATGTTTCTGATGCGTCGGGTTTGAGAAAGATGATATTTGTAAGATTCTATGTGATCCTAAGCTGACAGAAGGGGAAGGCTTTATTTTGGTTTTAAATTTGATACCTATGACATCTCCTAAGAAGAACAGTATATACCATTGAATCTGTATGCTGCAAAGTATTTACAAGAGCATTTTTGTAAACTGCTATATCTTTTTTCTATTAGATTAATTAAAGCCACACAAACTTATAAAAAGACCTGTTTCTAACAATTTCATTATGTCATGAGTAGGTTTCCACCAGTTTCCATTATTATGCAAAGTAAGCTATAATCAAATGCAAAAGTTTCAGATTATTAAAAGAAACTCATAAATAATACAATTACTGAAAATTAACTACTTTGAAAACTACATACCTACACAAAATGTCATGTTGAACAGAAAGTGGTCTACCTTCCACAGAATAATAAAATGTTTTAAGTGTTCAAAGTGGCCCCGGCCCATGTAGTGAGAATCAACAATGAAAATTTATGTAAAAAATCTATAAAGAGCATCTGATAAAAATAGATAATTGGCTTTTTCATATTCAGTAAGACCTCTTTCAACTTCCCAAAAAGTTTCTTGTCAATGGCTTGAGAAGTTGTGGTTTAATGTTCAAAAATAAATTAAAAATGTCCAAAGTCATCCCATTTACACATATCTTGTGTCAATCCAGTAAGCGCTTTTTTAAACATCAATGATAAGAATAATGATTAATTTATTTAAATTAAATCCATGATCTCTCTCTCTCTCTCTCTCTCTCTCTCTCTCTCTCTCTCTCTCTCTCTCTCTCTCTCACACACACACACACACACACAGACAGACAGACAGACAGACAGACAGAACCACAGACCTTAACGAGAATTGCTGTACATTGTGCTTTAGACGCATGTATCATGCAGTTGTGAGGACCTAGTTTCATCAATATGTGACTACTGTTTCTCAGTCTGGAATCCATACCAGACAGATAAGAATAAACAAACAGCATATTTTGTTACAGGTTCATTTAGTAAGGTGCAAAAGGATAGTTTTACACATAGAGCTGTCCTGAGAAGTATTCTGCACCACAGTATAGTTTACTGTTAAAATTCCAAGAGCATATATTTTAGAACTGTCAATCAATATATTGTTTTGTTCTACATATATCTTCCAAAACGCCCATACAGGTAAAATAACAGATCTGAGCTCACACATAGGCTGACCACCGCCTATTATTCCCATTAAGAGCATGCCAAACAGTTATATTGTTATGTTCAGTTCTGTACTTAATGGCCAACACAGGCCATTTATGTTACTCTTTACATGATAAAGTTTGGAGGTTGCAACACTCATTGGCGAAGAGTGTGTTCAATTCCACACGTTCTGTTTTCGCCTACGTTCAAGAGAGGCCTGTGAAATGATGGAAGCTGCACTCAACGAAGTAATACGCCGCCTCGTTGATCAACAGGTGGGTCTTAGCGCAGCGTTGCAAAACCAGACTCATGCGTTGCAAAACCAGACTCAGGTCTTTGCAACAGCTTTGTAGAATCTTACCCAGGTATTTCAGTCTTCGGCTTCGGCGCTGTGCGCGCACGGGCGCCCAACAGCACCGGCTGCGTCTACCCCCGTCTCATACCCGCTGCCTTTTCCGGCATTTGACGGGGCCGCAGAAGAGTGGGGTTACGAAAAGCGTCTGCAGAAACATTTTAAATTTTTTGACGTCTGGGATGCCCGGCTGTGCCCCGCCTTTTTTCTTTCATGGATTTCTCCTAAGATTTATCATTTGTTGTGTCAATTGGCCCCCTGGCAAGACCCCACAACTCTTACTTTTGATCAGATGTGTCAATTACTGTCTTCTTACTACTGCAAGCATACACATGTCGTAGCAGCTCGTGTTGAGTTTTATAGATGCCGTAAACAACCGCACCAGTCTTATCGGGCATGGGCAGCCGAGTTACACAGTCTTAGTCACTGTTGCAATTGTTTCGGAGGTGCACAAAGATGCTAATGCAGATCAGATGGTCAGGGATGTGATTATCCGCTTAGTGCCTGACAGGGGAGTAAGGGAGTGTGCCTTTCAACATGAAAACCCTTCATTGTCAGAAGTCTTATAAATTGCCCAAGCTTTTGAAGTGTCGTGGACGGCAGGAAATCAAATCGAGGCTTGGTGTGACATATCGGCTGTGCAACCTTCCCCATCTTGTCATCTGCAGGAAGATGAGCCCCCTGAGGAGGACATTGCCGTGGTTACCCAACGCTCTGTACGGTCGAGCAGTAGGCGTCCCTTGCAACAGCAAAAGCCGCGAGCACGCGGCTCGCAACAACAGACGACAAAGGGCCGCTCTAGTGCCATACCCCACTGCCCTCCTACCCGTCTTGCTTTGTCAGTCATGATCGGGCTGCTTGCCCTAGGTGCTGGGCCACGTGCCATCGGTGCAGCAAAAAAGGTCATATTATGTCCATGCGCAAGCCAAATCCCACCGTGCAGGATCAGGATATGGATGTAGATACGGAAGGCAACTGAGTGGCGGCACTGTCTGCAGTTCCTTCTAAACTTTTTCTGGACCTAAAAGTTTGCAACAAGGTCCTCCATATACAGGTTGATAAGGGCACCGCAGTCACTCTGTTAAATTCACAAACGTCTAGTTAGGCTCCCCTTCACTGCAGCCAGTCACTCACAAGATGCTCAGTTACAACAAACAACGAATTCCGGTGCTTGGCCAATTTACCGCTCAGGCGCCATACCATTTGGTCTTTCGCCCCCTAACCTTTCTGGTATTGGACAATGCAACCACAGAGAATCTTTTCTGTAAGGATGCATTTCAGTTGTTCGGGTTTTCTATTTCGTACTATGCCACGACTTTTCAGGCACATATATCTTTGAAACCTTCCGCGCGCCCACGTTTTTTTCGGGTGCGCCAGGTATCGGTGGCCCTCTATGATTCCGTCAAAGCAGAATTAGATCGCCTCACATCCCTGGGTGTCATTCATCCTATTTCCTCAAGTGAATGGTCTTGTCTGTTGGTCATTGTAATAAAGCAAATGAGCAATTTGCGGCTCTGTGGCAATTTTAAGACCACAATCAATGCACAGTTAGTCATTGACACTTTTCCATTGCCTCGCCAGGAGGAATTGCTCACAAAGTTGTCAGAAACACTTTTCTTTTTTTCGAAGGTGGACTTGGCAGAGGCTCATCTTCAGCTTCCCTTGAACGGGGAGTCATAGCTACTGCTGGTGGTTAATACACCAATTGGCCTATACCAGTATTTACGCCTATCATTTGAGGGTTGCCAGCACCCCAGCCATATTCCAACGGTTCCTGGAACAGCTCACAGTGCCGATCCCGGGGTGGATAAATTATCTGGACGACATTGTGGTGTCAGGTATGTCTCCCGAAGACCACTTGCGGAACCTACTGTCCCTATTTTTGGCACTTCATGCCACTGGACTCAAACGCAATCTAGACAAGTGCAGCTTCTTACAACCCACTATTGTCTATCTAGGTTTTGAAGTTTCATGCAAAGGTGTCACCCTTTACGCCAGTATGTCACGGCCATTTCGGCCTTACCTCGACCTATGTCGGTGCAGGAGTAACAGGTTTTCCTAAGCAAGATTGCATATTACCATAAATTTCTTCCCGATTCGGCATCCATAGCGCAACCATTGCATGCCCTCTTGCACAAAGGCGTGCATTTCCAGTGGTCGCAGGCGTGTGAAAATGCGTTTTCTCTTTTGAAACAAAAGTTACAGTCTGTCCCGTTTGGTCCCCTACAACGCGGGCAAAAATTAGTTTTGGCCACAGATGCTTCCCAACATGGGGTGGGAGCAGTTTTTGCCCATAGGTATGAAGATGGTACGAAGAGGCCCATTGCTTATGCTTCCAAAATATTGAACTCGGCACAACTCAAATATTCGCAGATGGAAAAAGAAGCCCTGGCCATCATCTACGCATTGCACAAATTCTAAGTTTTTCTGTATGACACAAAATTCCATTTGGTCACAGATCATAAACCCTTGATTTCCCTGTTCAAACCTTCTGCGTCACTGCCAGATAAAGCAGCACACCGCCTTCAGCTACGGGCCCTGTTTTTGTTGCAGTTCAACTATGAAATCCACTTTCATCCCACGGCCCAACATGCTAATGCCGACGCACTGTCTCATCTTCCAGTGGGTCCTGACCCTGTTTTTGAAAGCGTCAAATTGCGCTGTTTTCATCTGGATGCGGTGGAACAGGTAGTGGATGGTTTTCCTCTTACCACATCACATATTGCAGCCGTGATCACAGCTGATCCCGTGTTAAGACAGGTGTCAAGGCCTCCGGACCTTGTTTCGGACCCACTTCGCAATTACTTTTCCTTTCGGTATCAGTTTTTGGTCAGGGATGGAGTCGTCCTACTGTCCATGGCAGGTGCACCACCTCGGGTGGTCATTCCCTCCTCTCTATGTCGCGAAGTTCTCCGTCTTCTGCACACTGACCACTGGGGTATATCCCGTACAAAAGCATTAGCCCACCGCAATGTGTTCTGGCCAGGCCTGGACGGGATATTGTCAGACTTGTGTCTGCCTGCTCGAAATGTGCGACTCACCAGGCTGCTCTGTGTGCATCCCTTTCACCGTGGCCAGATCCGGAACAGGCTTGGGAACAAGTTCATGCAGACTTTGCGGGTCCTTTCTTGATTTCCTTCTGGCTATTGGTGGTCGACATAATTTTGAAGTTTCCATATATTGTATGTTGCACTGCTATGTCAACAGCACTAACAGTCTCAGCATTATCTAAGATCTTTGCTCTTGAAGGCCTGCCTTCACTTTAGTTACAGATAACAGCCTGCAGTTTTCTTCTCAGGAATTCGCCGAATTCTGAGCCCGGTGAGGTATCCATCAAGTGCTGGCACCCCCTTTTCACCCCCAATCTAAAGGGGAGGTTGAACAGCTGATTAGAACGTTTAAGACCCAAATGAAGAAGTACATAGTTAAATCTTCATCCGACATGGTGTTAGAGATTCCTGGCTTCCTACCGTTTCACTCCAATTGGTGTTAAGAGCCCAGCAGAGCTCTTACATGGCTGACAGCCTCGGACACTGCTTCACCTGCTGCGACCCCGGCCGGACCACCTCTGCGCGGCACCGCCGGCCCATTTCCATCCGGGCACAGCGGTGTGGGCCCACGGGTTCGGCTGCCACCCCAAATGGATCCGAGCAGTTGTCACACGCTGTTCTGGCCACCGTCTCTGTGAGGACAGAGACTGCACAGAGGGCGGCCTCACATATCGACATGTGGATCAACTGAGTCCTGAGGTGGCTGGTCGGGAGTGGGAGGACGTCCCGACACAGCCTCGTGTTCAGCCGTTACCTGACAAGGCCGAGCACCCAACACAACCTCCTCCCGGCCGACAATCAATGCCATCTGGGGAGCGGGGTCCAGCACCACCTACGACTTGGCCGGTGTCAGCCCCTCCCGTGGTACCAGCACCGAATCAATTGCCGGCGGCACCACCTCTGCGGCCATCGCTGCTCACAGTTACGCCGCCTATGGCACCGGGCGAGAGTGATGACAGCGTCATGGACTACGGCCAACCTTCTCCAGTCATATCTCACTGGCCGCCAATGAGCAGGGCTTGCAGTGTTGCATGACGTTCTCAGTCTACACGCCGTACACCGTGGTTCCGGCTCAGCGTTTTCGTCACGAGGATGAAATGGATGTGTCATATGTAACAGTTAAGTTTTTTCCCGCAGAAGAGGGAGATGTGCTGTAGCGTAGTGCACGCCATGCAAGTCGAATCTTGTGCGCCGACTATGTACTTACAGTTTCCGCTGCCAGAGACGCGCAAGAATAGGGACAAGCAGCACGCCCTCCATGAACGAAGGCGGAGGTAGTGCAGAGTTGTGCAGGCAGTTGTAAAGGGCATGGCAAACAGTTATGTAGTTATGTTCAATTCTGTACTTAATGGCCGACGTGGGCCATTTATGTTAGGGTTTATGTGATAAAGTTTGGAGGTTACAACAGTTAGCACATGAGAAGAATTTGCAATGAGGTACACAAACCAGTAGGAAGACTAATTGCCCGAGAATATACTGTATAATTTTGATGAGGGGGGGGGGGGGGGGGGAGGAAACCAGCACCGACACGTATTTGTGTAGATCAGGATACCACCCGTCGGATTTGAACAAGTACATGAGAGCAGCCATTTGGGATGTCACGTCTGTTACATTTCAAAACGACATGTAAATATCAAAACAATTGACGCCGTACTGATTGAAAGAGAGAGAGAGAGAGAGAGAGAGAGAGAGAGAGAGAGAGAAAGAGAGAGAGAGAGGTGCGCAATGTTGTCAATCTCACACCAACCCAATAAAATTCTCATATTTTACCTACTAAATGTTCTCATACAAACTGAAAAATATTTCATTTGTAACGTATTACTCTGAAAATGTACTCACAGTAACACACTAAAATGAACACTTATAGAATCTGAACTGTTAAATAAATGGAGCTGAGACTGGTATTACACGGTCATATATCTTTTTTAAAAGTCTATATGTCACATATTTCCATCAAAGATATTTGATAGCATAATACGAAGCTTCGACATGCATGTATTTTTCATCAAAGAAATGTAATCAAATGTACCACCACGCCGTATATTTGATTATAAAAGTTGCTTGTCTTCTCTCCGCTACAAATGTATCTGCTCTGAGCACTAGCAATGCTGTTGCTAATTTACATGTGCGTGCGTTTCAACATAACTGCAATGCTGCGCCGTAATTAGAGTTTAAACACAGTAGCAAGAAATTGCTGTAACCCTGTCATCTCCGGATATAGTCGCCACGTCCCGATACCGATGTGGGTAATATGCTGGTAATGAACCGAATACTACCTAACTTAAGTAGATAACATACTTTATCACTCAGAAAAATGGTACCCTAACCTACTCATTCTTACATCAACAATGCAACTGTTCATACGCGCCAGCTGCTCTGACAAAGAAACTGCCAGAAAGATACGCTTTTCCGCTACGTTTGTGACCGGCTATGGCAGCGCACAGTAAAAAGTCATTAATATCTGCTATCTTGAAATATGACGACAATAATACCCCTTTTTAACACCATGATGAAGATTTATGTCTAAGAAATATTACAAATATTTGATAATATTTCTTTGTCAAAGGTTTTATCGAAAATATTGTCGTGTAATACAGGCCTAAAGCGATGTTTTTTAAAGCGGAGTAATCCCACCTGGTGTGTTTTGTTGTTGCAGATGGAGTAATACCAACCTAAATTACGAGTAATCTGCGCACCCCAATTTTTCGTTCATAAATTTGGGAAAAAATGTGCGCCGATTACTCGAGTATAATCCCATCAAAAACATAAAATGTACAAAAATGCAAGTCTCGTACCAAATTTCTTCCATCATAAAAAGTTGAGAGACCTCATGGGTAACCAATTCGGATATTTTAGTTAGTTCATGGAAACAACTACCAACACCTCGTCATAATTTTTTATCTAATTAGTTACCTACCAACATCTGTAGTGACTATATCAAAATTATACAACTTTATTTCTATAATAAGTATAATGACTAGGCAATCACACCATAATATCACATCAGAGTAAATATAATGACCTGGCAATTCCACATCGTCATAATGACAATTTATATTCCATTATGCAACCTAATGTAACCACATAATAATGAAGTACACTCAAATGTGCATAAAGTTTATTTAAATATTAGTTATGTTGTCATGGGAAACCAAGGAGGTTATTTTAGTGTTCATAGAACCACTTATTTGTTATCTAACTAGGAATCTACCAACATTTATAACGACTACATCAGTATACATCTTTAATTCTATAGTACATACAATGACTTCACAATCACACCATAATAGAATGACATCAGAACACATATAATGATCGAGTAATTATATAGCTATATATAATTTATATTCCACTATGTAACAAAAGGCAATCATGTAGGAATGTAATACCTCACATTTACATAAAGTATTTTAAATATTAGTTTAAGTTGCCATGTGACTGCTAAGTCATCATATTTATTATTGAAATAAAGATGTACAATTTGATATAGTCACTACAGATTTTGGTAGCTAACTAATTAGATAGAAAATTATGAAGAGGTGTTGAACAGTTGGTTCCATGAACACTAACTAAAATAACTGACTTGGTTTCCCATGAGATCTCATAACTTTTTATGGTGGAAGGAAGTAGTCGTGAGACTTGCGTTTTTGTCTCTTTGGTTTGGTGTGGTTTCATTTGGTTTGTTGTAACAATGTTTGGGAAGTCTTGAAAGTCGATTATAGTGTTATTGTTCAATCCTTTCATCATTTACAGTGCTGCAACATGTGGTAGACAACTATAGAAATATCAACAAGTTAGTGGTGTATTTTGCATCAGTTTGTGAACTTCATAATACACAAAAGTTGCCGAGAAGGTACATTTTCCTGTATATTTGCCTCTTATTCATTGAATGATCAGTTTATTTCTTACGACTGTGATATCCATATACAAATAATTGTTGATACATTGTTTAAAGTGTCACAGGGAGACTAATAATACTGTATTCAGTAGTGCCAGTTTAGTAGTGGGTGTCATTGGTTCTGCCGAGGATTCTTTGTTTTGGAATCCAAAACATTGATATTCTCGGACATCAATGTTTTACTTTTGATGTTTATCATACACCGATATCTTTGAATTTAAGTTAACATTGATGTTTTTCTAATATCAAACATCCCTAGAGCAGTAGTTGGTAGCACTTAAGTTTTTGACATTCAATTTTTATTAGAGATGGAGCATTTAAATCATCAAAACATCTATTTCGTTTTATCACTCTTATTGTCTATGTACATTCATGATTATTAAATTGTGCACATCCACAGAAAATAATCTTTCGAATTATGTAAGTTTCATTGGCCTCCTGATGAAATTATCGTAGAAAATCGGTACTTCGATTTCCAAGTTCACATATAAGCCTATCCCCACATCTCTGCCGTGTTTTTTCTCCAGGTCTAACGTAATTGCCCCGCGGCATGTGACGGAATTTTCGACATTACGAGCAACAGTTTTCTCATTTATAGCTGAAATCAAGCTAGAATGTAGGTGTCATTGGTACTGTTTCCACTTGAAGCAATTTAAGTTATATCGTACCAGTAATAACTCTTAATATCACTGTAAGAAGTTTAAAAAAGTTCATAAGATGCCATAGACATGTTCATCTTCAAGTTTTCAGAAGTAAGGAAACACTATATAAAACCCCAAAAAGATGGTAATAATATACAAAAATCACTGAAGGAAATCCAGATTTGAAAGCTGTGTTCTTAAAGAAACGTATGTTATTTAAAAATAATAAAACTTTTAAAAATCAAAAGTCACAGATCTTCAGTACTTTGCCTTTAGACCAACAGCAATTTGTTACTATAACATACTCTATTCAGCATAGCTTCAGTTTTCCTCTCCTTTGCTTTCGCCAGTGCAAATCCATATTCTTCCATGAGGGATGTTTCGATGAACTGCAGTCCCAGACTGGGATTTTGCAATGCTGTCTGCAGAGTAACAGGATTCTGAAATACACAAGAATTCAAATATTTTCTCCAACTGAAAGGGGTAAGTTCAAAGTTAATAATTTAATAATTTTACAATGAATAAAAAAGCACAATGTTGCTAAATTCCTTTAAGTAATCTCTGGAATTTCACATGAAACATAATTACACTCTGACTTACGTTTTACACTGTCAGCTATCGAAATACAACACTGTGAAGGAAGCATCCAAATCAGATGAAATTTGCAGAAATGAGAGCTGCACATGATTAGCATTTCAGTACAAATGCACATCACCAATGCCCTTATTGCTACCTGCAATTTCTATATAAAGGGGGAACAGGAAACTGTGTGGACATACTAAAATAATTCTTTTGAGTGGTAATTTTACACAAGAAGCTTCAGTATGCCTCATAGAGGACAGCAAGCATGTTTTGGAGTCCGAGCGAGGTAAAATAGTTGCCTCCAGGGGTTATGAATTAACCTTCAGAAAAAATCTATTATTCTGTTGGGTGTAAACAAACAACTGTGATGTTTATATTTACTTACTGGATGCAGGAAGGAATAATGAACTGCACCCACCTACCTGCATCATTACAGATGAAGAAATGCATATTGTGCAAAATGGCAATGACTCGCTGTGCCACAGCACAAACCATGTCACAGCAAATTCAGTCTTTTGCACTATAAGCAGTGTTTGTATGTATCATTCAAGGCCATTTGCTGCAAATGACTGAACCCTTGGCATCCATGTTACAATTATCATTGAGTTGACCCTATTACATATTTCTAGTTCACAAATGAGGCACTGTTACATCTCTTAAGCATTAGAACCTGTTATCCCCCCACACATTCGGAGCTTGCTGATGGCCACATTGCAATAGGATAATGTGAAACATAGTATTATTGTTCAAGTCTACTTCATCACCAATCAGACTGCATAGCATGCATTGTCCACTGATCTTTCTGATATCAAAAACACCAGGTCATTAATCGTTGAATAACTTGTCAAGTACATACCACCTGCTGCTTTGCCAGATCAATATGTGGAAGCAGCATGGAATGCTATACTCCAACAATACATCCAGAGCATCTGATTCAATGCCAAGGTAAGTAGCAGCAGTAATAGTCAAAAATTGTGGAAACACTGTGTACCGATTTCATCATCTTCCTCACTTCACGTGGTTCCGTACTTTCAATCATGTGACCTTTGTGCAACATGTTATATCTCAAAAAATTTGGCTGTGATATCTGTGGTCCTTCTTGATGATGCATTTGGGATGGCCAGCATTGTGTTTTACTCTTAATAAGAATTCTAGCAAGCCAAATTAACATACAATTTTTTCTCATAATATGTTTTATTATTATTTTGTTCTTGCTTTTGTATTCCAAAGAATTCACAATTACAATCACAAATCAATAAAAGTCCATAATTGAATACAATACATATACCCAAAAACATAATGATGCATACTCATATACCGCACGCACACCTACATTCTCTATCAGCTGGGGCCCACTATACTATAACTATGAATGAGGTGGGGCAGGGAGGGAGAAGTTAGTAGGGGATGGGATAGGAACAACACAAGGGTCGAGATAGAACATTCTACACTGCCCAGCAGAGCCAAAAGGATGGATAGGTAGGAATGTGAGCTGCAGTTCAGAAAACAGTAAAGGAAGTAGGGTAGGGGAGCAAAAAGGGGAGTTGTTGAGAGGGAAAATAATAACGTAAAAAACAATAAATAAATACAATGGTTGGAACTCAAAAATAGTGGTAACTATTCATTCACAAACGATACAAAAGTGTTACATGTGACTGCATAGACTTTCCCGGAGTAATAATTCATGATACTCTTCATTGCATTCCTGCCAGATAGTGACGTCATTATCTCACAGGAAACCTGTGAAGAATATCATGAAAGAGTGTCACATGTTTGCACCTGTTCACCTGTTACTGTCCTTCAAATTAACCACCAGTGTTGTGTAGAACCCATAGTCACGGATGTGGAAGGCATACTACAGTGTTAGCAAAGCCTGTTCTGTTGATGGTGCAAATGAAGCAGTCCACTTCCTGTAGAATCTCTGCAACATTTCTGAAGTGAATTCTAAATGCCATGAAGTGGTTCCTTCATCTTCGGAATCAAATCAAAGTCACGAGGACTTAAGCCCAAGGAGTATGGTGGATAGTACAGTACTTCCCAGTCCCATCGACTGTACAGAGCAGCTTGTGCTGTAAGTGCCTGTGCATTACCGTGGAAAACGATGGGTCGGTTATGCAGAAAGTGTTGCCGCTTCTTTCGCAAAGCTTGTCACGAATGATGCTCCAAAAACTAACAGTAATGCTATGCATTGACGGTCTGCCGTGGAGGAACATAATGCGTTAGGATAACACCATTACAGTCGTACATGAGAATCGCCATAGCTTTTAGCATATTACTGCTCTGACACACTTGAAGACCTTGACACTGTCGTGCTATACAACCTCTGGCAAATTTAATCTTGATCAAACTCCGTTGTTCCTGTTTCAGAAACATAGTGCCACCATTATTTTAGACTACTTAATCACAAGTGACTGTATTTCCCTCGATTGTGCATACGCCGGTGACGTAAGAAGGGCGAGCCCAATTGCTCGGATGTAAGGAAGGTATGTCAACAATGTACGCTATCATTGACAATAGTAGATTCCATTGCATAGTGTTTCCACAAGTGTTGCCACTATTTACGTTCCAACCCTCCTAAATAAATATGACACACATCTGGGCAGGAAAACATGAATTGGTGGGGCTGGGGTAGGGTGGGGAGATGAAGAGGGGGCTGCTTGGGGTGGGGTTGTGGGGCCGTAGAATGTGTTATAAGTCAGCTCCCATCTGTGCAGCTTAGAAGAGGTAGTGTTTGTGTGCGGGGACGGGGGAATCTAGATGGCCCAGGTAGAAAAGCAGTGACTAAGACTGAATGTGTTATGCTCAGTATCATGCTGTACTTTTGGTCACAGTTTTTCAGTGGCCATTCATTCTGATGGACAGCTGGTTACTAGGGATACCAAAGATGTGAAAAGCTGTACAATGATTGCAGCAGAATTGGTAAATCACATGGCAGTTATCACAAGTTGCCTGGCTTCTGATGCCTCTCAAATAAGTAATCTCTTCTGCTAGATGAAGGAAACCACAGTATTAAATATGATGGTGGTTTGAAAAGTTCTCAGAATCAGTAATAGAGGTCAGCACTAGCTCAAAGAGTTGTTCATGTGATATCCATTAGACTGTTGCCTGTAAACATGTGCCATGTCTATACCCTCGAAAGAGAGCTGTGACGATGACGTGGCTCTGTTGTTGTTCCCATTAGTGATTTACAAAGATGGGAAAATTTGAGATTTGAGCAGTGATTAAGTACTTAGTAAAGAAAGGTATGAAAACAAAGTACATTCATGCCAATTTCTAGAATACTGTAGAGGACTCTGCTCCTTCATATTCAACTGTTGCCAAGTGGACAAATGAATTTATATTTGGTCAGAAGAGCTTAGATGATGATCCACAAAGTCGTCAAACATGATGGTCACTACTCCAGAAATCATTGCAAAAGTGCACAAAATGGTCACAGAAGATCGCGATTAAAAGTGCTCGAAATTGCTCAAGTTTACTAGATGTCGTATGAAAGGGTATATCACATTTTAACTGAAAACTTATAAATTAAAAAAATATCTGCAAGATGGGTGTCACGACTCTTGACACTGGATCAAAAAACGCACGAGAATGGACATATCAGATCAATATTTGGCCCAATTTATTAGAAAGAAACAAGATTTTTTTGCACCGGTTTGTGACTACAGGTGAAACTCGGGTGCACTGCTACACTCCAGAGACAAAACAAAAATCAAAGCAGTGGAAACATACCGATTCTCCACCATCAAAGAAAGCAAAGACAATTCTTTTAGTTGGAATGGTCTCAGCATCAATTTTGAGATGGTAAGGAGATTCTTCTGGTAGATTATCTCCCCATCGAGCAGGCAAGTAAGAAAGTAGTCTTCCATCAAAACTACATGGTAAAACCACATGATCTGGTTAGGCAATGAATTTTGGCCACATCCAGCTTATTCACCTGATATGGTTCTGTCAGACTTTCATCTCTTCTCAAAACTGAAAATTTTGCTTGGTGGCTGAAGATTCACTTCAAAGAGAAAAACTAATAGCAAGAGTTCACAATTATTTTGCAGGCCTGGAGGAACCTCATATTTTGGGATGGGATCAAGGCCTTGGAACACTGTTGGGCCAATAGCATTAATCTACAAGGACACTGTATCATGATCATCATCATCGACTTATTATGCCTTTCAGTGTTCAGTCTGGAGCTTAGTCCTCCTAATAAAATTCCTCCATGACTCCCTACTCAATGTTAACATTGATGCCTGGTCTGATAAGTCTGTCAGTGTTACTTCAAAATCATTCTTGACCAAATCCAAGTATTTTCTCCTTGGTCTACCCAACTGATCTTACCTTATGCTGCTGAAAGTATCTAAGGTAACCTTGCTTCTTCCCGTGTGTAACATGACCCCAATATTTCAGCCTGTTCACTCTAACTGCTTCAACTATGGTGTTCATTCCCAGTTTCTCTTTGATTTTCGTATTATAGACATTGTCCTGCAACTGTTCCCATCCCCATCTGTAACTCAACCTGATTTACATCCAACTTGTCTTCCACTAATATTCACACTCTCCTTTCAACAATACCTGAGAAAATTTTGCCAAAACACTAATCAGAGATATCTCTGTCGTAATTACAAGGTTTTCTGTTTCAATGCTTGAAAATTGGTGAAATTACTGCTTCTGTCGAGTCATAAGGAACCTGTCCTGACTCCCACGCCATTTAAATTATCCTGTGTCACCATTTGAGATCTGACATTCCACTGTATTTGATGAGTTCCAACTTCATTTCATCTACCCAACAGCTTTATAGCACTGCAGTCTATTGAACATTCTCTCACTTCCTCAAAAAAAGTTCCATTTCCGTCATCATTCCTACCCCATTGTACCTCAAAATCTGACACATTGTTGAACATTTCATCTACATTGAACAATTCTAATTATTCACTCTGTCTGCCCAAGGCATACACAGGATTTACTAGCAACGCCCCTGACCGGTCCAAGACACTTATTAATTCCTTCTTGCTTCCATTTTGAAGACTGCTAATTACGCTTCAGAATGGTTTTCCTGCAGCTTGACCAAAAGTTTCTAACTTATTTCCAAAGGCTTTCGGTGATTTCTGCTTGGATTCTTTAATTATCTGTTTGGCTTTGTTTGTTTCTTCAACATAAACTTTCTCTGCTTGCCTGGGTTTTAGTATGGAGTCATTTTTGATACGCCTTCTTTTTCTTTTAACAGGCTGCCTTGACTGTCATTCCACCAAGCTTCTTCCTGCCTTTATAAACCACTGTTCCAAAACATTCTCTTGCCATTTCTAATAGTGTGCCCCACTATTGTGACAAATGCAAGTGAATACATTCAACTAACTGGTACCTTTCCGAGATCATTGTTCAATATTTGTGCCTGATTTCGAGTCCTGAAGCTTCTCCACTCTTATCCTTCTGCATATGGACCTCAATTTCTACACTTTTGGCCGCTCAAAATGAATTTCACTGCAGATTAAATAACGATCTGTGTTATCAGAGAACCCTCTGAAAATGCACCTATCCCTGAATGCCTTTCTGAATTTCTGAACTGTTATATAATCAATGACAGATCTGTTTCCCCTGCCTTCGCAAGTATAGCAATGAATGTTCTTATGCTTAAAAAAAGAGTTTGTGATAACTAAGCCCATAGTGGCACAGATATCCAAGAGCTATTTTCCATTCCTGTTGGCCTCCACATCTTCTCCAAACTTACCCATAACATTTTCATACCCTTCTTTTTCATTTCCTATCCTGGCATTGAAGTTGCCCATGAGTGAAACACTGTCCTTGTACTTCACTAACAAACTACATCACTGAGTGCATCATAAAATCTATCCTCATCTTGATCTGTTCCTTCATAGGGTGCTTAAACTGACACAATCTTAATTTTCTTGCCAGAGATTGCCAAATCTATCCACATCAGTCATTCATTTACATACCTTATGTTGGGTTTGATTACTTTCCTGATGTGAAGCCCTCTCTATACCCCACTGTGCTCATCCTGCTTTCACTCCTGACAGGTAGACCATAAATTTCCCACTTTGTCCTCTTTCTCTGCCCTTACCTAACTGTCACTAACAGCTAAAACATCTAACCCCATCTTACTTGCAGCCTCTGCCAGCACTATCTTCTACCCAGTGTAGTCCCCAACTGATATTAATAGCTCCCCATCTCATTCCAGCTCATTTGCCAAGTCATACCAAAGGATCGAGACATTTTGCTCTGATTGTTGCCAGCATCGTATCAAAGTACCTGAGAAGCTGCTTGCTAGCCTTACTTTCCCAGGGTCCCATTGGTTTTTACCCCTAACTGTTGAGGGACTAATCGGTGGATTTGGTAGTCTTTGCCACCTGAGTACAAAGAAGGCCACAACTCAATATGTCTGAGACATTCAACCTTATTCCAAAGTAACTGGTATCCCAATTGTCAGGAACATTTGGCCATTCACACTTTGCCCATGGTTCATGTACTAGGACATGACTACATGAACCACCGTGACAACATTCAAAAAGTAGCCTCTGTGGTTCATGCTGTGCATTCCTGTAGTCATGTTCTAGAACATGAACCGAGGGCAACGTATGAGTGGCCAAGTATGTGAGCCTGACAGAATACCAGTTACTTTGGAATACTACATTAAAAATAAGTTTTAAAGCAAAATACTTTACATATGATACTGAACAAAACTTATCTCAAATTTGTAGTTACCATATTGTCAATAGCTCTGTTCAGATCTGCAGTGGCAACCTCTACAGACTTATGACCTTGTCCAGCTTCCTTTGCAAGAAGACCTCCAATTCTCTGAAATGCTGGCAAGGGATTGCCATACTCTTCCAGATCACGTCTCACGGCACCAATCTCTTCAGCTTGTGAAGAAAAACAATTGAATTAATCTTCTTACAAGTAACTGAATTATTTGTAATAAAAAAATTATGCCACACAACTACAGCCATTCTCTTTCACTGCTCCATAAAAAATGTGAAGCAACCTCATGCTGTTAAGACCAAAGGAAACTATGTGCTTGTTTGGATATACAATAAATGAATTTATTCCTTAATTTAAGGAGATAAAAATTAAATTTAAGCACCATAAATGCACAGTTTCATTTCCCATCTCTTACTATACAATATGCAACACATCAAAATGTACATCACATACAAGATGTAAATAGGAATCTTATTTTAAATATTCCGGGGGACCTTACAGTAAAACTGGCAAATAATAATAAAAACAAAAGTATAAAGATAAACAATGTAAAAAAGTGAAGGGCATGCAAGTGTGCACAAAAATTACAAAGGCTTAAAAAGTAAATTTGCCTTTATTTTATTTTTACTACACAGTAAAACTTGCTCAAAGCAGCAAGTGTATAATTTGGAAATCTGCTCAATCTGTACAAGCATTTTAGTCCCAACACAATCAATACACTTTTATATGCAAATGTTTTGTATACAGCAGAACATGCCTAACAGAGAAACAGAAAGCAAATTACATATACATTACTTAATAATTCTAGAGAGGAAAACAGTACTGTTCGGAAAAATATTTATAAAAAGTATTTAAGAAAGTTTGACTTACCAGGAGAAAGGCACTGGCTTGTTGACACATACAAATAACCCCCCCCCCCCCCCCCACACACACACACAAGGGGTCACTCCTATCCTGGGTGAAAAAGGATAGGTAAACACACACACACACACACACACACACACACACACACACACCACACACACACACACCAAGGCAGAGGCTCTGTCCAGAGATTGGAGGCAAAGATGTAGAATGGTGGGTGGGAATTTAAAACTAATGAAGGTTGAGACATGGTGGGCAATGGGAGGAGAGAACATGTTGAAGGGCAAGTTCCCATCTCCGGAGTTCTGTAAGCAAAAATCTTACTTTATCTGGATCTATGTTCTACAGTCAGGCTCTGAAAGTCGCTACAGAGCATGAAAATACAGAGTTCAAGTCATCCACAGGATTGGTGGACAGTTTAAAAATTATGAATAAATTTTATGGAAAGAAGTGTGTGGGGGAGCTAAAGATGTGGAGGAAATAGTAGTAATGGAATGAAAGACAGAACTGTCCAACTTAACTGCGGATTATGACCTGAAAGACGTATTTAGTACCAAAGAATCAGGACCGTTTTATCGCATGTTGCCTTCAAAATCGCTAGCAATTCAAGGTGAAAAGTGCAGCAGCAGGAAAAGATCCAAGGAAAGACTCACTTTGCTGCTGTGTGAAAACATGTTAGGTGAAATGGAAAAGCTACTGTTGATTGGAAAGGTGGCAGAACCATGTTGTTTCAAAACCATAGATGTCACTAAGATTCCAGTTACATTGTGAAGCAATAAGAAGGCTTGGATGGTGAGTGAAGAATGGCTAGGCTCTTTCAATGCAGAAATGAAAGAAGGAAATTGCCAAGTTATCCTGTTCCTGGACAATGTAACTTGTTACCCAAATGTGAAGTTACCAAACATTAAATTGGCTTGGTTCCCGCCAGGTTCAATGAGTCACACAATCAATGAATCAAGAGGTGATTTACACATTCAAGTCTCATTATAGACGATTACCCATGCAATCACAATCACTTATTCTGAGTGTTGAAGAATACAAAAGTGTATTTGCTCTTGCACAGTCAGTTTCTGTCCTGGATGGCTTGGCAGTGAAGGAAATAAAACCTGAAACTGTCACATAATGCATCAATAAAGCAAGGTTTGGTGCTCATGAACAAGTTGCAACTGAAACCATCAAAGCTCAAGAAAGCAACAGCAATTGCTGAATCCATTAAAATGAGAAAGATTGCTTGTAATGCAGATGACTATATTCAAAGTGATGACATACTGTCAACTCACTCCACTTTCAGTCCAGCAACAGATTTAATAACAATTCGGAACACAGAAGATGATCAGGAAAAAACAAAAGAAGAAGATGAGCAAAATTATATCCATCAAAAATTAATATACCTGAAAAAAGCCATTGCATACATAAACAATGTTATGGCATTTGCAGGAGACACAAATTCTCCCATCTTCTGTTTCTGCTAATATTATCATATCATCTGCATATTTTATAGTTTTTATTTTTTCTCTTCCCACTACAAGCCCTTTTGCTTCTTCCAAGGCCTCACAATTAGCTTTTCAGCACATATATTAAAAACTGCTGGTGACATACAACAACCCTGCCTCACACCTGCTCCTCTATTTTCCTGTCTATTCTTCTTAGCACTAGTCTGGTCACTTTGCAATACACTAAATGTATAAACACTGCAGTCATCCGGCAAAGACTGCTGCTCAACATGGTAGCCATGAACACAGGCAAACCCTGGGAAGGTGCCAAAAGGTCCCTTGACTCAAGCACCCAATTCAAGCGTCACACCACCATACGTTCGAGCAACTTGCACATAACGTTGGTCAGGCAAATTGGGCAGTTAACTGTCGACCTCCAATGGGTCCCTACCAGGCTTCAGCACCTTCCTGTCACTGGGATGAGAACTCACATCCAGCTCAAATGCGGTTAAAAATGGCAGGAACACAGCACTGAGAATCCCTCGAAAGATGTTTCAGTAACTGCACATGGATACAGTCAGGGCCTGGAGCAATATCAGGGCAATGGGCCAAGGCACTAAGGGGCTCCCTTTCAGTGAATGGGGCATTGTAAGGCTTGTGACGGCATGTTGCAAAGGAGAGGCACAGTCGCACCACACGCTCCCTGCGGGAGCAAAAGACTGTGCAGCAGTTTGTGGATGCAAAGCACCGAGCAAAACGATCAGCAAGATGTTTAGCGATTACACTCAGGTCCGTAAAGGCAGCCACATTTCAGCAAAGGCCAGGGACTCCAACAGGAGTCTGGTGGCCATAAAGGTGCCTGATTGGTCCACACCGATGATGAAGAGATACAAGAACCTAAGGTAGAGACATATCCCTCCCAGCATTCCTGTTTACGGCTTTTTATTAATTGCCGAGCCTTGGCACAAAGTCACTTGAAAGCAATGTGTGCCATTTATGGTGCTGAAGAGCCCGCCTACATTTCCTAATTGCCTCGGCGATTTCTGGCGAGCACCAGGGCACAGTCCTCCACTGGGAGGAACCTGAAGAACAGGGGATTGCAGACTGAGCTGCAGAGGCAATGACTTGTGTAGTGTTTTCGACCACCAAATCAATGTTAACATATGGCGGAGATCCAATAGTGGCAGATGTTTGGAACACATCCAAGTCAGCTTTGTTACAAGCCCAACAGGGCAAATGGCTAGGGCAATGACGCTGGGGCAGTGACAGAAAAATCGAGAAGTGGACACTACCGCACAAGTCATCATGCACTCTCCAGAGAAGAGATGGAGAAGGCCAGGGCTACAAATGGATATATCAAAGGCTGAGTAGATGCCATGCACCATACTGAAAACTGTGGGAGCACCTGTATTTAAGATACAAAGTTCGAGCTGGGTGACAAGGTGTTAAACTTCCCTACCTCGACCAGTGGTTATGTTTCTGCCCCACAAAGGGTTATAGGCATTGAAATCGACCATCATTAGGAAAGGTGGAGGGAGCTGAGAAATCAGTGCAGTTAACACATGGTAAGGTATGTCACAATCTGGAGGAAGATATATGTTGTCGCGTTGAAATGGAAACAGGCTTGACTTCGAAGGCAACTAAACACAGCACTTATACTGAAAGCACGTTTATTACGAACTCAACATACACGCAGCACTGACTGCCTCTCAGGCAGAGTGCTCTGCTATTTATACACACACAGAATTTACCAGAAATTAGAAGAACAGTTAACATAAGAAACAAGTAGAATTTACAAGTGAACATAAGAAAGATATAGAACCTTCTGGAATTGTTAATTACAAAGAAATAAATATTTGCCGGTGGGCGGGATTGAACCGGCGACCTTCTGCACCGCAGTCCGTGACGCTATCCCCTGTGCCACGCCGGCAGTCGGTGTTCGTGCTCTCTCGCGGCAATATTGCAGACAGTTATATAGCCAATGGTGTCCTCATCAAAACAGCTACGGCCTCCAAAGGTGTTTGAAGGGGCACAGCTTCACTATAGACAGAGTTGAGGATATAAATCGGAACTCCATCAGATGCTCTGTTGCAAGCGAGTCGTTTCTTGTAATGTCCCTAAGAGCCAAGAAAAGCTGAGGCTCACATTGCCGGAAGCCAGGTTTCCTGGAGGACAATGCGTAGTATATATGAGATACTTAAAAGGTTTTGTAACTCTGCCAGGTGATGAAAATAACTGCCACAATTCCACTGGAGGAAAGTGCTGAAGAGGCATGATATGCCTCAGTGTCATCGGTAGAGGGTCTGTGGTGTGTCAAAGGTGTCAGTGACGGTAAGGTCCTCTGAAAATGCAAGGATTTCTATCTCATCTTTGGAAGAAGAATTGGTAGTGGACAGCAGCAAGGAAGCCACCATTACTACCAGCTCTTTATCCTTCATTACATCCTTTTTCTTCTTATCAGGGTTGGGTTTGTGCTTCGAAGCGTGAGTGGGTTTCCCAGAATGAACGTCAGATTTCGATGCAGACTGGGAGGCCTAGCTACCAACGGGTGCATGAACTATTAGCTGTTAGCCATTGGCTGATGTCTGGCTGTGTCAAATATGGAACTGTGGAAGGGGTTACCCCAAAAGGCCCTTTCCATGCGAGAGGAGATTGCCTTACGTCCAGTTTGTTAGGGACAGCGGGTACATAATGAGATGATGGGAGGGTTGGATCAGGCCCCTTTCCTGAAGGAAAAGCTGGAGAATTTAGAAATTGAGGCATTTCTCCGGCAGAGGTGGGGTTCACTGACCCTTTTAAGGGGTAAGGGGTAAGGGCAGGGGGTGGGGGCAAAAGCCCTGCAGAAGAAGAGGTGCCCCCAGGTTTCTGCGGAGCCAAGAGTGAGTGATGGTCCAAAAGGGCCCAAAGAAGGGGTCAGAGTGGGTCGGGCAGTCATCCCCAGTGGAGATGCTGCAGCATATGTGGACACCAGAGAAATGGGGCGAAGTTTCTCATATTTTCTACGGGCCTCAGTAAAAGTTAGGCAATCCAGCGTCTTATATTCTATTTTCTGATTTCTTTTTAGAAAACGGGACAATCCGATGTATAAGGCACAGAAAGGAGGCATGGTACAAGGGGTGTCCAGATGTAAGGGACGGCCACAGTCTTGACAAGTTGGGAAGACATCCCAACGGGAAGACGTGTGCAAACCACCAGCACTTGAAACAACCTATGGGTGGAGGGATATAAAATTGGGCGTCACATCTGTATATCATCACCTTGACCTTCTTGGGTAAGGTATCACCATCGAAGGTCAAGACGAAATCCCCCGTTGCCACCCTATTGTCTTTTGGACCCCAAGAGACACGGTGGACAAAATGGATGCAATGTTATTGCAGGTGTGCACACAACTGCTCATTGGATTGCACCAAAAGATCTGGGTGAAAAATAACCCTCTTGACCAGGTTCAAGGTCTTATGTGGTGTTATAGATACAGACACATCTCAGAACTTATTGTATGTGAGCAGAGCCCGTGACTGGGAAGGGGACGCGGCTCGTCTCAGAACCAATCTATCGCGCATTTTTTATATACCCGCTACCTCACCAAACTTGTCCTCAAGATGGTTAACAAAAAACATAGCCTTGGTTGTTTGAAAAGATCCCCCATCTGCCCTGGAACAAACTAGAAATTTAGGAACATAAGAAAAAGTCTTTGTAGCTCCAAGAATCCCCCCAAGAGTAAGTATGGGGAGGGAATGACTAGGGGTCATAAGTGACAGCATTAAATTTCCCACGCTTAGACACACTTGCTTTACCAGGATTTTGTGGTGTATATTTATTTTGCTTCATTGCAAATCATCTGCCCCGATACCACCCACTCCGTACTGGGGCTCTTCTCATGGGCGCCACTTAGCCCCAGCAAGGGTCAACTGGCAAGATGACCATTGCCAGGAGTCCTGATGCCCAACAGAGACAAGCATCTACTCCTTGGCCTTCACAAGTAGTTCACAGCTCACACATCTGTAGTGCAATCCCTGTGCAGTCAGAAGGCTACAACCAGAAGGATAAGAGGGGTACATGACATCCCCACCACAACGGACCGGGTACTGTGATGGATTTCTGGTGCTAACAGAACCATGATGTTAATGCTCCCACCTAGAGGTCTAAAGAGGTAACAGTTACATGCCCATTCCATAAGGTAACTGCACATAAAATATATGGAGCACCACGTAAGGAGTCCTTCCCCAAATGGCTCGCACTGCAGAAAAATTCTGAACTTATGGAGGTCAAACACACAGAGGGAACCAAAAGTTAATGGCCAAAAAATGTGTGGACTCGTTTTATTCACCTCTTAAGACAGGCAGGAATGCTGGGGGCCTAATCTTACCCACGAACTCGCAGGGGGAAGGGGGGGGGGAGGGGAACGGATAGGTAGTGAGTGGGCTTCAGCAATGGCAACTTGTTTTCTGTTACTGACAGCCAACCTTTACTCCTCCCACAACTGCAGGGACCACAGCTGCAACGAGGCAGTGACATCCTGCAGAGGAACAGAACACCGTGCCACAACACTGTCTCAGCAGGCCTCTTTGGTGGCCTGATTAGCTTCTTCGTCACCTAGAATTACAACATGTCCTAGCACTCAACAAAATTTAACCTGCTTTGCCCAACGTTGGAGGAGAGACAGTTCATCCTCTGTATCTTGGATCAACGTCACAACTGGATATAGCTCACGTAACGATTGCAGAGAAGAAACCATTTACCCTGATCTCTTCTGACCTGCTCCAGCACCTTCAGAATCTGCATAATGCTTTGCTGAGAAAACAGAAAATTCTCAGGAAGACAAATCTGGATGACATGGTCAGCGAAAACAACAGAGCAGCCAACAGAATCATCCTGTTTCGAACCATCAGTGTTTACGCAGACCGAAAGGTAAAATCTCATGTTTCACCTTTCTTGAAAGTTATGAGATCTGAAACAAATCTGGCCCTCCAGGAAAGCCAAGGCAGAAATCTTCCCCAAACTCAACATAAAACATTGAGATCTGCTACTCCCATATCTAAAAGGCAATCACTTGTACGGATGCCAAAAGGCTTCTTAGCCCGTTGTCGTTTATAAAAAGCCTTTCCAACGGAGGATTAGTAATGATAAAGTATGCAGGTGTGAAGGGTGTGGACAGTGCTTTGTATGCCTGGCACACCATTAGCAGCCATCACCTAATGCATAGTGGTACCTCAGCAGCTTCAGCACAGAGACTTGGCATGGGACTTGTTCTGAATGCCCCACTGGCCAGCCAAATTCCTGTGTGGTGAACCATGTCCAACATCTTTAAATAGGATGCAGACCATAAATCAGTGCACCCATAATCAAGGCATGATCCCATAAAAGCTCTACAAAATCTAAGCAGGGGCAACTCCTGTCTGCTCCCCATGATGTGTGGCTAATACATTTTAAAATACTCAGTGCTTTGAGGCACCGTGTTTTCAAACTTTTCAAGTGTGGCAACCATGAAAGTTGTGTATCAAATGTGAGGCCCAGAAACCTCACTGTGTGTTTAAAATGTAGAATGATCTCCCTCATTCACAGTTCAGGCAATTTGAAAATGGAATGAATACGGGTAAAATGAACACACACAGACTTCTTGGTTCAAAACTTAAAAGCAGTTTTCTCTGCCTAGTCATCCAAAGAGCAAAGAGTTAATTGCAACTGACCTGTTGTCATTCCTAGGTTTTAACTGTATTTCTTGGCTTGGTTGTTGGCACAAGGCAAGTGGATTGACCTTCTGGGATGATTTTTGTCAAATGGTGAAATGTTTGTATAGCTTATGGGACTTGACTACGGGGTCATCAGTACACAAACTTACAAACTAGTTAATACTAAGGACAGCACAAATATCCATGCCCGAGGGGAATTCGAACCCCCGACCGTAGTGGCCGTGCAGACCGTGACTGAAGCGCCTCAGTCCCCTCGGCCACCGCAGCCGGGTGGGATGATTTTAATATTATTTGTGCAATTAGGTTCCAGCTAATGCTGGTTGGGTAGAACCATGGATTGTCAGCCTCTGGAGCCTTGTGTTCAGCTGTATCTCACACAGTGAAGAGATGCTGGTGGAGTACCAGTGGTTTTCACATAGACATGCCTGAATTTTGAAAGTAATATATTTTGAAGTCTGAGCAAGAGAAACGAAGAACTTTGTTTAAAACCAGCATAATTTGACATTAGTCATAAGCAAGTAATAGTATCAATAGCACTGGAATAGATACTGAGAAAAGAACATACCTGTGAATTCTGCTTTCCCATAGAGATCTTGAACAAGAGGAGCTTTCCCTGATTTAAAAAGATGGGTGCTGAGTGCATGCAAGCAGTAAATCACTCTTGGCATATTCTTCTTGTCATATATATCTGTTGTTTCAGGATGGAATGTCTAAATGGAAAAAGTAATTACATAAAAGATATTTTAAAATTAAAGCAAATAAAGCAGACAATTAAAAGAAGTAGAAAATATACAACTTATGCAATAAATGGGAAAGCTGTAATAATGACTATAAGCTTACAATGGTCCTTAAATAGTTAACAACAAAATAAATAAATAATTGAAGTAGTTAATTTTTGCACAAGGAGGAAAATATCTACCTTGCACCTTGTATTAGTGAAGCCGGGAGAGTAGGATACACCACAAACATTAATTCCATAACCATAATCTGCTTCATTGTAGCTTCTCTCTGCCTTACTTTGTACAGCAGTACTATAAATTATATTACACTAGTCTAAATAGAACACTTTGTCCGATATGTTCACCCAGGAATGCAATGCAAAATGCAATAAGAAGGTAGTACTGAACAGCCACACTCACTACACAGACTACCAAGTTTAAATAGACTTACTGTGTTTCAAAACTTGGAAGTATATATGATGAAGGAGTGAACTTTACAAGACAGTTGCCTGTACACTTTCCTTAATAATTGTTTAAATAAACAATTTTCAATGTAACATATTTTTCAAACACATTAAAAATATTTAAAAGAAACCTCCCATACCCCCAAACATATAGTCATTGAATTTTCAGAAACACAGATCTTCATGACTATTAGAATGGGTTTAGGGAATTATATAGGTTAATGGCAATATTTTTTATACTTTTTAGTCACTTTTAAAGACTCATTATATAAAAACATTTTTGTTATTTTAAGGGTTCTTGGGTGTCCAGCCAGATATGATTGTTGGATTTCCAGGATATTTCAGTGAATAACATTTACACAATGATCAGGTGGCTTCTCTGCCAAAATATCATGGACATTTAACATCATATCTGAATGGACACAAAAGAACTCTTCAAACACCATATACACTATGTAAGCCTCAGATCAACATAAAAAGATTTTTATTTCAATAATTAGTTTCTGCATATTGAAAATTATCAGGTAATTTCAAAAATTTCACATAAATACCATGAAGGCAAAAATTAGAGATTCAAGCTCCTAGAGGTTTACCAGGAGGGGAAATATTAGCACTACGCAAGGTGCCTCAGTCACACAGCAGACAAGAAAGTGAGTCTATTGCTTTGTCATCCAGTTCTGAACTGTGTTGAAAGTTTCACCAATAGCTCTTACGAAATTTAATTTTAAATCAACTAGAATATTTGTACTAAACACAAAAGAGAGAGAGAGAAATAGCTGCACACAATGTCACATATTAGCATTGATCTGATAACCACCGAGAAATGGCACAACAAGAGTAAAATTTGACTATCACTTGAGTATGTGTTCCACTGTCACAGGCAAAGTCTATATAATAATCAAATTAATGCTTGATAAGTTTTTGCTTCTTTGTGCATTCAATTTGGAATTAATTGAAAATAGAATACAATATCTGGGGTCGTGCTGGAGTCTTGAAATCTGGGGTTGTGCTCAAGTCTTGAACCAATAGTGCCAGAAGATGAAACCACAGAGATGCTGCAAGTCAAGGCAGTGTGATAGGCAGTCCAACTGAGTGCAAGGACAAGCCACACTCCCAGAAGTTCTAAGTGCAACAGCAGCACCACAACTCTCAAATACAGAATCACAGGACTCATCAGTTCAGTTTCTTGTTAATCACTGAATATCTGCTCCACTCATAACCAACTGAATTTGCCTATTGGTAAAGAAGAATGATTGCTGTGCCAAGCCCTACTAGGTTGAATTAGTTTACGTGTAGCGAGTGCAAGACAGCACTTAGCAGACACATTCCTTCATGTTCCTCACTACTTCACATTCCAGTCAGTGTAGTCAACGAGTTGTAGTTATCAAGAAGTTCATAAACAGACTCGTATTAAACTTGAATGAACAGTACCATCAGTCATTTCAAGACAATGACATTGGGTGCCTCTGTACATTTTGCATAAACCATATGAGCAACAGTCTGGTTATATAAGATTTAGCAAGGGGGGAGGGGGAAGGTGACAAGGGGATGGGTGAAATGGGGGAGCATTATAAGGATGACGGGGTGGCAACGGGGAGTTGGGCGATAAGGGAGAGAAAGGCTGGGGAGGGAGAAGCTGGAAATGAGATGAAAAGATCAAGATGGAGAGAGAGAGAGAGAGAGAGAGAGAGAGAGAGAGAGAGAGAGAGAGAGAGAGAGAGAGAGAGATAGATAGATAGAGAGATAGAGACAGAGAAGCAGGATGTTGAGGGAGAGATGAGAGGGGGGTAGGGAGATGGGAAGAGGAAGCTAAGGGATAGGGGAAACAAGGGGGAGGGAAAGAGAGAGGAAAAGGGGGAGAGACAGGGGATGGAGAGGCGGGCAGAGAGGGGAGGAGGGAGAGGGGAGGAGGGGGAGGGGAGTGAGAGGGGGAGGGGAGTGAGAGGGGGAGGGGAGTGAGAGGGGGAGGGGAGTGAGAGGGGGAGGGGAGTGAGAGGGGGAGGGGAGTGAGAGGGGGAGGGGAGTGAGAGGGGGAGGGGAGTGAGAGGGAGAGGGAGTGAGAGTGAGAGTGAGAGGGAGTGAGAGGGAGAGGGGAGTGAGAGGGAGAGGGATGGAGAGGGGAGAGGGATGGAGAGGGGAGAGGGATGGAGAGGGGAGAGGGATGGAGAGGGGAGAGGGATGGAGAGGGGAGAGGGATGGAGAGGGGAGAGGGAGAGGGGAGTGAGAGGGATGGAGAGGGGAGAGGGAGAGGGGAGTGAGAGGGATGGAGAGGGGAGAGGGAGAGGGGAGTGAGAGGGAGAGGGGAGTGAGAGGGAGAGGGGAGTGAGAGGGAGAGGGGAGTGAGAGGGAGAGGGGAGTGAGAGGGAGAGGGGGAAAGTGGGGAGAGGGGAGGGGGAGGGAGATGAAGAGGGGGAGGGAGATGAAGAGGGGGAGGGAGATGAAGAGGGGGAGGGAGATGAAGAGGGGGAGGGGGAGGGAGATGAAGAGGGGGAGGGGGAGGGAGATGAAGAGGGGGAGGGGGAGGGAGATGAAGAGGGGGAGGGGGAGGGAGATGAAGAGGGGGAGGGGAGGGGGATGAAGAGGGGGAGGGGAGGGAGATGAAGAGGGGGAGGGAGATGAAGAGGGGGAGGGAGATGAAGAGGGGGAGGGAGATGAAGAGGGGGAGGGAGATGAAGAGGCGGAGAGAGATGAAGAGGGGGAGAGAGATGAAGAGGGGAGAGAGATGAAGAGGGGGAGAGAGATGAAGAGGGGGAGGGGAGTGAGAGGGAGAGGGGAGTGAGAGGGAGAGGCGAGTGAGAGGGAGAGGGGAGTGAGAGGGAGAGGGAGAGGGGAGTGTGAGGGAGAGGGGAGTGTGAGGGAGAGGGGAGTGAGAGGCAGAGGGGAGTGAGAGGCAGAGGGGAGTGAGAGGCAGAGGGGAGTGAGAGGCAGAGGGGAGTGAGAGGGAGAGGGGAGTGTGAGGGAGAGGGGAGTGAGAGGGAGAGGGGAGTGAGAGGGAGAGGGGAGTGAGAGGGAGAGGGGGAAAGTGGGGAGAGGGGAGGGGGAAGGAGTTGAAGAGGGGGAGGGAGATGAAGAGGGGGAGGGAGATGAAGAGGGGGAGGGAGATGAAGAGGGAGAGGGGGAGGGAGAGGGGGAGGGAGAGGGGGAGGGAGAGGGGGAGGGCGAGGGGGAGGGAGAGGGGGGAGGGAGAGGGGGGAGGGAGAGGGGGAGGGAGAGGGGGAGGGAGAGGGGGGAGGGAGAGGGGGGAGGGAGAGGGGGAGGGAGAGGGGGAAGGAGAGGGGGGAGGGAGAGGGGGGAGAGAGAGGGGGGAGAGAGGGAGGGAGAGAGGGAGGGAGAGGGAGAGGGGGGGAGAGGGGGACGGAGAGGGGGACGGAGAGGGGGACGGAGAGGGGGACGGAGAGGGGGACGGAGAGGTGGGAGGGAGAGGGGGGAGGGAGAGGGGGGAGGGAGAGGTGGGAGGGAGAGGGGGGAGGGAGAGGTGGGAGGGAGAGGGGGGAGGGAGAGGTGGGAGGGAGAGGTGGGAGGGAGAGGGGGGAGGGAGAGGGGGAGGGAGAGGGGGAGGGAGAGGGGGAGGGAGAGGGGGAGGGAGAGGGGGAGGGAGAGGAGGCAGAGAGAGGGCTGGCACAGAGGGGGTGGCACAGAGGGGGTGCAGGCCGAGAGGGGCGGTGGAGGCCGAGAGGGGCGGTGGAGGCCGAGAGGGGCGGTGGAGGCCGAGAGGGGCGGTGGAGGCCGAGAGGGGCGGTGGAGGCCGAGAGGGGCGGTGGAGGCCGAGAGGGGCGGTGGAGGCCGAGAGGGGCGGTGGAGGCCGAGAGGGGCGGTGGAGGCCGAGAGGGGCGGTGGAGGCCGAGAGGGGCGGTGGAGGCCGAGAGGGGCGGTGGAGGCCGAGAGGGGCGGTGGAGGCCGAGAGGGGCGGTGGAGGCCGAGAGGGGCGGTGGAGGCCGAGAGGGGCGGTGGAGGCCGAGAGGGGCGGTGGAGGCCGAGAGGGGCGGTGGAGGCCGAGAGGGGCGGTGGAGGCCGAGAGGGGCGGTGGAGGCCGAGATTTAGGTGGAGGGGGGTGGAGGCGGGGCAGTTGAGGCCGAGAGGGAGAGGGGGGTTGGGCGAGAGGGAGAGGGGGGTTGGGCGAGAGGGAGAGGGGGGTTGGGCGAGAGGGGGTTTGGGCGAGAGGGAGAGGGGGGGTTGGGCGAGAGGGAGAGGGGGGTTGGGCGAGAGGGAGAGGGGGGTTGGGCGAGAGGGAGAGGGGGGTTGGGCGAGAGGGAGAGGGGGGTTGGGCGAGAGGGAGAGGGGGTTGGGCGAGAGGGAGAGGGGGGTTGGGCGAGAGGGAGAGGGGGGTTGGGCGAGAGGGAGAGGCTGTTGGGCGAGAGGGAGAGGCTGTTGGGCGAGAGGGAGAGGCTGTTGGGCGAGAGGGAGAGGCTGTTGGGCGAGAGGGAGAGGCTGTTGGGCGAGAGGGAGAGGCTGTTGGGCGAGAGGGAGAGGCTGTTGGGTGAGAGGGAGAGGCTGTTGGGTGAGAGGGAGATGCAGAGGGGTAGAGACAAGGAGTGAGGGGGGAGCTCAGAGAGAGAGAGAGAGAGAGAGAGAGAGAGAGAGAGAGAGAGAGAGAGAGAGAGAGAGGGGGGGGGGGGGCAGAGAATGAAGGGGAGGGGGAGAAGATGGAGTCGGAGGAGGTGGAGTGGGAGGGGATGAAGGCCAGGGGGAATGGGTGGAGAGAAGAGTGGGGGGTGGATGGAGTGGAGGGAGATAAAGTGAGTTGGAAGTGGTGGTGTGGAGGAGGATAAGTTGAGGTGGGAAAAGGTTGAACAGGCAGGGAGAGGAGAAGATAGGGAATGAGAAATGGGGATTGAGAGATGAGATGAGGAGGAGAGGGGGGATGGTAAGCAGAGGGAAATGAGGCGTGAAGCGAAGGAGGGGAGGGTGAACAGGTGACTGCTGAAAGAAGGTGTGGGTGATCAGTACAGAGGACCACATATAGAAGAATAGTGTTTAAGTTCTCATTAGGTCAGATTAAAGGAAGACAATGAAGCACTTCAGAGGTGGTTAGATAGAGCTGTTTCCAATAGATTTAAGCAAGTATTACACAGGTACTTGTTGAATTCAAACGGGAGTCGCTGAAAGAAACACTATGTTCTATTGATGTCATTTCAAGTACCAGCATTTGAAGCCAAATACATCTTTATTCCATCACCAGCAGTGTACATTTGTCTTAAGCTTCAGTGTGATAATTTAGAGAAATCAAGGCTATCTTCTTCCTTCACACTAATTTTAAGTGGAAAGGGGAAGGAAATGACTAGTAATGGTAAAAGAACTCTTTACTACACAGCATAAGATAGCTTGTCAATTAAGGATGTGTATCTATATAGGCTAAATCACAACTATTATTGTGGACTTGTGGCAGGAGAATGTTTCATTGTAATAATATGGTCGTTTGTGTTGGAGTTATTAACCATTTTTGATCACTTTCGACTGATATGACATAATTCAGTGAATTCCCTAAATTTTTATGAAATGGGAGCATACGATGCTTGATAATGATTCGTCATTTGTTTAGCAACTTACTCCCGTTAGCCAGAAGTAAGGTATGTGCAATAACTCTTTCACTCTTTCCATCCCGCTTCAAACTCATGTGCAACAAGGCAAAGCAATAATACACAAACACTGATTAATCCATACACACTATGCAGTGAATTATCTCATTTAAAATGTGTGTAATAATGAATTAACAAGAATGCAATCCATTTCAAATTTATAGAGACTAATACAGAAATCTATCAGCATCCCCAAATTTAGCATGAAATATTTAATGTTCAAATGTTTGTAAATCTAAGGGACTTCACTAAGTTGGTCATCAGTCCCTAAGCTTACAAACTACTTTAAGTAACTTATGCTAAGGACAACACAAACACCCATGCCTGATGGAGGACTCGAACCTCTGACAGTGAGAACCCGCGTGCTCCGCAGCAAAGTGCCTTAGAACACTCTGCCACTCCACTGCGGCTAAATATTTAATTCCAGTTAGTTTTTAATATTTGATTCTGTGCACAATACAACAATTTCCCAGCAAAATTGGGTAATTTTGAAAATGTGATACATAGCACAGCGGTGGCAGCGGCCAAACGATATATGAGTAGCCTAATATCAAACCTGGACATCTGACCTAATGGTCGAAATTTAGTTAGCAGTCGATCCTAAGAGAACTTTTTCCGCTCTTTTCATTGGTGAAGCTCATTTTTTTTCCAAAAATTGACGTAAATGTGAAAATCACACGTTAAATTTTACTGTTCACATCAAAAGCAGACACCTATGTAAGAGCTTGATATCAAATTCGGACACTTGTTGAATGAAGCAGTGTGCACCAATGGGAACACAATATATGATCACATGAACTCGAAAATCAAAGATGGCGACAGTATGTGCCAAGTATGTAGACGTTTTATCCCATACTTAAGTTTTTCTGTAATTTTTTATAGTATTATTACTAATAACCATCTTAAAACAAGTGAAATGGAACATATCACCAGTGTCCGAAGGAAAAGCTAGGAAGTGGTTGAGACAACCTGAAAAGTGGAAAATAAAGATTGAAAAGAAATAAAGGTAAGACTAGCTTGTCAATTACACTGTTCTATTGTAAAGTGTGATGTACACAATTATCACTTGTTGGAAAGAAGTTCTGTGTCAGAAATAACTTAAGAGTGCTTAAGGAAAAAGCTGGTGACAGTTTCAACAGACCTTATGCTAATAATTTTAGAGAATCAGTGTCGTAATATTTCATTTTGTATATAAAATTAAAAAGGTTATTACGATTTTGTAGTTCTTAATTTTTCCAATATGTAATAGAGTTCAGAATTTAATATTTTCCACTTTATGTCAATATTCCTATAAATTCCCAGATTATACACCTGTAAAATATTCTCGTCAGCAGTAAGCAAATCTCTGTGTATCAAAAACGGGTATCTGAAAGAGTGTTCACATCAAAAGCGGATACCTATATGTTCTGGTTTCAAAGATGGACATCTTTATTTTCAAACACAATTTGAAAGTATTTGAGTAATCACATTGATATTAGCCACTTTCAGGTACAAATCCTAGAGTATTATAGTTGATAATACTGAAATCAGCTTATGAACATATTAGCTCTACGTTTTGCAATAAAAAAAAGGGTTTATCTCAGTTTCTGGCAAATGACAGATGTTCGTCTTTGATAATAGGTTACTAATATATTGAAGCGGTTCATATCAAAGCGATTTTATCAAACAAGCGAATGTCGGGACTGGAAGGAGCAGTTGATTCGAATAGTGATTAGTGGGTGAAACAGTAACAGATTCTAATAGTTATTAGTGTGTAAAGTGTAGTGCCGTGTAATGTTTAGTGCAAGCACTTCAGAGAATGCAGCGTTGTCACTCACATGGCTACAAATGACACCGCGACTTTTTCGTCACAATTGTAATCTTTAATTTACAAGGATAGTCAATTTACTGCATGGACAAGGGTACATACAAGAACCTGTCAACCATAGAGCAGGAACAGTATTTATTATACTGCAAGTGAAATGAGCAGCAATAACATTTACACTATAGCTCGTGAAAAATTTATCATTGGTGCCAACACTATCTCCTCGGACTGATGAGGCAAGTCAAAATTTTACCCTTAACATTAACTTATTATCTACAATACATAAGTATTAAGATATTATCCCACTGGCACTGTGATAATTATGTTTACTCGAAACAATTTAAGCTGTACTCTTAGGTTCCTGCCTAACCACATCCTTTAAAATCAGGACAAGTTGTAAAAATCCGAGGAGGATAAAATACATTACAAATTTTAACATTTCCTTGATCACTACAAATCGTTTTGATATGAACCGCTGCAATATATATCGTTTGAGCGACACCACCGTGCTATGTATCACATCTTCAAATTTATCCAAAATTGATATGCAAAAGTCAAAGAATTAAATATTTTTGGTATTAAGTAGTACACCAACACTGATACTGACCCTTGGTAGTTCCAGAAATTCAAGAGATTTTAGCCAATAGTTAATATTATCAGTATGGCGGAACTGCAAACCAGCTACTTTGTAACGCCTTTGTTCTGCATCATATATTTTATGCTTGGGCACTATCTGTGGTGCTAGAACATTAGCCAGCTTAGCTAAATAAACTCCATTACGTAGACCCTCTTCTAGCAATGTAGGTGATGGTAATGGCTCCTTCAGCATAACTTCCAGCCACCTATAAAAAGCAGTAATGAAATCAAAACAACATATCGCTGTCTAAGTAAATTGTTCCCTATTTGGATGTATAAAATATTGGTGGCTGCTTCACATATAGAAGATGATCACAGATTACTCTAAAAATTAAATAAATTTAAATACTATTCTAGTTGGTTGGATATATTGTGGCAGAATTAGCTCTCAATGCCTAGTTAAATTCACAATTACTACTGTTATATTTGTCTGACATGCATTCAAATCTGTGAGAGGCAGTATATTCTATCTATGTTTATACCAACATTACATTTACAGTATTCACAGCTACAAACTACAAACTGCTAATAAAAGAGTGTTTTGTCTCTTGAACAAAATCAAAAAGAAAACCAATGGAAAAGTGTTGTAACTTTTCATAATTCATCATTTGCACACCACAACAGTGGGGCACAACTGCACCTAATTTAGGGCTGCGATCATGCAAATCATCTTCGGTCAGCAACTAGTGGCCCCACACATAGCTTAAAGCTGCTAGCATGCAGATCATTCATGACTGGACCTCAAAGGCCGCATTCACAATGTTTGCACATGGCATCTCCTCTACCTGCATGGCGGATCACATATTTTTATTTTGCAACATACACCTCCCCTGTACCTGATCTCAGTCTTGTCACACAGTCTGTTACTGTTCTGTTCATGTGTCACACCAATAAACCATCAGCAACAAGGCTGGGACTCTAAACCAGGTTCCAGTATAACTTGTTGATCCATGAGTTCCAGTTACAGAGGCAAGTTTCCAAGTTCTCATTGAGCAACAGGGTCTCACAGCAACTGTTACAGAAATGGAAAATGTATTGTCTGGACAGATTTTCAAGCCATCAACATGTTAAGCACCTTTGCCACCAAGTGACACGCAGCCAAAGGCTTAGAGGCAAAGAGAAGCAGCTTCAGTAACATTTTCTTGCTTTTAGCATCACAGGTACAGAGAGTACAAGCTATTACAGCATTTTGATTTTATATTTTGGATATAGATCATCTTCTCAGAACAAGTTCCATAACAGCAGAGAGAACCCTGTGTGAAGAATTCTCATCTCTTTTTTCAAAAAAAGACATTGGGCTTTGAATTTTGAGGCTCATACTACACTAAAAGTAACAGTGTAATTCTCCTTTTTTCAGGAGAATCTATTCTCGTGGCTTTACGTGACAAAGTGAAACTGGACAGGCTGACATCACTAGGAGACATCAAACCTACTACACTGAGTGAGTGGTATAGTCCCATTGTGTTCTTAAAAATAAAAGCAACCATGACCAACTTCATCCACATTTACATATATACTCTGCAAATTACATTAAGTGTTCAGCAGAGGGTTTATCGAATCACTTTCTCTACCGTTTCATTCTCTAGTAGTGAGTGGGAAGAAGGGACCACCTGAATCCTTCCATTTGTCACATGATTACTCTTATTTTATTATGATGATCATGTCACCTTAAGTAGGTGGATGGTTTTTTTCTGTTGAGGTCATTAGCACCAGAATCAAAACTGATATACACCGAAGGATAATAAGGGTGATGGGGCATTGACAGCAGACAGGATGCATACCAACACAGAAATATGTCGTGCCAATAGATGAATGGCAATACGGCAGCTTCAGCATAGAGGTTATCAACAGGGCTAGTGTAAAATGCTCCTATCACCAGGCGTAACCTCCAATGGTGTATCGAGTTAAGATGGCGTAAAATGGACGGCCAAGCAGAATAGTACACGAAGCTCCAGTAATCCAGCTTTGAATTAACAGTGGACCGACAAAGGTGAAGCAGGACGGTACGATCTGTGCCCCATGATGTACCAAAAAGAACACTGAGAATGTTAAGGGAATGAGTACAGCAGGCAGCCAGAGAAGACACATGTGGAGACCAGATAAGTTATTCATAACGAAGTTTGATAAGGTAATGAGGTTATCAATAGCAGAGCAATGCCTGCGAAACCCACATTGTGCAATGGTGAGGAGGCGTCGAGATTCGAGTAGCCAAACCAGCCGAGCATTAACCATGCACTCCATTACCTTACAGACACAGCTGGTCAGGAAAATCGGGCGATAACTGGAAGGAAGATTCAAACAACTTACGGGTATGCTGCCAATCGACAACCACCAATATTTCGACAGGACACCCTGCCATTCTCAAGGCACAACTACAGTCAAGGAAGTAATGTGCAATTGTATTTAATACCTCAATTTGCAACTGGTAAACAAGGAAGATAACACACACCTTACAAGTTCACTGCAGAGTCTACACAACCAAAGATGACCAAACATCAAAAATATCGATAGTGACTGTTAATCAACAGGTGAGGCAGCATTAATTTCATCCCTGTTTTTTGACGAGAGACAGTGCCGGATTCCAAGCAGAATTTAAACAAAAACCAACATCTCTGTTTATAAGGTCGCTTGCTAGTTTAATTTCAACAGCTTCTTTTAATAACACTATTCCAATAGGTGGAACTGCATGCCAGAAACTCCGTGCTGTTGTATTCCATAGGATGACTGGTGCCAAGACAGTATTTTGCAACAGCGGATTTGATTGGCTGTTGTAAGCGCATGTAAAGTTCGTGTTCAATAGACCGATCTTCCACAGTCCTGATTGTCTGACCAATATATGACATGCCACAACTGCAAGGGATACAATATACACCTGCCTTACACAAACCAAGATCATCCTTTACGGACCCCAACTGGGCCTTTATCTTAGAAGGTGGTTGAAAACACATTTCACATCATATTTCCACAAAATACAACCAATCTTGACGGAAATGTTCCCTGCGTACTTGGCAAAAAGGCCATAGATTCAGGTGCCACTACATTACTATCATCACTCACTCATTGCACAGTAGGCTGATAGCGCAACACACGTTTTATCTGTCTCTCACTACAACCATTCTGACGAAACGTCACCTCGAGATGGGACAACTCAGTTGACAAACTTTCAGGGCCTGAAATGACATGGGCCCTGTGAACCTAAGTATGAAGTACATCTTCTCGCCGAGCTCGATGATGACAACTATCAGCTTGCAGATACAAATCAGTGTGAGTAGGCTTTCTTTAAACAGAATGTCCCAATGTATCATTAACCTTCCTTCTGACCAACACATCAAGGAAAGGAAGACAGCCATTCTTTTCCACCATCATAGTGATCTGAATATTCAGGTGGATTGAATTTAGGTGTTCCAAAAAACAGTTTAAATTCTCACTACCATGTGGCCAAACAACAAAAGTGTTGTCTACATTCTAAAAAAAAAAAGACACGTAGGTTTCAGTGTCGTTGACTCAAAACGTTCCTCGAAATCCTCCATAAACAAATTGGCGACAATAGGTGATAACAGGCTTCCCATTGCAACTCCATCAGTTTGTTCATAGTACTGACCATTGAATAAAAAGTAACTGCAAGTCAACACATGTCGAAAAAGATTTGTTAACTCGACACCAAACTTAACCTCAATTAGGAGACGGCATGCATACCGACACAGCAATATGTCGTGTCGATACAGTAAAGGTAATTCGGCAGCTTCGGCATAGAGGCTGTCAACAGGGCTAGTGTAAAAAGCTCCTATCGCCAGGAGCAACCCCCTGATGGTGAATCGAGTTTAGGCAGAGTAAAATGGATGGCCGCGCAGAAGAGTACATGAAACTTGGATCTGACAGTAGACAGATAGAGGTGAAGCCGGACGGTAAGATCCGCTCCCCATGATGTACCACTAAGTACACGGAGATCATTGAGGGAACGAGTACAGCGAGCAGCCATAGAAGACACATGTGGAGACCAGCTGAGTTTCCAATCCAACGTTAGCCTTAAAAATGTCATCTCCACGAAGCGGAGAGCAACGGGGCCAAGATGGAGAGATGGTGGAAGGAACACTCTGTACCTCCAGAAGTTGATACAGGCTGTTTTCTCATGGGAGAAACAGAACCCGTTTGCGACACTCCAGGAACAGATACTGTCAAGGCAATGCTGAAGACAACGCTCCAGGAGACACGTTCTCTGAGCGCTGCAACAGATCGTGAAGTCGTCCACAAACAGGGAGCCTGAAGCATCAGCTGGGAGGCAATCCATAATTGGGTTGATCGCAATGGTGAAAAGTGCCACGCTCAAAACGGAGCCCTGTGGCACCCCATTCTCCTGGCGAAAGGTATCTGACAAAACAGAACCCATTTGTACCCTGAACATTCGATCTATTAAAAAGGCATGAATAAAGAGAGGAGACGGCCGCAAAGACCCCATGTATGCATGGTGCGAAGAATGCCCATCCACCAACAAGTGTCATAAGCCTTCTCCAAATTGAAGAAAACAGCCACCGTCTGACGCTTTTGCAAAAAGTTATTCATAACAAAGATTGACAAGGTAACGAGGTGATAATTGAAGAGCGATGCCTTTGAAACCCATATTGGATATTACTGAGGAGATGTCGAGATTTGAGTATCCAAACCTGCCGAGCACTGACCATGCCCTCCATTACCTTACAGACGCAGCTGGTCAGGGAAATGGGGCAATGACTGGAAGGAAGATGTTTGTCCTTTCCTGGTTTGGGTATGGGGACAACAACTGCTTCACACCAATGAGTGGGAACTTCACCTTCAGACCAGACACTATTATAAGTGCGAAGAACATAGCATTTACCTGCAGGGGAGAGGTTCTTCAGCATCTGAATATGAATGGCATTGGACCCCGGGGCAGAGGATTGGGAGATGGCAAGGGCACTTTATAGCTCCTGCATGCTAAAGGTGGCATTATAACTTTCACAATTGGGAGATGTAAAAGAAGGCGTTCATGCCTCCTCGGCCTGTTTTCGAGGTAGGAAGGCAGGGTCATAATTAGCTGAGCTTCAGAGCTCTGCGAAAGAGTGACCCAAAGCATTGTCGATATCAACAGGTTCCACAAGAACTTGGTTAGCTATGTTCTTGTATATTTTGCAACATACACCTCCCCTGTACCTGATCTCAGTCTTGTCACACAGTCTGTTACTGTTCTGTTCATGTGTCACACCAATAAACCATCAGCAACAAGGCTGGGACTCTAAACCAGGTTCCAGTATAACTTGTTGATCCATGAGTTCCAGTTACAGAGGCAAGAACATGTTGGATATATTGTGGCAGAATTAGCTCTCAATGCCTAGTTAAATTCACAATTACTACTGCTATATTTGTCTGACATGCATTCAAATCTGTGAGAGGCAGTATATTCTATCTATGTTTATACCAACATTACATTTACAGTATTCACAGCTACAAACTACAAACTGCTAATAAAAGAGTGTTTTGTCTCTTGAACAAAATCAAAAAGAAAACAAATGGAAAAGTGTTGTAACTTTTCATAATTCATCATTTGCACACCACAACAGTGGGGCACAACTGCACCTAATTTAGGGCTGCGATCATGCAAATCATCTTCGGTCAGCAACTAGTGGCCCCACACATAGCTTAAAGCTGCTAGCATGCAGATCATTCATGACTGGACCTCAAAGGCCGCATTCACAATGTTTGCACATGGCATCTCCTCTACCTGCATGGCGGATCACATATTTTTATTTTGCAACATACACCTCCCCTGTACCTGATCTCAGTCTTGTCACACAGTCTGTTACTGTTCTGTTCATGTGTCACACCAATAAACCATCAGCAACAAGGCTGGGACTCTAAACCAGGTTCCAGTATAACTTGTTGATCCATGAGTTCCAGTTACAGAGGCAAGTTTCCAAGTTCTCATTGAGCAACAGGGTCTCACAGCAACTGTTACAGAAATGGAAAATGTATTGTCTGGACAGATTTTCAAGCCATCAACATGTTAAGCACCTTTGCCACCAAGTGACACGCAGCCAAAGGCTTAGAGGCAAAGAGAAGCAGCTTCAGTAACATTTTCTTGCTTTTAGCATCACAGGTACAGAGAGTACAAGCTATTACAGCATTTTGATTTTATATTTTGGATATAGATCATCTTCTCAGAACAAGTTCCATAACAGCAGAGAGAACCCTGTGTGAAGAATTCTCATCTCTTTTTTCAAAAAAAGACATTGGGCTTTGAATTTTGAGGCTCATACTACACTAAAAGTAACAGTGTAATTCTCCTTTTTTCAGGAGAATCTATTCTCGTGGCTTTACGTGACAAAGTGAAACTGGACAGGCTGACATCACTAGGAGACATCAAACCTACTACACTGAGTGAGTGGTATAGTCCCATTGTGTTCTTAAAAATAAAAGCAACCATGACCAACTTCATCCACATTTACATATATACTCTGCAAATTACATTAAGTGTTCAGCAGAGGGTTTATCGAATCACTTTCTCTACCGTTTCATTCTCTAGTAGTGAGTGGGAAGAAGGGACCACCTGAATCCTTCCATTTGTCACATGATTACTCTTATTTTATTATGATGATCATGTCACCTTAAGTAGGTGGATGGTTTTTTTCTGTTGAGGTCATTAGCACCAGAATCAAAACTGATATACACCGAAGGATAATAAGGGTGATGGGGCATTGACAGCAGACAGGATGCATACCAACACAGAAATATGTCGTGCCAATAGATGAATGGCAATACGGCAGCTTCAGCATAGAGGTTATCAACAGGGCTAGTGTAAAATGCTCCTATCACCAGGCGTAACCTCCAATGGTGTATCGAGTTAAGATGGCGTAAAATGGACGGCCAAGCAGAATAGTACACGAAGCTCCAGTAATCCAGCTTTGAATTAACAGTGGACCGACAAAGGTGAAGCAGGACGGTACGATCTGTGCCCCATGATGTACCAAAAAGAACACTGAGAATGTTAAGGGAATGAGTACAGCAGGCAGCCAGAGAAGACACATGTGGAGACCAGATAAGTTATTCATAACGAAGTTTGATAAGGTAATGAGGTTATCAATAGCAGAGCAATGCCTGCGAAACCCACATTGTGCAATGGTGAGGAGGCGTCGAGATTCGAGTAGCCAAACCAGCCGAGCATTAACCATGCACTCCATTACCTTACAGACACAGCTGGTCAGGAAAATCGGGCGATAACTGGAAGGAAGATTCAAACAACTTACGGGTATGCTGCCAATCGACAACCACCAATATTTCGACAGGACACCCTGCCATTCTCAAGGCACAACTACAGTCAAGGAAGTAATGTGCAATTGTATTTAATACCTCAATTTGCAACTGGTAAACAAGGAAGATAACACACACCTTACAAGTTCACTGCAGAGTCTACACAACCAAAGATGACCAAACATCAAAAATATCGATAGTGACTGTTAATCAACAGGTGAGGCAGCATTAATTTCATCCCTGTTTTTTGACGAGAGACAGTGCCGGATTCCAAGCAGAATTTAAACAAAAACCAACATCTCTGTTTATAAGGTCGCTTGCTAGTTTAATTTCAACAGCTTCTTTTAATAACACTATTCCAATAGGTGGAACTGCATGCCAGAAACTCCGTGCTGTTGTATTCCATAGGATGACTGGTGCCAAGACAGTATTTTGCAACAGCGGATTTGATTGGCTGTTGTAAGCGCATGTAAAGTTCGTGTTCAATAGACCGATCTTCCACAGTCCTGATTGTCTGACCAATATATGACATGCCACAACTGCAAGGGATACAATATACACCTGCCTTACACAAACCAAGATCATCCTTTACGGACCCCAACTGGGCCTTTATCTTAGAAGGTGGTTGAAAACACATTTCACATCATATTTCCACAAAATACAACCAATCTTGACGGAAATGTTCCCTGCGTACTTGGCAAAAAGGCCATAGATTCAGGTGCCACTACATTACTATCATCACTCACTCATTGCACAGTAGGCTGATAGCGCAACACACGTTTTATCTGTCTCTCACTACAACCATTCTGACGAAACGTCACCTCGAGATGGGACAACTCAGTTGACAAACTTTCAGGGCCTGAAATGACATGGGCCCTGTGAACCTAAGTATGAAGTACATCTTCTCGCCGAGCTCGATGATGACAACTATCAGCTTGCAGATACAAATCAGTGTGAGTAGGCTTTCTTTAAACAGAATGTCCCAATGTATCATTAACCTTCCTTCTGACCAACACATCAAGGAAAGGAAGACAGCCATTCTTTTCCACCATCATAGTGATCTGAATATTCAGGTGGATTGAATTTAGGTGTTCCAAAAAACAGTTTAAATTCTCACTACCATGTGGCCAAACAACAAAAGTGTTGTCTACATTCTAAAAAAAAAAAGACACGTAGGTTTCAGTGTCGTTGACTCAAAACGTTCCTCGAAATCCTCCATAAACAAATTGGCGACAATAGGTGATAACAGGCTTCCCATTGCAACTCCATCAGTTTGTTCATAGTACTGACCATTGAATAAAAAGTAACTGCAAGTCAACACATGTCGAAAAAGATTTGTTAACTCGACACCAAACTTAACCTCAATTAGGAGACGGCATGCATACCGACACAGCAATATGTCGTGTCGATACAGTAAAGGTAATTCGGCAGCTTCGGCATAGAGGCTGTCAACAGGGCTAGTGTAAAAAGCTCCTATCGCCAGGAGCAACCCCCTGATGGTGAATCGAGTTTAGGCAGAGTAAAATGGATGGCCGCGCAGAAGAGTACATGAAACTTGGATCTGACAGTAGACAGATAGAGGTGAAGCCGGACGGTAAGATCCGCTCCCCATGATGTACCACTAAGTACACGGAGATCATTGAGGGAACGAGTACAGCGAGCAGCCATAGAAGACACATGTGGAGACCAGCTGAGTTTCCAATCCAACGTTAGCCTTAAAAATGTCATCTCCACGAAGCGGAGAGCAACGGGGCCAAGATGGAGAGATGGTGGAAGGAACACTCTGTACCTCCAGAAGTTGATACAGGCTGTTTTCTCATGGGAGAAACAGAACCCGTTTGCGACACTCCAGGAACAGATACTGTCAAGGCAATGCTGAAGACAACGCTCCAGGAGACACGTTCTCTGAGCGCTGCAACAGATCGTGAAGTCGTCCACAAACAGGGAGCCTGAAGCATCAGCTGGGAGGCAATCCATAATTGGGTTGATCGCAATGGTGAAAAGTGCCACGCTCAAAACGGAGCCCTGTGGCACCCCATTCTCCTGGCGAAAGGTATCTGACAAAACAGAACCCATTTGTACCCTGAACATTCGATCTATTAAAAAGGCATGAATAAAGAGAGGAGACGGCCGCAAAGACCCCATGTATGCATGGTGCGAAGAATGCCCATCCACCAACAAGTGTCATAAGCCTTCTCCAAATTGAAGAAAACAGCCACCGTCTGACGCTTTTGCAAAAAGTTATTCATAACAAAGATTGACAAGGTAACGAGGTGATAATTGAAGAGCGATGCCTTTGAAACCCATATTGGATATTACTGAGGAGATGTCGAGATTTGAGTATCCAAACCTGCCGAGCACTGACCATGCCCTCCATTACCTTACAGACGCAGCTGGTCAGGGAAATGGGGCAATGACTGGAAGGAAGATGTTTGTCCTTTCCTGGTTTGGGTATGGGGACAACAACTGCTTCACACCAATGAGTGGGAACTTCACCTTCAGACCAGACACTATTATAAGTGCGAAGAACATAGCATTTACCTGCAGGGGAGAGGTTCTTCAGCATCTGAATATGAATGGCATTGGACCCCGGGGCAGAGGATTGGGAGATGGCAAGGGCACTTTATAGCTCCTGCATGCTAAAGGTGGCATTATAACTTTCACAATTGGGAGATGTAAAAGAAGGCGTTCATGCCTCCTCGGCCTGTTTTCGAGGTAGGAAGGCAGGGTCATAATTAGCTGAGCTTCAGAGCTCTGCGAAAGAGTGACCCAAAGCATTGTCGATATCAACAGGTTCCACAAGAACTTGGTTAGCTATGTTCTTGTATATTTTGCAACATACACCTCCCCTGTACCTGATCTCAGTCTTGTCACACAGTCTGTTACTGTTCTGTTCATGTGTCACACCAATAAACCATCAGCAACAAGGCTGGGACTCTAAACCAGGTTCCAGTATAACTTGTTGATCCATGAGTTCCAGTTACAGAGGCAAGAACATGTTGGATATATTGTGGCAGAATTAGCTCTCAATGCCTAGTTAAATTCACAATTACTACTGCTATATTTGTCTGACATGCATTCAAATCTGTGAGAGGCAGTATATTCTATCTATGTTTATACCAACATTACATTTACAGTATTCACAGCTACAAACTACAAACTGCTAATAAAAGAGTGTTTTGTCTCTTGAACAAAATCAAAAAGAAAACAAATGGAAAAGTGTTGTAACTTTTCATAATTCATCATTTGCACACCACAACAGTGGGGCACAACTGCACCTAATTTAGGGCTGCGATCATGCAAATCATCTTCGGTCAGCAACTAGTGGCCCCACACATAGCTTAAAGCTGCTAGCATGCAGATCATTCATGACTGGACCTCAAAGGCCGCATTCACAATGTTTGCACATGGCATCTCCTCTACCTGCATGGCGGATCACATATTTTTATTTTGCAACATACACCTCCCCTGTACCTGATCTCAGTCTTGTCACACAGTCTGTTACTGTTCTGTTCATGTGTCACACCAATAAACCATCAGCAACAAGGCTGGGACTCTAAACCAGGTTCCAGTATAACTTGTTGATCCATGAGTTCCAGTTACAGAGGCAAGTTTCCAAGTTCTCATTGAGCAACAGGGTCTCACAGCAACTGTTACAGAAATGGAAAATGTATTGTCTGGACAGATTTTCAAGCCATCAACATGTTAAGCACCTTTGCCACCAAGTGACACGCAGCCAAAGGCTTAGAGGCAAAGAGAAGCAGCTTCAGTAACATTTTCTTGCTTTTAGCATCACAGGTACAGAGAGTACAAGCTATTACAGCATTTTGATTTTATATTTTGGATATAGATCATCTTCTCAGAACAAGTTCCATAACAGCAGAGAGAACCCTGTGTGAAGAATTCTCATCTCTTTTTTCAAAAAAAGACATTGGGCTTTGAATTTTGAGGCTCATACTACACTAAAAGTAACAGTGTAATTCTCCTTTTTTCAGGAGAATCTATTCTCGTGGCTTTACGTGACAAAGTGAAACTGGACAGGCTGACATCACTAGGAGACATCAAACCTACTACACTGAGTGAGTGGTATAGTCCCATTGTGTTCTTAAAAATAAAAGCAACCATGACCAACTTCATCCACATTTACATATATACTCTGCAAATTACATTAAGTGTTCAGCAGAGGGTTTATCGAATCACTTTCTCTACCGTTTCATTCTCTAGTAGTGAGTGGGAAGAAGGGACCACCTGAATCCTTCCATTTGTCACATGATTACTCTTATTTTATTATGATGATCATGTCACCTTAAGTAGGTGGATGGTTTTTTTCTGTTGAGGTCATTAGCACCAGAATCAAAACTGATATACACCGAAGGATAATAAGGGTGATGGGGCATTGACAGCAGACAGGATGCATACCAACACAGAAATATGTCGTGCCAATAGATGAATGGCAATACGGCAGCTTCAGCATAGAGGTTATCAACAGGGCTAGTGTAAAATGCTCCTATCACCAGGCGTAACCTCCAATGGTGTATCGAGTTAAGATGGCGTAAAATGGACGGCCAAGCAGAATAGTACACGAAGCTCCAGTAATCCAGCTTTGAATTAACAGTGGACCGACAAAGGTGAAGCAGGACGGTACGATCTGTGCCCCATGATGTACCAAAAAGAACACTGAGAATGTTAAGGGAATGAGTACAGCAGGCAGCCAGAGAAGACACATGTGGAGACCAGATAAGTTATTCATAACGAAGTTTGATAAGGTAATGAGGTTATCAATAGCAGAGCAATGCCTGCGAAACCCACATTGTGCAATGGTGAGGAGGCGTCGAGATTCGAGTAGCCAAACCAGCCGAGCATTAACCATGCACTCCATTACCTTACAGACACAGCTGGTCAGGAAAATCGGGCGATAACTGGAAGGAAGATTCAAACAACTTACGGGTATGCTGCCAATCGACAACCACCAATATTTCGACAGGACACCCTGCCATTCTCAAGGCACAACTACAGTCAAGGAAGTAATGTGCAATTGTATTTAATACCTCAATTTGCAACTGGTAAACAAGGAAGATAACACACACCTTACAAGTTCACTGCAGAGTCTACACAACCAAAGATGACCAAACATCAAAAATATCGATAGTGACTGTTAATCAACAGGTGAGGCAGCATTAATTTCATCCCTGTTTTTTGACGAGAGACAGTGCCGGATTCCAAGCAGAATTTAAACAAAAACCAACATCTCTGTTTATAAGGTCGCTTGCTAGTTTAATTTCAACAGCTTCTTTTAATAACACTATTCCAATAGGTGGAACTGCATGCCAGAAACTCCGTGCTGTTGTATTCCATAGGATGACTGGTGCCAAGACAGTATTTTGCAACAGCGGATTTGATTGGCTGTTGTAAGCGCATGTAAAGTTCGTGTTCAATAGACCGATCTTCCACAGTCCTGATTGTCTGACCAATATATGACATGCCACAACTGCAAGGGATACAATATACACCTGCCTTACACAAACCAAGATCATCCTTTACGGACCCCAACTGGGCCTTTATCTTAGAAGGTGGTTGAAAACACATTTCACATCATATTTCCACAAAATACAACCAATCTTGACGGAAATGTTCCCTGCGTACTTGGCAAAAAGGCCATAGATTCAGGTGCCACTACATTACTATCATCACTCACTCATTGCACAGTAGGCTGATAGCGCAACACACGTTTTATCTGTCTCTCACTACAACCATTCTGACGAAACGTCACCTCGAGATGGGACAACTCAGTTGACAAACTTTCAGGGCCTGAAATGACATGGGCCCTGTGAACCTAAGTATGAAGTACATCTTCTCGCCGAGCTCGATGATGACAACTATCAGCTTGCAGATACAAATCAGTGTGAGTAGGCTTTCTTTAAACAGAATGTCCCAATGTATCATTAACCTTCCTTCTGACCAACACATCAAGGAAAGGAAGACAGCCATTCTTTTCCACCATCATAGTGATCTGAATATTCAGGTGGATTGAATTTAGGTGTTCCAAAAAACAGTTTAAATTCTCACTACCATGTGGCCAAACAACAAAAGTGTTGTCTACATTCTAAAAAAAAAAAGACACGTAGGTTTCAGTGTCGTTGACTCAAAACGTTCCTCGAAATCCTCCATAAACAAATTGGCGACAATAGGTGATAACAGGCTTCCCATTGCAACTCCATCAGTTTGTTCATAGTACTGACCATTGAATAAAAAGTAACTGCAAGTCAACACATGTCGAAAAAGATTTGTTAACTCGACACCAAACTTAACCTCAATTAGGAGACGGCATGCATACCGACACAGCAATATGTCGTGTCGATACAGTAAAGGTAATTCGGCAGCTTCGGCATAGAGGCTGTCAACAGGGCTAGTGTAAAAAGCTCCTATCGCCAGGAGCAACCCCCTGATGGTGAATCGAGTTTAGGCAGAGTAAAATGGATGGCCGCGCAGAAGAGTACATGAAACTTGGATCTGACAGTAGACAGATAGAGGTGAAGCCGGACGGTAAGATCCGCTCCCCATGATGTACCACTAAGTACACGGAGATCATTGAGGGAACGAGTACAGCGAGCAGCCATAGAAGACACATGTGGAGACCAGCTGAGTTTCCAATCCAACGTTAGCCTTAAAAATGTCATCTCCACGAAGCGGAGAGCAACGGGGCCAAGATGGAGAGATGGTGGAAGGAACACTCTGTACCTCCAGAAGTTGATACAGGCTGTTTTCTCATGGGAGAAACAGAACCCGTTTGCGACACTCCAGGAACAGATACTGTCAAGGCAATGCTGAAGACAACGCTCCAGGAGACACGTTCTCTGAGCGCTGCAACAGATCGTGAAGTCGTCCACAAACAGGGAGCCTGAAGCATCAGCTGGGAGGCAATCCATAATTGGGTTGATCGCAATGGTGAAAAGTGCCACGCTCAAAACGGAGCCCTGTGGCACCCCATTCTCCTGGCGAAAGGTATCTGACAAAACAGAACCCATTTGTACCCTGAACATTCGATCTATTAAAAAGGCATGAATAAAGAGAGGAGACGGCCGCAAAGACCCCATGTATGCATGGTGCGAAGAATGCCCATCCACCAACAAGTGTCATAAGCCTTCTCCAAATTGAAGAAAACAGCCACCGTCTGACGCTTTTGCAAAAAGTTATTCATAACAAAGATTGACAAGGTAACGAGGTGATAATTGAAGAGCGATGCCTTTGAAACCCATATTGGATATTACTGAGGAGATGTCGAGATTTGAGTATCCAAACCTGCCGAGCACTGACCATGCCCTCCATTACCTTACAGACGCAGCTGGTCAGGGAAATGGGGCAATGACTGGAAGGAAGATGTTTGTCCTTTCCTGGTTTGGGTATGGGGACAACAACTGCTTCACACCAATGAGTGGGAACTTCACCTTCAGACCAGACACTATTATAAGTGCGAAGAACATAGCATTTACCTGCAGGGGAGAGGTTCTTCAGCATCTGAATATGAATGGCATTGGACCCCGGGGCAGAGGATTGGGAGATGGCAAGGGCACTTTATAGCTCCTGCATGCTAAAGGTGGCATTATAACTTTCACAATTGGGAGATGTAAAAGAAGGCGTTCATGCCTCCTCGGCCTGTTTTCGAGGTAGGAAGGCAGGGTCATAATTAGCTGAGCTTCAGAGCTCTGCGAAAGAGTGACCCAAAGCATTGTCGATATCAACAGGTTCCACAAGAACTTGGTTAGCTATGTTCTTGTATATTTTGCAACATACACCTCCCCTGTACCTGATCTCAGTCTTGTCACACAGTCTGTTACTGTTCTGTTCATGTGTCACACCAATAAACCATCAGCAACAAGGCTGGGACTCTAAACCAGGTTCCAGTATAACTTGTTGATCCATGAGTTCCAGTTACAGAGGCAAGAACATGTTGGATATATTGTGGCAGAATTAGCTCTCAATGCCTAGTTAAATTCACAATTACTACTGCTATATTTGTCTGACATGCATTCAAATCTGTGAGAGGCAGTATATTCTATCTATGTTTATACCAACATTACATTTACAGTATTCACAGCTACAAACTACAAACTGCTAATAAAAGAGTGTTTTGTCTCTTGAACAAAATCAAAAAGAAAACAAATGGAAAAGTGTTGTAACTTTTCATAATTCATCATTTGCACACCACAACAGTGGGGCACAACTGCACCTAATTTAGGGCTGCGATCATGCAAATCATCTTCGGTCAGCAACTAGTGGCCCCACACATAGCTTAAAGCTGCTAGCATGCAGATCATTCATGACTGGACCTCAAAGGCCGCATTCACAATGTTTGCACATGGCATCTCCTCTACCTGCATGGCGGATCACATATTTTTATTTTGCAACATACACCTCCCCTGTACCTGATCTCAGTCTTGTCACACAGTCTGTTACTGTTCTGTTCATGTGTCACACCAATAAACCATCAGCAACAAGGCTGGGACTCTAAACCAGGTTCCAGTATAACTTGTTGATCCATGAGTTCCAGTTACAGAGGCAAGTTTCCAAGTTCTCATTGAGCAACAGGGTCTCACAGCAACTGTTACAGAAATGGAAAATGTATTGTCTGGACAGATTTTCAAGCCATCAACATGTTAAGCACCTTTGCCACCAAGTGACACGCAGCCAAAGGCTTAGAGGCAAAGAGAAGCAGCTTCAGTAACATTTTCTTGCTTTTAGCATCACAGGTACAGAGAGTACAAGCTATTACAGCATTTTGATTTTATATTTTGGATATAGATCATCTTCTCAGAACAAGTTCCATAACAGCAGAGAGAACCCTGTGTGAAGAATTCTCATCTCTTTTTTCAAAAAAAGACATTGGGCTTTGAATTTTGAGGCTCATACTACACTAAAAGTAACAGTGTAATTCTCCTTTTTTCAGGAGAATCTATTCTCGTGGCTTTACGTGACAAAGTGAAACTGGACAGGCTGACATCACTAGGAGACATCAAACCTACTACACTGAGTGAGTGGTATAGTCCCATTGTGTTCTTAAAAATAAAAGCAACCATGACCAACTTCATCCACATTTACATATATACTCTGCAAATTACATTAAGTGTTCAGCAGAGGGTTTATCGAATCACTTTCTCTACCGTTTCATTCTCTAGTAGTGAGTGGGAAGAAGGGACCACCTGAATCCTTCCATTTGTCACATGATTACTCTTATTTTATTATGATGATCATGTCACCTTAAGTAGGTGGATGGTTTTTTTCTGTTGAGGTCATTAGCACCAGAATCAAAACTGATATACACCGAAGGATAATAAGGGTGATGGGGCATTGACAGCAGACAGGATGCATACCAACACAGAAATATGTCGTGCCAATAGATGAATGGCAATACGGCAGCTTCAGCATAGAGGTTATCAACAGGGCTAGTGTAAAATGCTCCTATCACCAGGCGTAACCTCCAATGGTGTATCGAGTTAAGATGGCGTAAAATGGACGGCCAAGCAGAATAGTACACGAAGCTCCAGTAATCCAGCTTTGAATTAACAGTGGACCGACAAAGGTGAAGCAGGACGGTACGATCTGTGCCCCATGATGTACCAAAAAGAACACTGAGAATGTTAAGGGAATGAGTACAGCAGGCAGCCAGAGAAGACACATGTGGAGACCAGATAAGTTATTCATAACGAAGTTTGATAAGGTAATGAGGTTATCAATAGCAGAGCAATGCCTGCGAAACCCACATTGTGCAATGGTGAGGAGGCGTCGAGATTCGAGTAGCCAAACCAGCCGAGCATTAACCATGCACTCCATTACCTTACAGACACAGCTGGTCAGGAAAATCGGGCGATAACTGGAAGGAAGATTCAAACAACTTACGGGTATGCTGCCAATCGACAACCACCAATATTTCGACAGGACACCCTGCCATTCTCAAGGCACAACTACAGTCAAGGAAGTAATGTGCAATTGTATTTAATACCTCAATTTGCAACTGGTAAACAAGGAAGATAACACACACCTTACAAGTTCACTGCAGAGTCTACACAACCAAAGATGACCAAACATCAAAAATATCGATAGTGACTGTTAATCAACAGGTGAGGCAGCATTAATTTCATCCCTGTTTTTTGACGAGAGACAGTGCCGGATTCCAAGCAGAATTTAAACAAAAACCAACATCTCTGTTTATAAGGTCGCTTGCTAGTTTAATTTCAACAGCTTCTTTTAATAACACTATTCCAATAGGTGGAACTGCATGCCAGAAACTCCGTGCTGTTGTATTCCATAGGATGACTGGTGCCAAGACAGTATTTTGCAACAGCGGATTTGATTGGCTGTTGTAAGCGCATGTAAAGTTCGTGTTCAATAGACCGATCTTCCACAGTCCTGATTGTCTGACCAATATATGACATGCCACAACTGCAAGGGATACAATATACACCTGCCTTACACAAACCAAGATCATCCTTTACGGACCCCAACTGGGCCTTTATCTTAGAAGGTGGTTGAAAACACATTTCACATCATATTTCCACAAAATACAACCAATCTTGACGGAAATGTTCCCTGCGTACTTGGCAAAAAGGCCATAGATTCAGGTGCCACTACATTACTATCATCACTCACTCATTGCACAGTAGGCTGATAGCGCAACACACGTTTTATCTGTCTCTCACTACAACCATTCTGACGAAACGTCACCTCGAGATGGGACAACTCAGTTGACAAACTTTCAGGGCCTGAAATGACATGGGCCCTGTGAACCTAAGTATGAAGTACATCTTCTCGCCGAGCTCGATGATGACAACTATCAGCTTGCAGATACAAATCAGTGTGAGTAGGCTTTCTTTAAACAGAATGTCCCAATGTATCATTAACCTTCCTTCTGACCAACACATCAAGGAAAGGAAGACAGCCATTCTTTTCCACCATCATAGTGATCTGAATATTCAGGTGGATTGAATTTAGGTGTTCCAAAAAACAGTTTAAATTCTCACTACCATGTGGCCAAACAACAAAAGTGTTGTCTACATTCTAAAAAAAAAAAGACACGTAGGTTTCAGTGTCGTTGACTCAAAACGTTCCTCGAAATCCTCCATAAACAAATTGGCGACAATAGGTGATAACAGGCTTCCCATTGCAACTCCATCAGTTTGTTCATAGTACTGACCATTGAATAAAAAGTAACTGCAAGTCAACACATGTCGAAAAAGATTTGTTAACTCGACACCAAACTTAACCTCAATTAGGAGACGGCATGCATACCGACACAGCAATATGTCGTGTCGATACAGTAAAGGTAATTCGGCAGCTTCGGCATAGAGGCTGTCAACAGGGCTAGTGTAAAAAGCTCCTATCGCCAGGAGCAACCCCCTGATGGTGAATCGAGTTTAGGCAGAGTAAAATGGATGGCCGCGCAGAAGAGTACATGAAACTTGGATCTGACAGTAGACAGATAGAGGTGAAGCCGGACGGTAAGATCCGCTCCCCATGATGTACCACTAAGTACACGGAGATCATTGAGGGAACGAGTACAGCGAGCAGCCATAGAAGACACATGTGGAGACCAGCTGAGTTTCCAATCCAACGTTAGCCTTAAAAATGTCATCTCCACGAAGCGGAGAGCAACGGGGCCAAGATGGAGAGATGGTGGAAGGAACACTCTGTACCTCCAGAAGTTGATACAGGCTGTTTTCTCATGGGAGAAACAGAACCCGTTTGCGACACTCCAGGAACAGATACTGTCAAGGCAATGCTGAAGACAACGCTCCAGGAGACACGTTCTCTGAGCGCTGCAACAGATCGTGAAGTCGTCCACAAACAGGGAGCCTGAAGCATCAGCTGGGAGGCAATCCATAATTGGGTTGATCGCAATGGTGAAAAGTGCCACGCTCAAAACGGAGCCCTGTGGCACCCCATTCTCCTGGCGAAAGGTATCTGACAAAACAGAACCCATTTGTACCCTGAACATTCGATCTATTAAAAAGGCATGAATAAAGAGAGGAGACGGCCGCAAAGACCCCATGTATGCATGGTGCGAAGAATGCCCATCCACCAACAAGTGTCATAAGCCTTCTCCAAATTGAAGAAAACAGCCACCGTCTGACGCTTTTGCAAAAAGTTATTCATAACAAAGATTGACAAGGTAACGAGGTGATAATTGAAGAGCGATGCCTTTGAAACCCATATTGGATATTACTGAGGAGATGTCGAGATTTGAGTATCCAAACCTGCCGAGCACTGACCATGCCCTCCATTACCTTACAGACGCAGCTGGTCAGGGAAATGGGGCAATGACTGGAAGGAAGATGTTTGTCCTTTCCTGGTTTGGGTATGGGGACAACAACTGCTTCACACCAACGAGTGGGAACTTCACCTTCAGACCAGACACTATTATAAGTGCGAAGAACAAAGCATTTACCTGCAGGGGAGAGGTTCTTCAGCATCTGAATATGAATGGCATTGGACCCCGGGGCAGAGGATTGGGAGATGGCAAGGGCACTTTATAGCTCCTGCATGCTAAAGGTGGCATTATAACTTTCACAATTGGGAGATGTAAAAGAAGGCGTTCATGCCTCCTCGGCCTGTTTTCGAGGTAGGAAGGCAGGGTCATAATTAGCTGAGCTTCAGAGCTCTGCGAAAGAGTGACCCAAAGCATTGTCGATATCAACAGGTTCCACAAGAACTTGGTTAGCTATGTTCAGGCCGGGGATTGGGGAATGGACCTTACTGCCAGATAAGCAGCATAGGTTACCCCAGATGACCAACGAAGGAGTAGATCTGTGAACTCTTGAGAGCAGTCCAGCAAGCTTTTTTGCTTTCTTTGACATGACGGCATTTCGATCGTAGTCTTTTGTAATTAATACAATTTTCCAAAGTAGGCAGGCATTGAAACAGACATAGAGCATGTCGCCGGGCTCGAATAGCATTGCTACATGCTGCATTCCACCAGAGAACTGGGACCCTACGTGGAGATGTTGAAGGTCGGGGTATGGAATATTCGGCAGCACTGAGGATGACGTCCTTGAGGTAGTTGACCTGACTGTCACAGCTGGGGAACTCCTGATCATGGAAAGCCACCATGGAAGAATAGAGCTCCCAGTCGGCTTTGGAGATGTTCCAACTAGTGGAACATGGAGAAGTGGTATGATGTAGTACAGAAATTATACAGGGCAAATGGTCGCTCGGGTACCTATCAGACAGAACATACCATTTGAAACGATGCGCAAGTGGAGTAGTGCATATTGCGAGGTCCAAATGGGAATATGTATATGTTGTGTCAGATAGGAAAGTTGGTTTGCCGGTATTTAGGCAGACAAGGTTAAAGTGGTTGAAGGGGTCAGCCAAAAGAGAACCCCTCTGTCAGGAAGCTGGAGAGCCCCATAGATGGTGGTGGGCGTTGAAGTCACCAATCAACAAAACGGTGTAGGAAGCTAAGCAACAAGGCGCAGTAAGTCTGCCCTAAGAATGGCAGACAACGAAGGGGTGTAGATATTACAAAGAGAGAAGGTGAATGTGGAGATGGTGACACGGATGGCAACTGCCTGTAGGGGAGTTTGCAGTGGGATGGGATGATAATAATCTTCCCAAATGAGCAGCATAGCAACTCCATGGGCAGGAGTACCCTCCACTGGATGTAAATCAAAACATACTGCAGTGTATTGTGGGAAATTGATATGATCTGTTGGACAGAGCTTCGTTTCTTGCAGACTGACTATAAGCGAGCAGTGCAAAAGAAGGAGTAGTCTCAATTCATCGCGGTTGGAGCAAATGCCTCTGATATTCCACTAAAGGAGTGCCATGAAGAAAGCATGAGAAGAAGAAAAAGGAAAAAGGCAAGAGGGGATCACCTCGACGGCGACAGAGGGCCTGGCTGCGAGGCGGCACTGCTACTGGGATCAACAGATGAACAATCGTAGCCCATGGGTTCATACAACTGTTCTGCCTCCTTCCTGGAGTGATTGGAAGGGGCAGGTTCCTCTGCCGGTGAAATGCCGGCAGATCGGCAAGCAGTAGAGCGTCCTGGCGAGACAGAGGATGGCCGGGGCCGTCTACTGCTGGATGGCGTGACCGAAGAGTCACACTATGGCAGAGAAGGAGAGGAACTTTTCTTTTTGTGTGCCTTTTTGGAGGCAGTTCAGTTTGAAGAATGAGCGGCTGATGGTTGGGAACATGAAGTTTTAAGAAAATCTTCATGAACAGGATCTTTTTCCGAAGTCCAGGCTTCTCACTTTGATTTCTGTAAAACTGATGTGGACTGGGGTTTGCAGTGAGCAGAAGGCATTGGGGATGTCAAGCTGGCAATCTTTGAACTGGCTGATCTGACAACTGTGTCACTGAAGGTAAGGCCGGCCGCGGTGGCCGAGGGGACTGGCGCGTCAATCACGGTCTGCACGGCCACTACGGTCGGGGGTTCGAATCCCCCCTTGGGCATGGATATTTGTGTCGTCCTTAGTGTTAGCTAGTTCATAAGTAGTTTGTAAGTTTAGGGACTGATGACCCCGTAGTTAAGTCCCATAAGCTCTACACACATTTGAACTGAAGGTAAAATCACATGTCTGTGTACCCATTTCCTTTGTTGGTCAAGGAGAGAAAAGGAAATTGCTGTAGGTTCCCACTGTGAGCACAACAGGCTTTCTACTTACTAATAATTTCTGGGCAGCAGAGGTTGGAAACTTTTTCCTTGACTCTTATTTCCTGGATGACTCGCTCATCTTCATACACAGGGCATTCCCTAGAATTAGCAGCATGGTCGCCCATACAGTGGATGCAACGAGGGGATGGAGGTGGGCAGTCACCCCATGGGCGTCCCTACCATAGGCGACGCATTTGGTTGCAATGGGCACGACTGACGGGTATGGTTGAACCGCTGACACTGGTAACATCGGGTAGGATTAGGAACATACAGCCAAACAGAGATGATTTCGTAGCCTGCTTTTACCTTGGAAGGAAGGTCAACTTTGTCAAAGTCAGAAACACAGTTCGGATCAGTGTTGGGCTATTGTTAACCCCTTTCAACACATTATGGACAGCTGTTACACCCTGGTCGGAAAGGTAGTCCTCAATTTCCTCATCTAACAGGTGTTCGAAGGATCGTGAGATCACTACCCACTGCGACGAGTTTAGAGTAAGATGACGTTTGACCATAACAGGAAAAGTGTGCAAAAGCGTGGTGCGAAGCAACTTTTGAACTTGGAAGGCACTTTCGGTTTCCAGCAACAGTGTACCATTACATTGGCGGGAACAAGTTTTGACAGCACCAGCAGTAGCATCAACACCCGTTTCTATTATAAAAGGATTCACTGACGTGAAGACATGGTCATCAGTACGTGAAATGACAAGTAACTTGGGCAAAACCTTCTTGGTCTTGGTTTCATCTAGTTTCCTTTTTTTGGGTAAGGTTGAAGTAGAAGAAGAGGAAGAAGAAGTCATGGCGAATTTGTCCCCCATTATTACCGGCATCTCCAATGGTGCATTCCTTCCTAATGGGGAACCCTCACTGAGAGTTCACCCACCTTAGGTGATTGTCCACACCTCAAGTCACACCTCCCGAGAAATGGACGGAGAGACCAATTGGCACAGTCAGAAGGTATTAGTTGGGGTAATCACCCCTCCCTGGGCCTGGCCTTTACCAGGGGATATATGCGGGCCCTTACATGCCAATCCGGGGCTGGGACTTATGTATTACCCAGTCACCTTTTACGCAGTGACTGTGTCGATGGCCTTCAGGAATGCACAGGGAGGAAGAAAGGTAGGAAGAAGTAAGTGGAAGAGGTTGAGTCTCAAACGCCGAGGCGGAGACTAAAGGACAAGAGGAAGGCTAGAAGAGTACAGTAAGGAGGGTAAGGCAGAAGCAAAGGTTAGGAAAAGAGAAACTGAGAAAAGAGAAAAAAATAGAACTGGTACAGGAGACCACCTAAACTCACATGGGACGCACGTCTCCAGGCACATTAAAAAGAGACTCATACATATACAAATTAGTTTTCTGCCAGTAGCCTTCATTAACGGAAAAAATTATAAAATGTTTAAAAAAGACACAATAATACATGCACATTTTGTGATTGTACAAACTGTGTCTTTATTCTGATGAAAGCTAACGGGCAAAAGCCGAGTTGCCTATGTACGAGTGTCTCTTTTTATGTGCCCATCGTGGCTCAACATAAGTCTTTTAGCTGAGCTGTAACTGAGCCTCGTTATATTGTAAATGATACATGGACATTTCATTACATATTTAACAACCAAGTGTTAATCTAGTAATGTTTTGGTGCAATTCCAAGTATTTGAAGTAAAAAGCGTCCCTTGTTTTTGACTTCCGACAAACTTCACATACAATTTGAGCCTTTAAAAGCAACCATCTCGTTCAGTCGGGGCTTTATACTGGGTAATACACTATGCAGAAATGCAAGCCAAGTGCTATGGGACTTGCACTAGAAGACCTTTTTATCTACATGTTTATAGATTTTAACAATGACAGTCTAGGTGTGTTGCTGGAGTGGCCAGTCATGATAGCTGTGTGTGTACAGTTGTCTGAGTGATTGCGTGAATGTGTATGTTTCTTTTTCTGACGAAGGCCATGGCTAAAAATTTTAGTTGTGTGAATGTGATTATTTTCCTATCTGTCAGTAGCTCAGCGAGCCTCTTTGCGTCGAGTTGTTACCTATCCTCCATTATTGATGTTTTATGGATCTGATTGTTAAAATGTTTTATGTGGAGTATGTGAATCCTCATGGCTCAAAATCTGCACTGGTGATATTTAAGTGTGGGAATGAAACCAAAAGGTGATTTTATTTTAAAATAAATATTCATATCACACCACCGAGATGGAAATTTGTTACTCTGATTGTGAGATAATGTAAAAGAGTGGTATTTATCTTGGGTTGAGGGGCTGTGTACTTGTCTTACAATGGGAAAAAATATTGTGAAATTGATTCTGACGAGACCAAAATATCAGTCATGCATAAAGCTGGCCCTGGTACCTTCAATTGGACAGTTCTCCTGACTAAATTTATTACAATGCCTGAAAGTGTAAACAACTTTAGATGCTTCCAATTCATGAAATAACCTTTAATTTAATTTCCACTGTTTATATATATGGGTGATTTTCAGATAAAGGGCCAAAACGTGGTTGGGAAGGGAGTAAAACAAGGTTGTAGTCTCTCTCCAATGTTATTCAATTTGTACACTGAGCAAGCTATAAAGGAAAGCAAGAAGAAATTTGGAGAAGGAATTAAAGTTCAGGGTGAAGAATTAAAAACATTGCGTTTTGCCGACGACAGAATTAGTATGTCAGAGAGAGCAAAGGACCTGGAAGGACAGTTGACCGGAATGGACAGTGTGCTGAAAGGTGGATATAAGATGAACATTAACAAGAGCAAAACTAGGGTAATGGAGTGCAGTCTAAGAAAATCAGGTGATTCTGAGGGAATTAGTTTAAGTAACGAAACAATAAAGGAGGTAGACGAGTTTTGTTACTTGGGCAGTAAAACAAACAAATGATTGTTGCAGTAAAGAGGATATAAAATGCAGAATGACGATGGGTAGAAAAGCATTCTTGAAAAAGAGTAATTTGTTAACATTGAATATTGATTTAAGCCCAAGGAAGTCGTTTCTGAAGACATTTGTATAGAGTGTTGCCTTGTATGGGAGATTAACATGGACGATAAACAGTGTGGACAGGAAGAGGATAAAGTCTTTTGAAATGTAGTGCTACAGAAGAATGATGAGGATTAGGTGGGTGGATCGCATAACTAATGAGGAGGTACAGAACAGAATTGGGGAGAATAGGAATTTCTGGCGTACCTTGACTAAAAGAAGGGATCGATTCGTAGGACACATTCTTAGACATCAAGGAATTGTGAATTTAGCTTTGGAGGGAAGTGTGTGGGATAAAAACCGCAGAGGAAGACTAAGAGATGGATACAGTAAGCACATTCAGACAGATGTAAGCTGCTGTTCTTATGTGGAACTGAAGAGGCTTGCTCAGGATAGGGTATTGCGGAAAGATGCCAGACTGAAGACCACAACAAAAACAAAATACATAACAGTAATGGTAATAGATGCAAATTCCGAATGTTTAATATTTTTGTTGAATAAGTAAATGCACATAATATGTATCTCATCTGCATCATCATCATCATCATCATCATCATCATCATCAGGGACTGATTATGCCTTTCAGAGTTCAGTCTGGAGCATAGTACCTCTACTAAAATTTCTCCATTATCCCCTATTCAATGCTAACATTGATGCCTCGTCTGATGTTATGCCTTTTACTTCAAAATCATTCTGCACCGAATCTAAGTACTTTCTTCTTGGTCTATGTCGACTCCTCCTACCCTCCACTGCCGGGCTCATGATTCTCTTAGGTAACCTTGTTTCTCCCATATGCGTAACATGACCCCACCATCTCAGTCTGTTCACTCTAACTGCTTCATCTATGGTGTTCATTCCAAGTTTTTCTTTGATTTCCTCATTATGGACACCCTCCTGCCATTGTTTCCATCTATTAGTACCTGCAATCATTCTTGCTACCTTCAGATCTGTAACTTCTACTTTATGAATAAGGTAACCTGTATCCACCCAACTTTCACTCCCAAACAACAAAGTTGGTTGAAAGATAGAGCGGTGCACTGCTAACTTAGTCTTGGTACTGACTTCCTTCTTGCAGAAGAGTGTAGATCTTAGCTGAGCACTCACTGAATTAGCTTTGCTGCACCTCGATTCCAGCTCTTTCACTATGTTGCCATCCGGTGAGAAAATATATCCCAGGTACTTGAAACTGTCTACCTGTTCTAACTTTGTTCCTCCTATTTGGCACTCAATCTATTTGAATCTCTTTCCCACAGACATTACTTTCGTTTTGGAAATGTTGATCTTCATATCATAATCCTTGCACCTCTGATCGAGCTCCAAGATATTAGTTTGCAATCTTTCAATCGAATCTGCCATTACAATTAAGTCATCCGCATATGCGAGACTGCTTATTTTGTTTTGACCTATTTTAATCCCGCCCTGCCAGTCTACTGTTTTCAACATATAATCCATGAATAGTATGAACAACAGTGGTGACAGGTTACAGCTTTGTCTTACCCCTGAAACTACCCTGAACCATGAGCTTGATTTGCCATCTACTCTAACTGCTCCCTGACAGTCTACTGCCTGCAGAAGTTTGCCTCCTATACCATAATCTTGTAGAACTGACAGTAGCTTCCTCCTAGGAACACGGCCATAAGCCTTTTCTATATCTATGAAACATAGATACAATTCCCTGTTCCACTCATAGCACTTTTCCATTACCTGCCGTAAGCTAAAGATCTGGTCCTGACAGCCTCTAAGAGGCCTAAACGCATACTGACTTTCATCTAACTTGTCCTCAATTAATACTCGTACTCTCCTTTCAACAATACCTGAGAACATTTTGTCTACAATGCTAATTAAAGAGATACCTCGATAGTTGCTACAATCTTTTCTGTTTCCATGTTTGAAAATTGGCATAATTACCGCTTTCGTCCAGTCAGATGGAACCTGTCCCGATTCGCACGCCTTCTCAATTATCCTGTGTAACCATTTGAGACCTGATATTCCACTGTATTTGACGAGTTCCGGCTTAATTTCATCCACCCCATCCGCTTTATTGCGCTGTAATCTACTGACCACTTTCTCCACTTCCTCAAATGAGATCCTGTTTTCATTGTCATTCCTATCCCATTCTTCCTGAGAATTTGACACATCATTGAACATTTCTCTTACATTGAGCAATTCTTTAAAATATTCCCTCCATCTGCTCAAGACATCCACAGGATTGACTAGCAGCTTTCCTGACCTGTCCAAAACACTTGTCAATTCCTTCTTTCCTCCCTTTCAAAGATTGCTAATTAAACTCCAAAATAGTTTTCCCGCAGCATGACCCAGAGTTTCTAGCTTATTTCCAAAGCCTTCCCATGATTTCTACTTGGAGTCTGCAATTATCCGTTTGGCTTAGTTTCTTTCTTCAGCATAACTTTCTCTGTCTGCCTGCTTTCTAGTATGGAACCATTTTTGAAATGCCTTCTTTTTCTTTTTACAGGTGGCCTTGACTGTGATTCCACCAAGCTGTCTGCTTCTTCCTGCCTTTACACACTGCAGTTCCAAGACATTCTCTAGCTGCTTCCAGTAGTGTGTCCCTGTACTTTGCCCATTCCTCTTCCAGTGACTGTACATCATTACATCCAACTAACTGATACTTTTCGAGATCATTGTTATGTATTTGTGCCCAATTTCCTTGTCTTGAAGCTTCTCCACTCTTATCCTTCTACACATGGACCTGACTTTCTGCTCTTTTGGCCTCACAAAACCAATTTCACTGCAGATTAAATAACGATCAGTATCATCAAAGAACCCCCTGAAAACACGTGTGTCCTTGACTGTCTTCCTGAATTCCTGGTCTGTTGTTATATAGTCAATGACAGGTCTGGTTCCCCTTCCTTCCCAAGAATAGCAGTGAATGTCCTTATGCTTAAAGAAGGAGTTTGTGATAACTAAGCCCATACTGGAACAGAAATCCAAGAGCTGTCTTCCATTCCTGTTGGCCTCCATATCCTCTCCAAACTTACCCATGATGTTTTCATAACCTTCTGTTCGATTTCCTATCCTGACGTTAAAATCACCCATGATTAAAACACTATCCTTATCCTTCACTATAACAACAACATCACTAAGTGCGTTGTAAAATCTGTCCATCTAATCTTGATCTGTCCCTTCACAGGGTGAAGACACTGCCACAACCCTAAGTTTCTTGCTAGAGGAGGTCAAATCTATCCTCATCAGTAAATATCATGCTGGCAATAATCAGAGCAAATATGTACCGGTGAAAAAAAAATCCATGTACAAACGTTTGCCTAAAAAGACCACCCAAGAAATTGTTGGAGGAAAGATTATTAGCTTTTTTCCTCTATCCTGTCAAGTTACAGGATTGTGTGCAGCCAGCCAGACTTGAACAGGATACAGAAAAGGCTTTAGCTTTTAATAATCAAAAAAGGTAGAATGGAGACTGAGGAAGAAAGAGGATAGGGAATCCTGTCAATAAAACTGAAGAGAATGGAAGTTCTTTGTCACCACAGGCAATAGGAAAGTAAAACTAAAATAAATACACACCCTTTGAAAGAAATGTTACTTTTGGAGTTAGAGAATTAAAAATAGAATTATGTGAAGCTTCAAAACAACAAATTTCATACAGTGTCTTGTTTCTATTTTTGTTTACATGATCTTCTTCAACTCATTTACATATTATTTACATAAACTGATTACATCTGTCACTTTATGCATGATTTCTTTCCTCTCACGCTGATTTTCATCCATGTTATGCCTCAAGATGGTGCTATAATGAGTGCATTTAGAATTATTGTGATCTGGAGAATCTTTTGGGTGCAAACTGTCATATACCGTAAAATATTTTCCATTATTTTCGTCTGGTTTATCAGTATGAACTGTAAATCAAGTTTTCCATAATTTGTTCTCAACTTTTCACATTTTTCGAGTAAATATTAAACTAGACAATATCAGTACTTCACTTTTATGCCCAGAATATGAAAATGTAGCATGTGCAAAAGTAATAACTGTCATTTATATGTCTAGTATGATAACCATAGGTTGGGATTTTTTTTTTATATATTTTTGTTAAGAAAATATTAATTTTTAAGGAAACTGGTTACTTTCCAGCGTGCATGTTTTTCTTAACACAAGAGAACATCCTACATGGAATGGGGTGAGATTGATCACTTCTACTGGAGTTTTGATCACTAATGCTTAATTCAGTTAAATACATTAGAGGAAAAATTACTCTTCATAAAACGAGTTGAAGGGACTCAGAAAAAACTCTTGGTGTGATTTTATTCATTACCCATAACGCATAAAAAAAATTAAAAATGGGTGATCAATCTTAGACCCGATTTGGGGTGAGATTGATCACATTGTTTTTATTGCATGAAACTACAGTACTAGTGACCAAAAGTGATCAATGTTAATCTCATGCAATTTGGGCCAGCCATTTCTGTGATACAGCAAAAAACGTTAATGGAGTGAGATTGATCGGAAGAGTAAATATAATCAGTTATATTTAAAGATATATTTAATATAGATAATAAGTTTTTTCTAGTTTCAAACGTAGCAGTGTTTTTCTACAATAGGCCTAAATTTTCATTAGGCCAGTTTGTGCATTTACATGAAACGTAAATAAAATAAAATACAGTACATAAAAGTTAAACGTAAATAAAGATACTTTCAATGTTCTTTGACATTAATGTTGGTTGTAAAGGTATATTTGAGACGATCACCACCTGAAATAGAAGGAACTGGTAGAATTAGTAAAATGTCCTTCATCGACACTACAGAAACATCATCTTCTTCAGCTCTGAACACTTTTCGGGAATCACCAGTTTTTCTCATTCCCATCACTTTTACCTCCCCTTTATCCAACACTTCCTGAACAATGCAAACAAATCTAAACTCTGTTTTTTTCCTACTGCCCCCTAAGAATTTCACCAACACAAATGAACCCTCTTCACATTACCAGTACTGGGATTTCCATCTGGAAGCTCACAGTCCTGTTCCAGTACATTTTCGTCTTCACTTTCCACTGTCACCTGATCATCATCTGATTCCACAGCAGCTGATACTTCATGTTCTTCATCACTGCTTTCTACAGTCACACTTTTACCGGGCTCAATCATCAATCTTTTCCCACGACGACGTGACACGGAACCAGATGTTTCATCACCGTAACGCCTTTTCTTAAGAAACTCTGTCAAGGAGTCATTTATTTTTTCCTGTAAATCTTCTGTGTCTTCACTTTCCTTGGGTAATTTCTGTAGTACACGCTGCGGATTAAATGGTACCAACCCACATGCCAAAAATCCTGCAATAAGATTGTGTTTCACTCCACTTTTCTCCTGCTGCTCTGTTTTAGGAGGAACGTCATCCATGGTTTTCAAGGCTTTGGCCAATAGTGATGCAAAGTCTTTCTTTGGGAGGCCAGTGTTTCCATGACTAGCCTTATATCTGTCGAGAATCTTCCGCCATGCCATTTTAAAGGCCCGGAAGAAAGCCACATCCAGAGGCTGACAAAGATTTGTGGCATACAAACAAATCTTATGTTATTTATTTCACACAGTCTAATGACTTCTGCACTGAAATGGGATGCCAAATTGTCTCCGAGGAGAACTTTAACACCATCCAAACGTCTGGCATGTGGCAAAAATGACGACTCAAACCAGTCAGTAAATGTCGCCATGTCAATCCATCCATGTGGTGTTCGATTGAAGCGAGCTCCAGAAGCACAGCATGGCCTGGTGCAGCAAGGATGTCCTCTAGGGCCATTCTCTACGCACAACTTCTGGAGATGCTGACTTCTGTAGATGATATAAGGAGGGAGCAAGTCACCAGCTGCTGAGCCACACATCATAATGGTTGTTGATGATTTGGAGTGACTGCAGACTTTTTCGGGGTACTTGGTTCCACGTCTGTAGATCACTAAAGACTTCCCAGAGTCATCACTAACATTTGTTTCGTCATAATTAAATATATTAGCTGGAGGCACATTCGCAAGAGTCTCTTTCAGATTGTTAAAATATGCCATAACAATTTCAGGTGAGACACTAGCACGAGAGACTGTAATATTAGATGCGTAATCAATAATTTTAATCAGAAATTGAAAGGAAACTAGCTGGGGAAAAAAATCTCGAATTAGGAATGTTTTGGCCCGTTATAAGAAAAATCACCCGTATCTGTTTTCACTGAAAATAACATTCTCAAATAAATTTTCATATAAAAACAAAAATAAAATAAAATTTAGGCATAGGTGAAACTCACAAACACAATACGGTACTGCAACAAGAAACAATGTACAGTGGCGAAAGTTATGCAGTACACCAGACTTGAATTTTTCATAGTTTAGCCTACAGTAGACCTATGTAGGAAATATTTACACCATAGAATTAAAATACTCTAACACTTTTCCACAACCTACAAGATACTAATATGATTTGGAATTTAACTTTCTATGACTAAAACAAGCTTTAAACATCACAAAGTATATTTACATTGGTCGAGGGTGCAAATCATCCATTCCATACAAAAAAGGACATTTATAGTGAATCAGTATTTTGCCTCAATGCACACTTATAATATATCAAATGAAAGATAAAACATTGAAGAATATGGAAATGATAATAAAATTATAATTCATTTTGTTTTTTGTACAGTAGTAACTATTGAAAATGCATGATGCTTACAATGATGGGAAGTCACGATTTTGATAGTTGGCTACTCTGTTGTTATAACCACTAAATACAGTTGTTTCTAGCTTTCTTTTGTTTTGGAGGGAAAATAACATTCTATTGAAGACTTTATTAGCATAAAACCTTCATTCAAGGTAAGCACCAATAGATTTACCACAATAACCATTTTAAAGGCACTACGGTCACACCCGTCACAAAAAAAGTGAATTTATTTCATTTATAAGGAATATATTTCGTGAATAATGATGAAAGTTTGTGAAAGTTGGGTTATGTTGATACTGAACATATGTCTATAGTATCACTTTGAAATTGTTATGCACTTGTCTGAATTTTCATGTGACGGGTGTGACAGCTTTTGTGTGACGGGTGTGACACTTATTAAAAGTTGCATTTTGTGAGTGAATTTGTGTGTCCTCTTAGCATGAATGACTGAAATAAGTAATTTTAAAGCATATCTCACAAAATTACAAACACCTATAGAATTTTCCCTTTGAAATAATGACAGCACAAATATTTATAGACACTGTTACATTTATTCTCCATATACTTCAGGTAATGGCTAAATCAGCTACAGAGAGGAAACGATTGTCCCGTGAAAAGCTGAAGAAAAATGAAGAGAAATGGAAAGAACATCTACAGCAAGAACGTCAGCGAGATAAAATAAGACGTGAAAATAATAATAAAGAACTAAGTGGAAACAAACAGAAGCTTAAGTTGAAAAGACTAAATGATAGGGAAAGACAGAAGCGATGTCGATTAAAGAAACATTTATCAGTCACAACAACCTTATCACCAATTGCATCCTACAAGTGTGCACAATCGCTTGGAAAAGCGATGTCACGATGCAAAAAATCGCTTCCTAAAAGTCCACGCAAGAAAACTGCTGTCGTTAAAAAACTGGTAATGGATGTTCTGCCAGAAATAGGCAGAAAAATAATGAGAAAACAAAGACTGTCAGCAAATAATGAGATAGCACAGGAGCTAAAGGATAAAGTTATAGACTTCTTCTGTAGGGATGACATTAGCATTCAAGCCCCAGGAAAAAGGGATTTCAAATCAGTGAAGGACAGAGAGACTGGGAAGCGTGACAGGATCCAAAAGAGACACATGTATATGACTATTAGGGAAGCGTATGAGCTGTTTAAAAAGGAACATAAGGAAACCATGAATTCAAATAGTTCCTTCAGCATAAAAAAATCAAAATTTTATGATCTTCGCCCTCAGTTTGTTATTCCTGTCAGTGAGACTCCTCAGAATGTTTGCATTTGCAAGTATCACGCTGATTTCGATTTCCTTATAAAAGCAGTGAGATCCATAGATCCCGAGTTTCCAGAAACGTGTAAGAAGGTTTTAAGTAAGTTATGTTGTAACACTGATGATGAAAAGTGTATGACCGGTTTTTGTCTTGAATGTAAAACTTCTGCTCATTATTTATTACATGATGGAGTGGACTTTGACTGATTTTTAACTTGAAAAAAATGGGATGACGTGGAAGGGTTTCCTAGGCTTGTAGTTGTTGATGGCTCATTATTAGATGCCATAAATGAAATCAACTGTAAAATCCCATACATGAAAATTCACTGCTATGTTAAAAGTGTCCAATCTGAATATTTTGAGGACAAAAAGCATGTCATAGAGGAAAATGAATGTGTTCTTCAAATTGACTTTGCCGAGAACTATGAAGCTTGTTATCAGGATGAAATATCTAGTGCACATTGGTCTCATTTACAATCAACAGTATTTACAAGCTATGCTTGGCTTAAAGGTACAAAGCGACCTATTGTAGTAATAAGTGACAATCTTTCTCATGATAAAGTAGCTGTTTGGGTTTTTCTGAAATCTGTACTCAATGAACTGAAAACAGAGTTCCCTCACTTACAAAAAGTATTCGTGTTTTCTGATGGATGTGCTGTGCAATTCAAAAACAGATATACACTATTGAATCTGTGCTTCATGAAAGAAGATTTTGGCATGACAGGAGAGTGGAATTTTTTTGCCACCTCACATGGCAAAGGGGCTGTGGATAGTATAGGTGGTACTATTAAGCGTAAAGCTTTGATTCAAGTAAAGGCAAGAGAAACCATTATCAATTCTGCACTTGACTTCTATAATTGTATTTCACAACATGAATCTGAGATACAAGCCCTGTATGTCCCAACACAGAAAATAGATTCACACAGATCCGCATTGAAAGACAGGTGGAAAGACAGTCATCCAATACCCATGCTACAGTCAAAGCATCATTTTCAAGTCAAGGATGGGAATCATCTTTTAGTCGGAAGAACAGTGAAGTCTGCATTGGAACCTGTTAAGGTGTTTGATAAATATGTACCTGAAACTCAAGATTTTCTGTTATGTTCTGAGGGAAATATCTCCATCCAGGACATTGCACTAAACGATTTTGTACAAGTTACTCTAAAAATTGAAACAAAAAAACGCAGCAAAGATCAACCAAATAAAAAAATTCTTTATTACGCAGAGGTAATTGGTATTGATGCAGAAAGAAGTCAAGTGCAACTGAATTACATGCGTCGCAGTGGTAGTAAATTCTGGATTTGGCCAGAGAAAGAAAAAATTGACATTTCAACGGAAAATATTTCTGTTGTTCTACGAAAAGTTTCTCCTCCAGTTCCAGTGAACAAAAAGGGACAGTTTCAATTCAAATAGCTTCTTAAAACTAATGTTATAAGACAGTGCGATATCACTTCTGTAGACAGAAAAATACTTCCTGATGTGCACCAATTCTGGTAATTATTATAATGAAAGAATTGTGGTAGTTTTAGTTACTAATATCATTTTTAAACCTTATTTATCATCAAAATGAATTATTTGATTTGTTTTAAAGCATTTTATATTGTTTACTTGTAATTCTTTAGAAGGAACCTTAGCTTAATTTCAGATAGTTGGATGTTGTCACACCCGTCACATTTAATGTCACACCCGTCACAGGATTAAATTGTGTTTAAAAAATAAAAAAATTGCACATTTTTAAAATATTGGTGTATTTTCTTGTGTATTGATTTCTTACTTAACTTTTAAAAATAAAAGTGAATTAGTTACTTTAATAGATTCACAGGTTTTTAGTGAAAACAGAAACTACATGATATAAGAGGTCAAACCCAGGTCACACCCGTCACAAACATTTAATCATTATTTTTCTCTTGATTTGTAAATTTTAGGAAAAAAATAACTGCATAAATAAAGATTGTAAACCTTGTCAGTTAATAGGCAATAATTTAAATTAGCAAATTACTAAAGGAAAATACATAATAATTCATTAAAATCTTCCAAATGTCACACCCGTCACTATGGAATGGATGAAACCTATTTAAGCATTAGGCTGTGCTATAGGTGAATCTGGTACAACCTTTGACATTTAGCCCTACATTCTGCAATTTCAGCAACCTCAACCAAATTATCATCTCCCGACATAACATAGACCTCCGACTGGGATAACACAAAAAAAGATTTCTGGGGAGGTACAGAGTCCCACTGTAGCCCACATATTACCACTCGCCCTTAGTGCAGAACAAAAATGGAGGTAGGTATTCAGTCACAAAAACATTCATTCACAAAAACATTCATTCACAAACTCCGATATCTGCTTCAATTTCTACATTGTGAATTGCTTAAGTCAATCACTTTAGTCACATTTTGCAATATTTCTCACTGAGAAAAAAATAATTACCTATTAACTCATTTCACAATGATAAATACAAAATTGTCGCCCATAAAATGAACATCTTACAGTGATTAACTGAATGAATTTGTCTAGGCCTAAATGAGTCAACCTTCTAAATGCATAACAATATTAACATTTATTAAAAGTTTGAGAAAATGTTCTGGAGGTTACTGTATGATGAGGATACAAACTCAGTGCTGTTCACTGTTTGGTTTGCATTATTCTTTAATAAAAGTTATCCATCATGCACAAATATGTGAAATACCAATGCACTATGTAGGCATATCTTGGTCATTTGTAATTTCATAATGACAAACCGAGAAACCGTCATGACGCCTGTCAGCCGTGTGATTAATTTTCAACAAGTCTTATAGAAATATGCTCACATTTTTGCTTCTTTAAGGTGACACAGGTACTCGTATGCCAGATTATTTTTTCGTGCTTCATCCATTTCCTCTGCAGAAATTCTTGTATCATTAGAGCCTGTAATAAAAATAAGACTAGTCAGTCAGTAAGAAATTACGAACGAAAGAAGTCATTTTGGGTTGGATTCGCATCAGAACCATACACACACTAATTGATCTTCCTCAAATTAGCTCACAGTTTGTTAAAAATTGAAGGTTCGTTTATAAAAGTTCGTATAGTAATAATACTCTCAAAGAATTGAACAGGTTTCCAAATGCCGCTAGCAAAGTTGCAATGTTTATTTAATATCATACAACGTTATGTAAATATTTACAATTGTCACTCACACATGTTCGCGCTTTCATGATCCATGAAACTGTGTAAACTGCTGTTACTTATTTTAAACTCAACCTCCATATTTATTATTCTTTACTTTGAATCCGAAATCCATAAAAATTTTCTGGTTAGCAGAGAAAACTTTTGCAATATTTAACGTCGTAGTCAGCGTTCAAATTCGAAATTACGCTCCAAAACCAACAAGTCTCAGATGTAAACAAACGAAGCATCGATCAGTGACAAAAACTTTACAATGTTTTAAGACAGCGAATCTTTGCGTTAACTTTACCTCACAGTCTAGTGTCTACATTTATCCGATATAAAATAATAAATTAAAATCTAAAGATTATTAATTACAATTTAGTAATATTTACTAACAATTAAATTAAAATATATAATGTTTCTCTGAAAAGCGACAAAAATGTCACGTGATATCGATAAATAAAGTTGTTGTTGGTTTTTAGGGGACTATACAGCTGATAAATAAAGAAATTGTTTCCAACATATGACCTAACAAATAGAAGACTTCTATACCTTATGACTTTTACTTATCAATCAACATTAGTCATCGAACGCTTAATAATTACCATATTTTTTCAAAGTTGGCAGTCGGGTCCACAAGCAACGATCTGTCTGCAAACACCTCGCAAGTTGTTGCGTAAAAATGCATATGGAATGTAGACATAATATTTTGGCAGGTATGAGACGTGCTCAGACCTGGAAGTTAGAGGTTTTAAGCAAAATTGCTCAAATCTGTGGATTCAATTACCATATTCAAAACTTTGATTCAAATCAAATCACATCTGCGCAGACAAGTTGTAACATGAGTCAGTGCAGACTGTAGAGTGTAGACGTTTTTCGGCGTGTGTGTGTGTGTGTGTGTGTACAAATGAACGAGAATGGCTGACATACGTCAATAATCCGGGGAATTCACTGCCGAATTTATTGAAGCCGCACTTGCTTATTGCAAGAGAAAGGCAAAGAATATAGTGATAGAGACAAATCAAGCAGCTATGTACAATTCTCTAAAGGAAAAATTATAATTTGTTGATTCTGCCATTAACATCATTAGTTCTGAACTAACATCGTAAAGAATTGCCGAAAGCTTCAAAATCTTTTCGATCTGGTGTAGGAGGATACGAAGATTACAGACCAAGTCTATGGTATTTTGATAGCCACTGCCTAGATTATTTCGTCCGGATTTTCCGTTTCTGGCGTTTTGTTTGCAAGACACGTTGCAAACAGCGACCATAACATTTCCTCTATTGGTGATAAAAATAAATCTTATATATTAAAAGAATCTACGAAAACTAAAGGCAGTCGGCCAGACCAAACTACCAGGCCGATTTCTTTCATTTTTGTTATAAACGAAAGGTATTCATCCACAGATTTGTGATCAAGTATTACAATTTACATCTCTCGCCTTCTTTTTTCTATTCTGAACCGCGATTTCCATCTGTATATTTCATATGGGGACGTCCTTGCTGTAAAGTAAAGTCAGTCAGTCAGGCCATACTATCCAACAGATTTCCTTAATTTTTGCTTTAAACGAAAGGTATTCATTCGCAGATTTATCATCAAGTATCAGAATTGAGTCCCTCCATCTTTATTTTAATTGAAACGCGGTATCCTTCTGTCCTTGCATTGAATATTTTAATCGGTTTGTTTTACGATATCTTAGGTTGTAGAATGATTGTAGGTACTAATAGATGAGAACAATGGCAGGAGGGTGTCCATAATGAGGAAATCAAAGAAAAACTGGGAATGAACACCATAGATGAAGCATTTAGAGCGAACAGACTGAGATGGTGGGGTCATGTTACGCATATGGGAGAAACAAGGTTACCTAAGAGAATCATGAGCCCGGCAGTGGAGTGTACTGGGTAGGAGGAGTCGACATAGACCAAGAAGAAAGTACTTAGATTCGGTGCAGAATGATTTTGAAGTAAAAGGCATAACATCAGACGAGGCATCAATGTTAGCATTGAATAGGGGATAATGGAGAAATTTTAGTAGAGGTACTTTGCTCCAGACCGAACGCTGAAAGGCATAATCAGTCTCTAAATGAAGATGATGATGATGAGAGGAAGAGGTGGGCCGTTCTAAGGCTACTTCTTGCCTTTATCAGCCTTGGAGTTTTGACAGTTTTATTTATTTTTATAATTTATTTCTCGTTCTAGAGTACAGATTAGTAAAATATATAGGAGTGGTTTATGAATATAAAATTTCAAAATTAATGTTAGGGAATAGGGTAGAGTTAGGTTAACTGGACAGGTTATGTCAACCGGTCCTTGGTTGTAAATTGCAGTGAAAGTTACTTTCTGTGTCTTCCAGAATGGCAGAAACAGCTCCAAAGATTAAACAACTTAGCTATAAGGAACAGCTGAAAATCAACAAGCAATTGTTTTGTGTGGCTATCTTCGTTTCAAGAGGTTGGAAATTTTTTCCTGCTCATTTTGTTTTTTGTTTATTTTTTGATCCAAGAAGAGATCTGGATAAGCGAAATATATCATACCATTTGTAAGTGTTTCCTCTTTACAGCATCTTGTTTTGTTTTTGTTTAACCCTAGATTAACAGCTGTTTAAGTAACTTGAAAAGATGTGTAGTTAGGTTAACTGGACAGCAAGGCAGTTAGGTTATGTGAGCCAGTCCAGTTAATATAATTATTTAATTTTGTGATTTACAGATCTTTAGAATTTCAAAACTATTTTACATCATACTTTGTAATGATTGTGATTAGTGTCCTTTAGGCCTATTTTAGTTGAATCAAAAGTTTTCAGTTTCAGATGTCGTGTGTCTTCGCATTCATACAACCAACCACAGTTCATATACAGAGGGAGATCTTAAAGCAGCTGTGACAGCTATCAAAGAATGTTCATGCAGCATCCAGTCAGTTTCAAATTCCTCGAATAACACTGAAACGTTTTGTCATAAAATCTGAGGATGACCATGAAGTAAACTTTAGACCATCAAATGAGCACAAAAAAGTGTTTACACAAGCAGAAGAACGTTCTCTACATCCCTATTCAACAGAAATTTCTGGTATGCATTACGGCTTATCATTCACAGAAACAAGGAAGTTAACATATGTATTTGTTGCAGCTAACAAGATGGAACTTTTACCAAACTGGCAGCAAGAAAAATGCCCGGAAAGGAATGGCTTCATTCCTTTTTGAAGAGGTATAAGCTCTCTCTTAGACAACCTGAAGCTACTAGTCTGAGTCATGCAACAAGTTCAAATAACTCAAATGTTGGTAAATTTTACACCAATTTTGAAGAAGCGTACAAAAAATACAAATTTGCACTAGACAATATGTATAACCTTGATAAAACTGGCCTCACATCAGTACAGAAGCCTGGAAAAGTAGTCTCCATGTGGCCAGAAGCAAGTGTGGAAAATAACTTCTGCAGAGAGAGGCACACTTGTAACCATGTGTGGCATTATTGGGAGCACTGGAAAAGCAGTGCCTCCATTTTTTGTGTTCCACATGTCCATTTTCAAGACTATATGCTTCACAATGCTGCTCCTGGAAGTGCAGGGACAGCTCACACATCATGATGGATGACTGCAGATATTTTATTGATGTAATGGCACATTTTATCAAACATGAACATCCAAGCAAAGAGATACCGAAACTTCTTATCATTGACAATCATGAGAGCCACATGTCAATAAGAGCAATAACATTTGCCTAAGAAAATGGCAAGTTTTGTTGACGATACTGCCCCATTGCAGTCACCAACTACAACCTTTGGATGTCACTGTATGTGGTCCGTTCAAGTCCTGTTACAACAAAACTTGTGACAGGTGGCTACTAAATCATCCTGGTAAGACATTCCGTATCTATGATGTAGCTGGTCTAGTGGTTGAAGCATTTCTCTCTGCTTTTACTCCCTCTATTATCAGCAAAGGATTCAGAGCTACAGGAATAATGCCTTTCAATGATGAAATATTTGATGAATCAAATTTTCTGTGTTCATCTGCAACAGTCCAGCCTTTCGACCCACTTACAAATGAAAGAGTTGTTTTAGAAAATAACGATGCTACTACAGTTTCAGGTCCAGTTCCTCCAACTTCTAGTACCCCCACTGATAATCTCAGTCCATTTTGTCCTGATGAACAACAGAAGGGGAATCTCTTGTTCTTACGAGTACTCCTGTGAAGGCCCACCTGGAAGAAGAGGTCTCTATTAGAGAATCAAAGAAAGTTAAAAAGAAGAAACCTACTCTACAAGAACTGGAGTCTTCATCAGATGAAAGCAGTGACTTATTATTAGAAGAATCTGACTGTTCTAGAAACGAAGACATTGATGAAGATGTCGAGGATTCATCAAATGTTTGTATAGTCCATGGGACTTAACCACGGGGTCATCAGTCCCTAAACTTATGAACTACTTACGAACTAGGACGGCACAAATATCCATGCCCGAGGGGGGATTCGAACCCCTGACCGTAGTGGCCGTGCAGACCGTGACTGGCGAGGATTCATCAGAAAGTGGGTGACTTCATAATTGTTAAAGTGCATGGGGTAAAAAAAGACCCAGATCGCAATTTCATAGCTGTTGTGAAGAAGACTCTTCAATCCGATGATCAATTAACTTTCTATAAACAGCACATGGCTCCCAATAGATTTTTCATTACAGATAAAAATGCATTCGTTGCCACTGCTGATGTTGTGCAGCTTCCTCAACTCCTTAAGGACTTATATGAATACAGATTTCTCAAACACTGATTTTGTTTAAGATTTAAATTAGTTACATTTGATACATGAACAATTACGAACTAAATATTGTAATGTACATTAATGATGTTCTGAGTTAAAATAAAATGTATTTAATGGATTTCACCGATTTTACTGCATAGACCAGATAACCTTACTAGCTAGGAACAGTTAAGCTTACCTGTTAGGTTAATATGTCAGTTTGCAAATAAATTTATTAATTAAGATTTCACAAAAATTAAAAGTAATACAGAGTCTTTGAACACTTTACTGGGAAGAAAACATCTAAGTCTGGCTTCCTATAAAATTTTGAAGTAGGTGAGTCACATCAATAATGATTCAGACCAATTTTTAAAAAAACGGTCCAGTTAACCTAACTCCCCCCTAGGTTATAAGTACAAAGATATAAAATTATCTGGCTGGATGCTACGTGTTGGTGTTTGCAAGTCACCATTCTTCTTGCGACATTGCAGTGATCGTCTCTGTTACCACTGCTTCTGCTGTTGTCTTCTTCTTCTGTTTCCGTAGTATTTACACATTTTTTCTTCTCTTCTCCAGTAGGGGCAGTCATTGTATTTACAGTCCAGGTTCTCCTGTGCAAAATAGCCTGTGCGCTATCCATTTTCCTCTGGTGGATTAAGTCTCTGTTGAAGTCGATGACTTCATTTGTCATCACATACTGCTCAGCTGTTACTAGCTTTATTCACTGAGATTCTTTGACTTCTTCCCTGATGTTGGCCATTTGCATGCAGCTTTTGGTCATCATTGGTTTCTTCTTCTGCAACTCGAGTTGCTCCCTCGGCGTTTGTGTCCATCTCTGTTGTAGAGGATGGCATTTGGTTTGTGAAGCCACCTTCTTTGCTGTTGTTGTCTGTGCCGCTCTGGTCTTCAAACAGGGCTGGCGACAGCAGGTCTCTCATAGCAGGTGGCAGGTCACATTCATATCGGGATGTAACACCATCTGGAAGATTGCTTCAGCCTCATCAAGAGCTGCATCAATGCTTGACTCATGTTCTGTCTTCTTCGAGCACGTCTGCGTGGCGTGGGAAAGGAAGTAGCGTCTTGCTTCATTTGCAGCACGTCCTCTACTTTCGACCCGCTGCTGGTCTGCCTCTGTGGCTGCCTTCTTTCTCGCAGGCAGGATGTCTCGTGGGCTGCCGGAGACTTCTGCGCTGCATTGCATTGTTGATCTTCTCACTTTTTTGCATCCTCTTTCGCATCGCTTGATCGTGATTTCAAGGCTTCCAACGTGCTCCAGTGTCTTTTCCGTCGGCATCGTTTTCTTTTGCGAATTGGCCGTAAAAGGGTGACAGCCATGTTAATTAGACACGTGGGGCCCGCCACAGTGAGTTCACATAGGTGCGTCTTCTCTGCATCTCTCACAGTTGCGGCTGTCATGCATTTTACACATTTGGGGGCATTGTGGCAATGTTTCACCACATGGCTCTCCTTTTGACACTTGAAGCATTGGAGCTTCAGATCTATGCTGGGCGGAAGAGCTTCTATCGACTATGGGAATCCCAGGAGCTTCTTCAATTCATAGACATCTCCACTTCCGTCCTCGATTTCAACAGCGGCGGTGAAGAATGTCGGCCTTTTCTTGTTCATCTTAAGTGAGGTTTACACAAGCAGATTTTATAGCGCCTTACGATTGGCACCGTAAGCTCCTACGCCAGTAACCGTTTACACAAGCAATTACCAATATCTGCTGTGTATAGTTTTAAAACTGGCGTCAAGAGAAATTGTGTGTGCTGGTATGCGACTTGTGGCACAAATTGCTATATGTGAACTGCCCAAAATATTGGGAAAAAAAAAAAGAAAAAGAAAGTGCATCAGTTGTACACGGAAATGAATTTTACGCCGAAGCAGCCTGGGAGCTTTTAATACGCATTGGAAGACTTAGCGTCATTCGAGAACCACTTAAGAATGAGCCTAAATAACTTCAATCAGCTATTGAATCTGATAGGCAACTCCATTCATAGGGCTCACACACACATGAGATATTAAATTTCAGGTGACGCTACGATAGCTTGCTACAAGAGACTCATTTTCGTCACTACAATATAAGTACCACATTCCTAAATCAACTATTTTGAAGCTTCTTTGTGAAGTACCTGATGCTATATACGAGGCACATTCAGACCATAGAGATTTCTAGCGACTGCTTGGTGAAGCTTGTGGAAATGTGGTGGGGGTAAGTTCTGGCACTATAAAGTAGACTGGCATCCTACTTTTCCTTGTGCAAAGATTTATGGTGCCATACGACTGGCTCCGTACAGTTTTGGGTGCTTACACAAGCCAGTCCTACAGTGCAGTAGGTCTGGTGCCATAGATCATTTCTTGTGTAAACCCCACTTTATTGTGCAGCTTCACTTCTTTTATACTGAAGCCTGCACGTCCCAAACCTTCGTGGACTGCACCTTCCTTCACTCTGAGGAGCGCCTTGTAGATCATCTTGCACCTCTGTGGTGTTTGCGTCTTCTCTTCTTCAGGCATGTTGACAACGAATGTTGCCACAACTTGTTTCAGCGCCTTGGAATCTTCGTCATTGGCTGCCATCAGCTTGATGAAGGCATCAGAGTCAATAGACTCAATGCTGACTTCAGACTGACAGCATTCTAGGATTTTGTCATATAGCTCGATCCATTCTGCGTCTTCACATTGTATGAAAAATGGAGGAATCAGCGTATGTTCTTCTTGTTGCTTCTGTTCTTTCTCTTGCTGCTTCTTTCTTCGTGCTTTGTCAGCGAGTTCCATTAGTTGAACCACTGAAGGTCCCTTTGTAGCGTTTTTGCATCGTGTTTCGCGCTTGTTCTTGTTGATGCTGCGTGTCATTGGTTACAGTTCTACATTCTATATATATCATTTCAGGCCAAGCTTCTTTGATTCCCAGGTGTTCTAGTAAATTACGGAAGACCTTTGATACATATTGTAGCTATGAATCAAATAACAGCTAAAAATTAAGAACAGTGTGGAAAAGAGAGCACAAGACAGTGTTTCTGTGAGTTGATCTAACGCAACTAATTTTGGCAATCAAATGTTCATTTTACGATGATAATTAATTTATTGAGCGGACAAGGGCCCATATATCAACTAGAGATGGCCAAACTCTGATTTAACAGCAACCTGAATTAATCGAGCAGAAATTCTACATAAGCCGAGTCAGAACAAAAAATGTAAGATAACGTTTGACTACATTTAATTTCGTTACCGCATACACAGATTGCGCTCTGGTTATGTTAACCTTCCGGAGTTGGCATGAAACTTTCGAAAGCAGTCGATAAACGAATTCAGTGTGCCTCATTCGTGACTGCTTGGTTTGCCAATCCTTTTTGAATGAATGGATATATGGGAATCGAGAGGCGTTTGAGCCCCAGAGATACCACATATTTATGAGCTAGAAATTCACTTTATTGTTACTCGCTCTAAGTACAGATGCATACTGACAATTTCTTGGCCGACGGAGCTCAGGGAAGCTGGCTCTAAAGATATTCGCCCAAAGATACATAAGTATACATATCGATGTGGACACACCACCACACAGTCCCCTCCCGCAGTACGGAGTACACTCTGATAAGGCAGGGGCTGGGGATGACGAAAGAGCAGCATGTTGCAGTGACGTCAGTAGGCGGGGGCCAGGGTTCAATGTCGCAATCCATTAGAAGTTGTCCTGTCTTGTCAGCAGGCGTGGCGGCAAGCGTTTGTTTCTTTATGTGCGCAACGTTTGTTATGACATGAGCGTCAAGGGGCATGGCACTAAGCGAGCCAGCTGAAGGCGGCTCAGGAGCTTTCGTGCCGACCGAGGAAAGCCGAGACGCTGAAGTGGTAGCTGCGTCGTCCAGCGGTGCGCTTGAGTGTAGCGTGATGGCGGGTGATGGCTCGGAAGTAGTCATGGCAGCCGAGGAAAGCCGAGGCGACGAAGTAGTAGGTAAGCTGGCCGGCGGTGTGTGCAAGGGCAGCAAGGCGGCGGGCGGTGGTTTGCAAGTTTTCGGTGCGGCCGAGGAAAGCTGAGGTGTTGAAATAGTAGTTATGTTGATGCACACGAGGGTAGCATGGCAGTGAGCAGTGGCTCGGAAATGGTAACCAAGGAGAGCCGAGGCAACGGAATAGTGGACGAGCCGGCCAGCAGTGTGTGCGAGGGCAGCACGGCAGCTGGCGGTGACTAGGAAACTTTCAGAGCAGCCGAGGTGACGAAGTAGTACTCGTGCTGGCCGGCGGTGTGCGCGAGGGCGGCATGATGGTTGGAGGTGGCTTGGAAACTTTCGAGGCAGTCGAGGAGAGCCTAAGTGCCGATGTAGTTGACACATCGGTCGCCGGCGTGCATGAGGGAGGCACTGTCGCACGAGCACAAGATGGCAGCGCATGAGATGTGTTCGAGCAGTTCCTAAGACAAATACGCTCAGGTGACGGCATGCGAGTCAGAGAAATTTTCTCGATTGAAGGCCTCCCCACTACGGTGGTGTCAGACAACGGTCCTCAGTTTGTATCACGTGAGTTTGCCTCCTTCTGCAAGACCCGGGGTATCCGCCATGTCCTCGCCCCAGCCTTCCATCCGCAGTCAAATGGGGAGTCTGAAAGATTTGTTCGCACCTTTAAGACCCAGTTGAAGAAGTATGTGGCTCAGTGCCCTTCGGATGTTGCCCTCGATCAATTTCTCTCATCCTTTTGGTTCACCCCGTTTGGTGACAAGAGTCCCATGGGACTCCTCCATGGCCGGCAGCCCCGGACTCGGCTCCATCCCCTGCATCCGAGCCTGGGACATTCACCCATGTCTCCATCCCCTCACTTCCGACCAGGGACGACTGTCTGGGCACGAGGGTTCGGACGTCGACTGAAATGGATTCCCACCATCATCACCAGGTGCTGCGGCCGCCGTCTCTGCGACATACACAGAAGACGGCATCTCTGCACGTCACCACGACCAGCTGCACCTGCATTTGGAAGATCGGGAGTCCCCCATCAATCGGCTGATGCTCCTGCACTAGTCTGCTCCAGTAACCAGCCAACAGGCTGAAGAGAGGTTCCTGCCATTAATTGCAAGTTGTCTGCCTCAGTTGTCTGAACCAGGTTCTGCCCCTCAGGGACCTATACCTTTGCGGGTACAGTCACCACCCATGCTGGATTCATCTCCTCCTGATGAATTGCTCCCTTTGGGTCCACCATCACTATCACCAAGGAGGAGATGGAGTCTGAGCCACAAACAACGGTCCTGCCATATGGGTTGTCGGGGGAAGGGAACCGACACTGCCCGCACCCCAAGTACTTCAGACCCTATGCAACGGTGCCCACCCACAACCTCAGTCACAGCCCAACAGATGACGACGTCATGGACATTGCTCAAATCCGAGCCTCCCCAAGGGGAAAGGAATGCTGTAAGGCACAGACACAGCCGATAACATATGTCGGGAGTTGGCCGCGAGAGTGCGTTGTGGGAAACTGTGGCAAACGCCAGAGCACGCCACGGGCGAGTCAATGACATAAACAGTGTGGAGTTGTGCTCCGGCCCCAGTGTGTTGTTTACCAGGTACGAGCTCAACTCGCAGGTGTTCGCACGGCCAGAGCACACTAGTTTTCTATGTAGTAGTTGTGAAAGTAGTGTTGTCCATGGTTACAACAAATGCCAAAATTTGGGATGTTTTGTACTGCTTGAACCCGTCATCAACCCATGCAGCCGATTTATTTATGTTGGGCTTCTCATCAAAGCACTACACAATGAAAATTATTCTTTATTTGTTTCTTTGTGGCAATGATGTGCCTGCATTGAATTTCAGACAAACCCACATTAACATAAGGTGTGGCATCACAGCATAGATGGCCAGCCGATCATGTCACATGGCCACAGCATCATGGAAGTATGTGTCCACATCCCACCACTGGGTGGCAATACTGTTTCAGCGAGATTAGCTATGCATGCCATGCATACCGCCATATCCTCTACAGCTGGCTGCCTTCTGCATCTGGGCAATCGGTTCTGACTCATTTACTTGTGAGATTTTGCTCAATTTACAGCTGAGATTAGTGTGCCTTGAGAAGTGAGGAGGTCAGCGTAGTGTAGTACCCAGACGTGACAATGAAGTGGTGACAAGTCACTAGCAGTCACGCGTGGTTTTTCCATTACATTCAAGTGATTAGTATTCTGTTCCCTTGGTGATTTTGGACTGTCAGTTACCTAACATGGTGACACCGCAGCCTAACTGGAAGGCACTAACTCAGACACTTTTACAACACCTAACAGATAGTCATCTTCGCCTCAAACAGTTGCAATGGGACAACACCACACAGCTACAGCAGCTATTAATGGGTCAGGTCAATAGGCAAGAAGCACAGACGCTGCTCTAATCAAGGCCTTGTTTTTGTCTTGGATTCAGCTGCAGATGTATCGCTTGCTTTGCAAACTGGCCCCATTGACTGAACCGTCACAGTTATCATTTGATGACAAGTGCAAGTTACTGTCATTATACTATCAGCACCATGTCCATGTAATTGCAACTCACGTCGAATTCTACCACTGCAAAAAGCAACCGAATCAATCATACAAAGCATGGGAGGCAGAACTGCAGAGACTGAGCAGGAAGTGTCGTTTCGTGATGGCTAAACATGTCATGGTGAGGGATGCTATTATTTGCTTTGGTCCTCTCAAGGAAGTCCAACAACGAGGAATAAAGCAGGTTTTGGCGTTGGTACAGGCTTATGATGTTTCCAAGTCGCCAGGACAACTTGACACATGGGCGGAAGTTGCAGTGGTAAATGTGCCACATGATCGACACCACGGGTCCCTCACTTTGAATGACACAGAAATAGCGGCAGTTAAGCACACCTGTGAACAACCTGTGCCCCGGTTGCATCCGCCCCAGGAAAACAGTCCCCTCCATGTCACCTTCATGCCCTCCATGCTTTAAAAAACATGCCCAATATGACTGCCCTCACTGGTTCATTTGTAACTACTGCCATGAAATGGGACACACTCTTCACAATCGTGCACAAGGAGACGGCTGGAGCAGCCAATGTAAATAAACATGATTCACTCGGTGCTTTCAAATAAGAATCTTTATCGTCCTTTCTATCAATGCACAACTGGTGTGGCTGCAGGTGGATACACAAGCCAGCACTTCCTTATTGAACATGCAAATGTACCTGCAAATGGGATCCCTACAGCTCTCTGTGGCAAAACATTGTTTGGTGAACTATAATAAGCAGACAATCCCAATAGTTGGACTGTTTACGGTGGATGCCAAATATCAGAATGTAGAATGGCTGTTAACTTTCTTAGTGGTGAATAGCAATATGGCAGAAAATCTTTTTGGGTTGGATGTCTTTAATGATTTTATCTGGAGTACAGAAAATATGAACTTAGTGTCAGACCAGGTGATTTTTCCTGCTCTGGGCACCCTGTGCTCTGAATTCACAGACATTTTTTCCCCTGACCTCGGCACGGCAACATTGGTGACGGCTCATGTGTGACTCTGAAAGCCTCACTTTTGTAAAGCTCGAACCATTCCCCTAGTGTTGCATGACCAAGTTAAGGATGAGTTAGATCACCTCACAGACTTGGGAGTTGTTGAACCCATTTCATCTAGTCAGTGGGCAACCCTCTGGTGATCCTCAAGAAGCCAAACGGGAGGTTGTGGCTCTATGCTGATTTTAAGATGACAGTCAATGCACAATCACAAATAGACTCATATCCCCTTTGCACCAGTATGAGCTGTTAGCAAAATGGCAGGGTGGTCAATATTTCTCAAAGATAGATCTCACAGAGGCTTACCTGCAGCTAACCCTGGATGAAAAGACCCAACAGGTGATGGTGGTAAACAGTCCCCATGGCTTATTCCACTACAAAAAGTTGGTTTTTCTCAAAGATAGATCTCGCAGAGGCTTACCCGCAGCTACCCCTGGATGAAGAGACCCAACAGGTGATGGTGGTAAACACACTCCATGGCTTATTCCAGTACAAGAAGTTGGTTTTTCGAATAGTCAGTGCCCTGGCCATTTTCCAGTGATTTCTCAAGCAACTGACTTGGAATATCCCTGGCTGTATAAACTATGTTGATGACATTATGGTCACAGGCCCCACTAGTGATTACCACTTGAATAATCTCTGCACTTTATTTCAAACATTGCAGGGGGAGACTTTAAAGTGCAATCTTGAGAAGTGTTGGTATTTTCAGTCCTCCATTGGATTTCTGGGACACATCATTTCGAAGGCAGGCATCACACCACTGACATCCCACATTGAAGCTATTGTTTCCATGCCCTGGTCTCGTAATGTGAAGGAACTGTCCTCTTTTTTTTTAGGGAGAATCTCATATTTCCACAAGTTTCTTCCCAAGGCAGCGGCCACTGCGTATCCCTAAAGAAGCTTCACTGCAAGGGTGCAGCCTTCCAATGGTCTTGTGACTGCAAAATGGCATTTCAGACCCTAAAAAAGTACTTACACTCAGTCCCATGCCTCGCTCCCTTTCAGCCAAATGCATCCATTGCAGTGGCAGTGGATGCATCAGATTAGGGGTGGGGGCAGTCCTGGCACACCGTTATCCTGATGGCATGGTGCGTCCAGTGGCTTATGCCTCAAAGACGCTGAATGCAGCCCAAAAGAACTATTCTCTGATTGAGAAGGTGTCTCTCAGCATCATGTATGCTCTAAAAAAATCATATTATTCTCTATAATAAAAGATTTCAGTTGCTCATGGACCATAAGCCTCTGGCCACCCTACTCATTCCTACAGCATGCATCCCAGATAAGACTGCCCACAGAGTGTAGTTGTGGGCATTGTTCTTGAGCTGATATAATTAACAAATTCACTACCTGTCCACGGAACAACATGCCTTTCAAGACGTTCGTTGGGCCCTGACCCAGCGTTTGACAAGGAAGAACTCCTGAGCCTTTACACTGAGGAGGACGCCCAACAGACATTGGACAGTTCCCTATCACAAGCAACCATATAGCAGCTGTGGTCTGCGAGGACCCAATCCTCCAGCAGGTTCACCATATCATTGGACATGGTTGGCCAGATACCCCACTTCTCATACAAGATTGGCCCTTTTTACAGTTATTTAAAGCTTCGACACTGCCTGCTGGGGCTGTGCTACTCTCAACTGACTACTCCTCTCCTCGCTCCTGAATGATGGCCACGAAAAACCCCGCCAGGAGGTGCGTCTATTGGCCCCAGTCTGGATTTCCAACTTGAAAATCTCATAGAATTCTGTGACAGATGTGTAAAACAGCAGGTAGATCCATAGAAAACGTCCTCCCCTTGGCTCACAGCCATGGGACTTCGTGCAAGTACACTATGTGGATAGTTTCTTGGGCACATCTTGGCTCTTGCTAATTGACACCTACTCCATTTTTCTTACGCGGTGAACCTTGTTACTATCTCCAGTGCATGTACAATAGAGGCACTATCAAAAAATTTTGTGATAGAGGGGCTACTAAGAACATTGGTGTCAGACAATGGTCCACAATTTCTTACGAAATTCTTTCAGGAGAAATGCAGCGCAAATGGTATCCAGCGTATCAGGGCCCCTCCAGTTTCACTCACGGTCCAATGGGGAGGCTGAATGGCTGGTGTGTACTTTTAAGTCACAAATGCAGATGTAGGAGGACTTCCCAGCCGAGGCCACCCTCGTCAAGTTTCTCAATTCATACTGGTCAACAACAATATGGAAAAACAGCACCTGTTCCTGCCTGCCCCACGCCGTTCACCAACCCTGCAGTCGGCTAGTTTTAAGCCTGGAACACTGGTATGGGCACGAGGATGTGGCCAGCAGACCCAGTGGATGCTGGCCATTGTCCAACATTGAGGGAGGAAAGTATTTTCGCTCTGGTTGGGAAACTGCCTTGTCGCTTGGTATCAGAACCAGTTGCAAGTGTGGATGGAAGGACTGTTGCTACCCAGCACCCTGGACCTTTCCCCTCCTTGTTCCACCCCCAGTCTTCCCCACCGGTGTCTTCCTGTTGGTTTTTTTCTTTGAGCCTGCATCACATCTCAACACCCCCTTCTATACCAGTTCACCAGATTTTGAGTGCCAGATGGCTTCAGAGGGCATCCCATGCTGCAACTGTATGGTACCCATGTTCCAGAGGATGTGCACTCGGAGTCAGCTACTTGGGCACCTGCGAACGTTCCGCAGAGTGCTCAGGATCAGCTGTCTTCACCAAGGACACCTCCACAGTCTACTGAGCCCTGGCTCAGTCACAGTTCCTCCTCCTTCTGGCATTCCGATGTAGAGATGACTTCACTGTCAGCGCTAGCAGATCTTTCTCCAAGTTTGGGCCCTCTGCACCACTATTTGAGAGGGGGGGGCATCTGCAACTGGGCCATTTCTGCCCATATGCCTCACAGCCGCCCAGGAGGGGCTTTACAGACCAGGACAACACAGCCACGGATGCCGTGTCTTTGGAAGTTCATTATTGGTTCCACTCCCACGTATTCCATAACACACACTTCTTCCTCATGGAAGGAAGGATGCGGTAATGCACCTGCATTAACACGAAGTGTGGGATCACAGTGCACCCCACAGACATCCAGGTGATCCAGTTGTGCAGCCACAGCATCACAACATCCCCCCACTAAGCGGCAACACTGTTACAGTGAGACGAACTGCACTTGCCGTGCATACTGGCATGTCCTCTATAGCTGTCTGCTCTCTGAACCTAGGCAACCAGTCCTGACTCACCTCCTCACGAGATTTCGCCTGAGTTACAACTCAGTTTATTGCACCTTGAGAAATGAAGAGTTCAGCATGGCATAGTACCTCGACATGACAGTGAAGTGTTTACAAAACAGCCACTTTTGTAATGCCAGCTGGTGTCAAATGTACATGTAGCTGTATTAAATTTATCGAAAGAAGTGGAAATGGTAGATCACGCTCAGAGGGTAGTTGAACATTAAGTATTAGCTTCACTCACTGACAACCATATGAAAACAACTTGACTGTTTTACAGCCTAATAATTGACATGCGGAATCTTATATGAAGAAATGGTGCATGAAGACATTCACTCTGACACATTTGTTCAATTGTTATATGCTGTTATTTTATTTTCATTTGGTGGTAGTTCTGTAGATCTCCAGACTGATTTTTAAGGCCACACTTCCTCAAATGCCAAGCACATGCATCTTTAGTATTCACTTGCATTGTTGTACTGTTATAGTTACAATGAAATTTAGTGTCACTACGTATTCAAGTGCCAACTATAAAGGAAATATTAAGGCAGTCTTTGGCCTTGTTCATGAGCAAGAAAATGTGAACTGTGCATGAATCATACCCACACAATGGCGCTCATGTCCACAGGCAGTCTATTGGGCAGTTCATATGCTCTCCCCTGCTGTAGAGTGCCAAGCAGCAGAAAAAGTTAAACATCTGCTGCAATGTGCTCCCCTTAGTGGTACGGATGAAAACTTATATCACTAGTAGTTGTGCACACCAGAAACTGTGCCCATATTTTATCAGATCAGTATGTATTTGACAGTAACTCAGGCAATGATGTCATGTCAGTTGCACATGCATAATATCTCCTTACAACATGAACTGAAAACGCAATAAACCCAATGCCAACATTGCATAGACTAGATAAATAGCAATGTAGCATAGCACAGTTGATTTAACTGCAAGTAAAGTGTTTTAAGACGTTTAACTACAGCTGCCAGCCTATTACACTACATATAGACATAAAGTTCAAAACAAGCAATTCATTTGTCACCTACGAGCTGACAAAAATTCACTTGACAAATTGTAAGATGGTGGGCAATGCAGATTGATGTGCAAAACATATGTCCAGGCACACTGCAGTTCTATGAAAGGTGGCCAGACTTATAAATCCATGTTGTAGACAGATAGCAGGGCCTAACACAACTGCAAATTCTGTATAGCACTAACATCATGTCTAATTCTAGAAATTTCAGTGTTTCTCAGTACTATTGGAAATAATATCTATATCACTTGTCTTAGCACTGGTGAAAATTTAAGTAAATATTTTTTTTTGTATATATATTCCTTTGTAAATGATCATTGGGAAACATAGTGCAGCTTTTGTTTTTGTAGTGTCATCAAATCCACAATAGCATCTGGAAAGCATGCCGACCCTCCTTACATTGCCAGCTTGGAAGTACACAGCGAGCCCCACAGTGTAGCATTATTGAGTCTCACCTGCCTGTCCCACAAGGTCGATGCCTACCCCTCTACAACAGCCCTCCATCATCTTTATATATACAGCAGAGTGTCCATGTGTTTCTATTGCATATGAATCTACAGTTTAGTCCCAATCTTGATGAAACTATACACACTCAAAACAAGATGAAAATCACTCATTGTCTATGTAAGATTTCAGCTGGTGCATTGAGGGTACTTGACTTATTGACTTCGGCAAAATGTGCAGCTTTATTCTGATCTTGATGAAATTTTGCACACCTGTCCTTCAAAATAGGAACATTACTGTCTAAGCAAGATTTCATATGCTGCTTGGCTGAGAATACGTTTAACAACATTTTACTGATCACAGTGAAAGTTATTAGATATGTATGAGGAGGGGAAGATGGACAGAGAGGGAAGAAAATACAGGGAAGAGGAAATGAACAGAGATCGAAGACAAACTGGATAGAGAGAGAGAGAGAGAGAGAAGGGGGAGGAGAAGTACTATCTCAAAAGTGAAATAAATAAATACCTGGCCAACACCAGACACACTACAATACAGAGTGCCATCTTTGAGCTCTTCAGAGAGCTTGTGACAGCATTAAACAGCCTGCCTACTGTTTCCTGCATCCTTAGCACATACCAATGCCTATCAAGTTGTGTTCCTTTCAGCCCAGAGCATGCGAAAGGATGGTGATGAGGATTGTCATGCAATTGACAGGATGGAGGCATGGATTATTGTTTATCTAGTACTGTTGGTGATTGAAATTCAACCAATTGTGTTTGCAAAGTAATGAAACTCATTTTTAATGTAATAGGAATTTATTGGTATGCAGATTTTTATTACCTACCTGAATCCTGCAAATTTGTAGGTTTTATCCGACACTACGGGAAATGCTACAACTATGAATATTACTGAAATAATGCTTTGATTTCTCTTAAACTTGTGGCTCAATTGAAGTGCATCCTTGAGTGCAATGACAAATGAATTTTGCATTAATGTCAGCAAATTAACCTTTTCCATGTGACAATACAATGTGAATGTATTTGTATCATGTGCAATAACGCCAAGTGTGAAATGTTTTGTGTTACAAAACCTGCTCTGTAAATTCATAAAATCTCAAGTGTAACTGTCTAATTTATTTGGAATCGTATTCAGAGCAACTTTAAATGTATTGTTCAATGAAATGGTTGCATTATCATTATGAATTTCCATATTCCTAATACTTCCTCGACACAAAAATTGTGTCTGTCTTGCTCTGTGTCTTTCACTCCGACATGTTAGCATTCTCCTTCTAGGCATACCCTGAAACAAATATAGTTCCCATATAATAAGGGAAGTAATTAACAATTAGGAATTTACTTGAATTCTTGGTAGCAGCAGCAGGACCACAAAGTTAATCTTTCAGGAGAATACGCAAAATAGCGACACCAAGAAATAAAGTTATTCTGTTACTGTTATATTTTTATTTCCACTGCTGACAACTTGGTCAACCGTGTAGTTATGCCCATTCCACCGCTAGATGGCTGCCATGCTAGACCTGAACCTTTAGTGGCATGGCGACATCTAATACCCCGTTTAGATAAGAAAACATATACTTCCTTTAACCACTCTTAATGGCTCCATGCATGCATGATTTTTGTTTTTAGCACATCTTCTTTCAAAATATACAAGTTCCATTGGACTCCTTGTAAAATTAATATTAAAATAGCTACTTCAATGTTTGTGTTTGCATATTTCTATGTTCTACTGGATGGCAATGAGGACTGTTCTTTAATTTTTGGTGTTTTGCTGCATTCAGCCTTGTTCTCATATTACCAACACTATGGGCTGTCTAATCAAATTTTGCTTTTCATAAACTGCCTCACCCACATTTGTTTGTATGTCTTGTATACTTCGAACTGCATTGGCTTCATCAAATTTTCTGGATGCTATCTCAGTGCTTACTGGGCCGGGCTTGACACTACTGGTTCAGTTTCAGATGCAGCAGATAACAAATTTGATGGAGACCCTCAAGTAAATACTATCTGCTCTAACAATTGTGTAGCAAGAATTCCAATCATAATAACAACCTATACCAGCAAAGTACAATGCCATGCCACAGTTCTGCAGATTCACTGAAGGCAAGGAAACCTGGGCACACCTGATCACAGATGAGTGACATTTGCCATTCTTCTTAGGATCTGTGGCTGTCTCATCTGGCCCAGAAATGGGGAGAATTACTTTTGAGGAAGAGTCAGTCATCACACTAACGTTCAGGTAGCAGCTATTAGCTAAAAAGTTCTTTCAATTAAAGGAACACTGCAATAGACATACAGATATGGTACACTGTGGAAAATATTGCAGAGATGTGATCATTTGAGGTGCCATGTGACAAACTTGCACATACATGAATAGTCTTAATTACTCTAATCCCACTCTGCAGCAGGTATTGCATAATCTAGACTGCCAGGACTCAAGCGATGGTGCAGCATCAGTAGCGAACTAAGGCTATCGGAGGCCCGGGGTGGCTGCAAAACAAAATGAGTCCTCCCATCCACTTGGAAATACTATACATGCATTATATTACTATAATAAAGTAACTTTTGAGATTGGAAGCTCCCCAAGATGAGAGGCACGGGACAATAAAAAAAATTGTGTGTGAGTGTGGGGGGGGGGGGGTGCTTTTGAAGTATTTGGAGCACCCTCCCCCAAGATGAGAGGCCCCGGGCGCTCCCCCCTCCCCTTCTTAATTCGCCACTCTGCAGCATAGTTGTCAATTAGCAGCTACTTGTGTGGTAAATGGTAAGTCCACTTCACTTCTTCCGCTGTGACCATATAAGGAAATTGCCATTGGATACCTGTCTACTGCCCCCTGTCAACCACACACTTCATCTAAACATAAAGACCATAACAACGCGAAGAAAAGTTGTCCTCACCATAATATGAAATATGCAACAAGCTGCTTGCTTCCATTTGAATTTGGAGAAAACTCAGTCTATCCAAAGTGTGTCAAATGAGGCTTACACTGCAGCTTAAGCCAGTGCACATATTTGATGAACATTGCACTCCAAATTAGTGCACAGTCAAGACAATAAATTATTTGTACATGTGAACATTGCTGGGAACAATGTGCAGTTATTATTTTACCCTGGTTCCTCTGAATCAATGCTGAATAGTGATACAAATTGCTTGGAGGACTGGTGTTGCAAAAGTCACATGCTGTGCTTTAGTGTAAAATAATCAGAACATCCTGTACTTGGTGTATGTACCCTTACTCCAACATATCAAGAACACACATAGTCAGTGATAGTCATTATTCTCCTTTCATGGAGCAGTGTAAACATTTTTGGTCTTGATACTTTTTATTTGTTTGAGCTCAGCATTAAGAACAATATGCTTTCAATTAATTCATTTGCATCAAGTTACAGTGTTAATGTGTGAAGTTTCAATCTTTCTTCTCCAAGGGAGTAGGAAAGGCAAACAATTTTGTTCCACCCATCATGTGTGGCTCACATGCGTGCTGTCAGGGAACAGGTAGCATGGGGACTGCAAAAATTGCAAGACAGTTACTGTATCTTTTTGCAGATAAGACGATGGCTGAACCATAAAAAAAAGACGCCAAAATCCAAGGTCGTCTTATATGACAGTACAAAAAAAATTATATTGAAATTTAGTCTGAAATTTATATTGTGGAGGAAAGATTTACGAAAACAAAGGTTTGCGTAATTAAAAAAAAAATCTTAGTATATCCAGAGTCGCACTGTAACGATTAGCATATATTTACATATGAAGCAGTGAAAGGATTAAAATATTTTGGAGCTACACGGAACAATTGCAGTTTCCTTTTAAATCCTTTATCTTCTGTACTTAGGCAATTTCATGTGTTTTCACTCGAATAATATGTGCATCATCACGATTAAATGTCGTCTCGGAGAAAGAAATTACTTTTCTCTTAAACTTCGTGGTGTAAAAAAAAAAAAAAAATAAATAAATAAATAAAAAAATATTGCTGCTTCACAATTGGATACAACATAGCACTACATGCACAAAATTTCAAAAGTAGTCCGCAAACAATATGATGTCACAGAGGTACTTTTTTCAGACCCCGCGACTCTATACAGCCGGCAGTTGTAAAGAAACGTACGCCCAAATCTTGGTTTAACATTAAGTGATTTATTTTTGCTGAATATCAAGCAGCACAATGCTAAACATGCAGCAGAAACAGAAAGCCAGTCATTGACACCTAATTAGGTGTCTATGAAATATCAATAATAAAACATTGAATAACTGATATAAATTTCGGCTCGTTGATTGATATACAATAACAAGGAATAAATGTGCCGCACAACAAATGAAACACAACACCCCTGGCGGAACACTAGAAACTACACAGGCGCGCTTCTAAAATTTAACACTCGCATTCACTTAAGCACTCACATACAACATGCACAAAAACATGGTAGCCTGCTGCAGTCTCTACAACTGCAACAAAGGGTGAAATCCACACAAAACCTACTCATGGCGGCTTCTAGCAGCATTTTCTCAGTACTTCCTGAAGCTTTGCATCCGAATCTAAGCCACAGGAATATTTTTAGATCCCGAAAACTGGAAAAAAGTGTGGCTTGCGTTTGGGTAAATATAATAACTTGCGAGTCATTGTATAGGCCAGATATATGCTTAAGATATAAAATTTTGATGAAAATTTGTACCTCATCTAATCTGCGAAATATACGGTAAGTCATGGCTGCAGTAGGTGCTAGTAACTGGTCTCCACCATTTGTACTTTTACGTAAAGCTTCTGGTAAACTGTACACAACCTTTAAATCTATTGTGAATCCATGAAAAATTATAAGATATTTTTCCGTTGCCACTACCAGAGGAATTAATGGACAAGATGGTTGTTGCTGCTTGTGGGCGTGCTCAACATCGAGGTTATCAGTGCCCAACAAGATGGTTGCCAGACATCTGATTTCAAATATTGACAGGCATAACACCTATTTGCTAATACGCCTCGCTGAAATGTCAGGTTTGTGATAAATGAATATACATCTTGGTTTGTTCAAGTACTTGTGTTTTCCATTTGACAATGCTTCTACTCCTGCCATATTTCAGCACTATTTGCAGGAGCTGACAGCAACAATTCCATCTTCCTCAAAGTATCTTTTGATGTAGCACCTAGTATCAGGTCGAAAGCCCAAGGAACATTTGCAGAATTTTTGCACTCTTTTTCAAGTTTTATCAGCTGCTAGGTTCAAATGAGAGATAAGTAAATGCCTCTCCTCTCACTCCCAAAGTTAGAATGTTTTTCCTTCTAATCAGTTTGTAGGGAAGTCATCCTCTTCAATTATCTCCAAATAAACAACTTTTAGAATATATATGACCGGAAGATGATAGCGTAGCCCATCAAAACCAGTAGTCAATAAATTAATTAATCATACTGTGATCTTGGAATTTTTCCTTTTGGAGATAATTAATCAGTGCAGATCGCCTCCATCCTGCAATGTCATCCTCTTCAATCACACCTGTGTGCTGGTAAGGAACTCCATTACATTGTGTGTGAATTGCAATCAGCACAGAGAAAATCAATGTTCTCCATACTGTTTATCGCAAATGCTTGTCACATTGCTACACCTTTGTCATTAAAATGTACCATTCATATGAACCCACAAGTATCAAAATGCTTTTCAGAGGTTGAAATATGCTTTGTTTAATAATTGTCACCTTGTTCACTTTCATCCTCCAAACCTGTTGTTTTAACTGTGAATGCTTCGTGGTGGCATTGTAGTAGTTTTGTCTTACATATACAGTTCTTACAACCATCCACTGCTTTCACATCAAAATTACTCACAGATGCACAGAAAAATCACTTGCAAATTGAGAAAAGAGGCACTTGCCATAATGTAAGGCATAAAAAACTTTCATCAGTATCTGTTTCTTGTTAATTAAAAACCATTAACTATTGAAATCCTTGTTTAGCCCTTCCAAGACTATATGACATCTTACTACACAAAAGCTGCAATGCTGTATTGTCAAATTAATAGTATGAAATTCTGTTTCACCCCACAGCAAAGTCTGCAAATGCCGACACCCTATCTCATCTTCCTGCTTGCCTGGATCCAGAATTTGACTCTTCTGGTGCTTTGTATATGTTTCAGTGTCAGGTAACGTGCAAAAATTTCATCTTGATTATCGTCTAATTGCACTTGCATCGCTTCAGACCTGACTCTGCACATTTTGTTGCATTTTCTCTGCAATGAGTGGTCATGTTCGTCTCGCCAAATTGAGAATGCTCTGGTACACTGAGTACAGGAATGTTCTGATTATTTTACTCTAAAGCATAGCATCTAACTTTGGCAACACCAGTCAGCCAAGCAAATTGTATCATGATTGAGCAATGATACAGAGGAACGAGGATCAAGTTGTTCCCAGCAATGTTCACAATTACAAATAACTTATTGTCTCAACACTGCACTAATTTGGAGTGCAATGTTAATCAAATACATGCATTAGTGACTGAAGTGGCTTCAGCTGCAGTGTAAACCTTATTCGGCACACATTGGATAGACACACTGCGTGGCACAAATAATCCTCAGTGCCAACTTTGCCAAACATTAGACGGCTACACCACATAAATTTTTCACATGCCCTAAACCTGAGCACTGTGGCAAAGATTGAACTTGACATTTAGCAAGTTCCCATTCATTGTTCCCATGCATTCTACCAGAGCTCATTCTATGATGCAGGCTTTGTCCACAATGTTTTACATTCAGTTTTTACCAGAGACCATTGTGACAGACAATGAATGGCCCAGTTTGTTGTTGCTGAGTTTTGTCACATTTCAGCATCTGGCAACACGAAAGCAACTTTCCAACCTGAATGGCACTTCTGGTGTTCCTATGTGATAGCCCATGTCCTGCAGAGTTGGTACATGGCCATTGTGACTGCACTTTGCTTCAGCTTCTGTGTCTGTCGTGACAAGGTTCCAACACCACCTTCCACAGCTAAGTATATTGTTGGTGAAACTGTTTCTTTCAGATGCTTCCGTGGCCACCACCACCACCATTATCCATGGCTTGGGGCACACCATCCATTTACTGCTAAGCCCCAAAGGAATGCTGCACTGCCATCACAACCAGCTGCACCTATATAAACTCAGTGACCTGCTGCAGGCTTTTTGTTTGCAGACCCTGTCCATGTGGCTGCAGCCACCCTCTACCACATGCCTTTGGCAGTGGTCTTCGCTTGCACCATCTCAGTCACTGTCAGCTCTGCAGGGAGCAGAGCTGCACCACTCTTCCAGGGCCCTTGGGGGCTGTGGCTCCATCAATGCCTCTGCCATAACTCAACCACAAATTGCCTACAGCAGTTCCCAACAGTGCAGCTCCAGCCATTGCACTGCCTAATAAGCCTATCTGGCAGCATCGCTTTGGGGCATGGGAGTGTATCTTATGTCTGGATGTCAGGAAACTTACTGATCTCGCACAGGACATACACTGGGGTGCTATGTGTGTGCCAAGTCCACACTGATGGGAATTTTCAGAGCTCCTGTGTCAGTTCAAGCATCATGATAAATGCAACCATGCTTCGTCAAGTTAACAGCATTCCAGAATCAACTGCTCCATAATTTACAGACTGCAATACTGAAGTCAATTACAGTATCTGAATTGGTCAGTTGATGCACTAGTGTTGCTTTATAAAGTTTCAGTTGAAAGAGAAGATACTACCAACACCCCAATCTGAAGTGTTTAATATTGAAATGATCATCTAAGATTTCTTTATAAGGGCACACATACCTTTTCTATAGAGACCATTGTGTCAGAAGGCTGCCAAGTGTTCTATGCATCCCCTCTATTGATTCTGGCAGCCAATGAGATTTATTCTCTCCTCAGATACATTAGAAAAAGCATACTTCAGAATGAAACACAGCCATACTTCACAGGCTGGAAAGTACATTTTCTTTACAAATTTATTTTTGGCTATTAATTTTAAAGATGGTATTTTATTGGCAATATTTTCTGACAGTAATCCCATTAAAATGACTTGGTAGGTGACAGTTCACATGCTGGAGTTGCTTTTGTCCAGTCAGAGTGCTCAATGTCATGCTCAAATTGTTCCCTGTTGCCAAACTGCCACAACAACTGGTCAGTTCACTTCCATTTGCTTGTCTGGCTCTCTTTCTTGATTTGTTTTATTCCAGATTCATAGGTCTGCCCTTTTTTAAGCATTTCATCACTTAATGATAATCTTACAAAAAACATGATATGGACAATGGTGCAAACTAAATACATACACAGCACTGAGTACATGTTGCTGGATCCTTTTGTACAAGCTGTGATTAAACATCACATATACAAGTATTATATCGCAAATATCAGCTTATATCACAAGAGCTTCATATGATTTACTGAAACTGAACTTCTGTAGTGTCACTTAGACAAATTTGAAAGGTATGGTTGTGTAGCACATTGGTTAAGTGTTAGCTTTTTGTATAGAAGATTGTGAGTTCGCATTCCGTTGGATGTGATTAGTTTCATTTGTAATCGAATTTATTTTAATTGTAATTTTTATTGAATTAATTTTTTAAGTTCTAATATCGTATTAGTAAAGACTGTTTTAAATTCACTCATTTTTTTCATTATATGATTCTTTTTTTTCAATTGGAATCTGTTTGCCTTGTTAATAACCTGCAATTAAATGCCAAGCAGGACTGCTGATTGGTTCGTAATATGGCAGCTCGTGTAACCACTAGCCAGTGTGAGGATATTTTACGGTAACCAATGATAGGGAAAAATTACATTGTTGTTGTTTTGGGATTTAATTGATGACTGTGTATTCTTTTGCAGTTCAGTCAATGATCATTTAAAAAATTAGGTGCTGACAGATTTTTGCACTGCCACCACTGGAGGCCTCTCCCAACATCGACCCACATTATAAAATATAGGAACAGCATTTGTGAAGTGACCCTCCGGGTTCATGTGTCACTTATAGCCAAGTGGTAGACGGCTGTCTCTGTGGTAACGTGTAGCACCAAATGTCAACTTGCAAGTAATTTTAAGTGGACTATAAATATTATTTTCCTTATAAATAATGCCACAATAAAAGTTTAGAGTGGACTGCATCTACTTCTATGCTTTGAAAAATGTTGCAAACAGTACTTTGGCAATATTATATACAATTTATTATTGCTTTCAGTAGGACAACAAAATGTGCAGATCTTGCATTTAGTTACAGCCAAAACTTTTCATTAGGCAAACTAATATGGGTGTAATTTCTCATCATTTTGGCATCTTCACTGCATTTATAATCACAATACAAAAGCTTATGACACTGTTTACAGTGAATTTAGAACATGTTGAAAATAAAATATTCCAAATAACATCACATATTTAAATAAATAAATATAAGTCTCAGTTACAGTTTCTGTACAGTTTTCATGAATACTCACTTTACTTTACTTTCCAATTATGAGGTTATGAACAAATATTGCTAGGTGTCACAAAGAACATTTTTTGGTGATACAGGTGTAGTCAAAGGCAAAAATTATTGCATGTGCTGCTTTTTCCTGAATAAGTCTGTCAACTAATGTGGTCAAAGACTATCTCAATCTTTTATAAATTAATTTGTCAATCTTTATACATTTCATAACCACTCTTTTTGTGAGCACACATTTAATAATAATTAAACAATGTTTTACTCATAAGCTCACATGAAAAGCATCAACAGTGAGAATAATATGACTGATAGGCATTCAAGCGAGAAGCTTAAAGTCATGTTAACAAAATATTCTGCAGTCTACTGCAATGTATATACCACAATTTAATGGCAGTTTTTGTAGTTACCAGTCTTTAGATATAAAGTACTTCTTTTCTTTCAAAATACACAAAGCAGTAGCATAGAACCTAAAACAGCAAGAGAAGGGTTGTGATGATCGTCATTATCAGTTCAACATTTAAAAGCAAACACTCAAGGGGCAGAAAACTCACAGATAATAACTACAGCAGTTGTTTAAACTTAAATTGTTTCTGCACATTCCTAACAGATTTAATATACTCTTCTTTGTTATTCTGTCACATCACTAGGTGATAAACATATCAGATTTCTCTGTACATATTTTATCCAAAACAGTCAAGTTGTATAAAATCTAAAAACTACTTTACATCTAACATCACATAAAAGCTGAATCTTAGTGACAAAGAGAGTGGCAGTGTATAATTATGCTTTTGCAACAACTCCATTTCACATTCAGTGTTTGCAATTTATTTAGCAATAAGCTATGCATTAAGTCATGAGACTGATTCCAGATCTATTCATTGCCACCAATACATACAATACACAAAAAAAGGTCCAAATAAGAACCACAAAAGAGATCAACAGATGACATTTGTAAACTATTTTTCTTATTTGAATTGTATTTTAACTGTCATTAATTCTCTCTGGTCTAAATATATGATTTTCAATCATTTTATTTCTTTCAGTTTTGTTAACAACAGCCAATTCATTAAAAAAATGTGCCAAATGATGCCTTATGCATGGCACAAAAAGCAAGTAGACTCCATACTAAAAGTTGTTTAAAATTAACAATGTATTCTATTCACAGCCATGATTGATTTAGACAAGATGGCTATCTTGTTTACATAACAATATTATCAGCAGTTAAAAGTTTTACTTTTTGCTGGACTATATGAAAACAGATATTGTCAGTTTTACATTAACAAATGAAAAAGATATGGAATCATAATATAAATGCCTCATGCTTAGGAATGAGAAATAATCTTCAAAGTGACCTCCAAATTTCACAGCAAATGTTTCTCTACAAGTTTTTTATTACATCACTTATTAGACCATTTGAAGATTGTTTTTGTGATACAGTAGTGTGTAGCTTTATACAATGATGCATTGATGAATGAGCATGTTTCATTCTTACAACGTGAGCACCTTACGATGGGCTTGATTTACAGATTACGGATGTGCTTCATACGGCGGAAGAGTAAACAGCAAGAAGACAAACCACTTCCTGCCTTTGCAAGTTCTGACATGCTGAGGGAGCGACGTGGAAAGTCTATCCGTTCTGCAAAAACCTAAAATACAGAACTAGTTTTAAAACATTAAAACATACTTCAAAAGAGATACTAAATGTAATTACAATATTGGAAAAATTGGAACAAATATTTAGTGATACCAAATAAGAATAAATAATAAAGGAAGCTCCTTATGGCCAATTAAAGTAATAAATTTAACAATGTATAGGCCAGGTCAGAATTCAAATATTAGAGGACAGATAGTAACTGACCATAAAGAGTATTTCTGAGCAGCAAAGAGGGACATTGAGTAAACAATCACAAGCATACAGTTTCAAATTTTTGTTCAGAGATTTCATCAGAAAAGATACACATTGAGTTACCAATCACTCACACATAACTAGGGACCGGAAAATTTAGCATCTACTTTTGGCAAAATTAGCATCAATTTTTCCAAAATTAGCATCTATTTTGCAGACATCATTATATGTAAATAGCCTACTAAATAAGTATCTGGTTACTTGCTCTAACAAATGTACACTATGTCACTACGTGATAAATGCTTTATTAACTACTGTTATTTAATCAATCTATTTAAGGAAGGAAAGAAAACATATTCTAAGATTTTTTCTTTAATTTTCAAAAGAAAAGATTGTACATATTTGAACATTGCTCTCTTTCAGATTGCATCTCCTATCTGTCACTACGCTTTTTCAAGGAATGTCATTTTAAACAATCCTGATAAAGCTGTTGTAATGGAGACTATGTCTTCAAGTTTATTAAGATAAACAAGTGGTGTCTTAAGCCTATGACCATTTAAAAATAATTTTAAACAGCAGCTTAAAGAAAGTGATAGCGTCGATATCAAGAATATTTTGAGTGCTATTCACACTGAAAAAGATCATGAAATGTTTGCAAAACATTGTTTGGCTTTGTTGTGGACTCCATCTAACAATGTTGACAGCAAGTATCATGACAGTGTGTCATATGGAGCACTGTCACTAACAAAAAACGTGTAACCTTAAATGTGGTCTGCTGTGTGTGAGCTGTTGCAATATTATAGTAACTATAATGCAAACACGCGACAATTTTCCAGTTACATAGGCACACTGATGTATCTTGTTTTATAGCTAGTGCCAGATATAAAAGTAATTGCACTAAAAAAAAAAAAAAAGAAGAAGAAGTAGTAACTATGAAAACGTGGAACTTATGATTTTTTGCATAAAAGGAAGTTCAAAATTACATTAACTGCAATAAGTTGAGGATTTTTATGTTTTAGTTGCAGGGAAAATTCAGCACTGGTTACTGGTAAGATAATATTCATTTGTCACCGAGAGCTACCAATTTTTCTTTGTTATCTCCCGAGTTACTGTATAACCACTGTGGGAAGTAATAAGCGCAGCTTTCCTCCCGTCGCTAATTGCCTGGCAAATTATACGGCACAGAAGGGCATTCCCTCTGCCGCTCTCGACAGCCACTGCATGAATCGTCAATTTATCGTGAATAAAAGCAGAAATTCATATATGTAACACTAGTAATTAACTACAGTAACAAAACATTTTGCAGTGGATTTATTCACGAAAATGCATTCGACTGAAGGGTAATTAGAAAAATAAGTAGGTTAAGAAAGTTGCGACTTTTAGTAGAAACATTTTATAAGTCAAAACTACCGTACTAACTTTGAAGAGTATCGAACAAGGGCATGAATTATATGTTCGGAATACGCGTTTCTTGCACACATTTCTTGAACTGTGAACTTCCATTCGTTGCAAATAATGTGATATTCTCATTGCACACAAACATCCCATATTTTACAGATAACATTTAGTGCACCGAAACTAAGGACTGTTTTACTATTATTATTTGTAACATTCACGATGCTGTCAAGTCACAAAAGCAAATAACTTACTTGGCCAATTTTTCTCAGGCAATGTCCTTAAACACGGTAGGTCTTCGTTAGATATTTCGTTAATCCACGACAGTATGGCTTGATTTTCGAACTTTTCAATTGGAATGTTGGCTTTTGCAAATACTTCAATAGTTCTTTTTGCGAAATTGTCTTTTTCTAGTTTTCTTCTTTTAGTGCTGTTTGTTTCAACAATTGATGACTGTGTTTAGATGCATCAACATTTTCTTGCACATGAACAGAGTGCTTCTCTGATTTAATGTATTTTTCAATATTATCTTTCTTTTCTCACCCTATTCGACAGTTGCAAAACTTGCAAAACATTGTATTGGCATCACTAGCATACTGTTGAGCCCTTTCATACGCATTCAAAGCCTTGTGACCCATATTCGGCAGCACTGCACAACAACAACAAAAGCGAAAGCAATAGAAACAGAACCGATGCCAAACTGAACGCTGGCGTGAATTCTTTTCTTTATTATGTGTCAGGCCCCATGTGATACGAATGAGTCCTACATTGCCATATGTGGTATTTATCTTGCACAGAGCTCCGCTCCTACGCAACAGTTGACGCGGCATCCCAGCTTGTAGGCTCAATCATATATGAACGGGTACACTCTCTGCCCCCCTCCCGTCATTTTTACTCTCGCTCCAAATCATGCGATACTATACAAATGAAAACTGATTGCTTTTTAATGAGTTTTATAGGCAGAAAATAGTGGCAATAGAAGGCATCACAAAATGCGCGAGAAAATAGCATTTATTACGTAATTTCGCGTTTTTCGCATTTGGAGCTGGAATTTGCATCTAAATTCGCATTTATAGCAACTTGGGAATTTTTCAGGTCCCTACACATACCTCATGCACACATGGCTATTTGAATTTAAACTAATGAACTGACAAAATGAGAGCTGAGTGAGGTAGCACAGTGAAAGATACTGCACGCTCTTAATTTGAAACATCAGCAGTTGAAACCCCCATCCAGCAATCCAGATTTAAACTCCTTATGATTTCCCTAAATCTCTTAGGTTGGATGACAAGATATTTCAGAATACCCATTTTCCGTTCCTCTCCTTCTCCTTTCTAGGATTATGTTCTATCTCTAATGACCATGTTAGTGGCAAATATTAATTATGGCAATTCTAATGTACATTTGTGATGGTGTTATCCTAATGCATTATGTTTCTTTATGGCAGACCGTCAATGCACAGTATTACTGTTTGTTTTTAAAGCATCACCTGCAACCAGCTTTGCAAAAGAAGCAACACTTTCTGCATAACCCACCCATCATTTTGCATGACAATGTGTGGGCGCTTACAGTGCAAGCTGCTATGTACAGTCTAAGGGACTGGAAAGTACAGTACCATCCACCATACTCTCCGGACTTTGTTTTGTTTTCAAAGGTAAAGGAACCACTGTGTCATTTGCATCAGAACTGTTCCAAAGATTCAACAGACAGTAGACCACTACATCCGCACCATCAACAGAACAGGTTCTGCTAATGGTATACTACGCCTTCCACATCACTGTCATTGGGTTCTAGACAACACTGGTTACTACTTTAAAGGACAGTAACAGGTGGAAACATGTAATGCTTTTGTATCGATTGTGAATAAATAGTTGCCTCTATTTATGTAACAACCCTCATAATAGAAAAACAAATGGTTCTTCAGTTACCAGTCTTTCCTTTCTATAGCATGAACCCATAGAGATCAATGAATTTGTCTGATCGGAAGTCTGACTTTAAATAACAAGAAAAAACTGCTGCAAAAACGAAAACAAAGCTGCAAATTTCACGATAATAAATGATAATATTAGGGTTGTGTCCGAGTGCTTCAGCTGAATCCATTATTCACCAAATCCAGCACACCGGCTTCAGATTCGATGCATAATGGCTTAACACTACCGAATCCCGAATCCAAAGTGTTATATGGAAACCTTCATTTACGAATGTTGTACTTTACTTTGCATAACAGTACACTTTCATATTCATGATTTAGTTTATTTTCCATAGATCTGCTGAAAGACATGGCGTCATAAAACAAAACAATCTTACTTTGAATTTATTCAAGTGAAACCACTACTACGAAATTTATGCAGTTGCGAGGATATTGTGAAAACAATCTAGCGTATTTACCCAATTCTGAGCTCCATTTTTTTGAGTCCAAAAAACTGCCTGTGATTTAATTCGAGTACAAAGCGAATGAAGTTCTGAAAAATAGTGCTAGGAGCCACTACAAGTAACTTTTCCTGTCTGATATAAGCATTGCTACACAGGCTTGCTTTGCAAGTGCAAATATAAAATGTAGCAGCCTGTGAAGTATTAGTAGCAACAAAAATAAATTTCTTTATGTAAATACCAACAATACATGAGGATTTAGGATTCTTCCACAAGTTGCCTCATTCTGATTTCACATATTGTTTTGTCAAATTTTGTAAAGTGCTGGGGTATGTAAACTGTAATGAAGCACTAGGATTTCAAGAAGAAAGTTATTTATTAAGTGGGAGGAAAAAAGTTCAAATTGTGTGCCATCCATGCAGGATGATGTCAATTCATCAACCACTTTACTTCTGTTTCAATAAATCACATAAGGTCAAGCTTAAACACATGCACACCGACTGCCTTTCAAAAAGTGACAGACAACTGACACCAACGGGTCTAGATATTTCAAACTTGCATTAGCTCAGTCAAATTGACTGTAAGTAAGTTTCTAATTGGATGGATTTATACTTAGTTAACAAACCTCTACAAAGTAAAGAACACAAACTTGTGTTGTTTATCTAGGACATTAAGCACTTTGCCATTGATGAGATCACTTTTCAAATTCTTTGTGAATTACCAGACAATGATTTTATCAAAGTCAGGTAAAAAATAAAATCAGCAAAAATAGACACTATTCATATGAACAAACCCAACAGTGGACACATACCACAGGGATTAAAAATAAATAAATAAGTAAATAAATAAAAAGAAAAAAGAAAAAATTATATATAAAAAAGGTGGACATTGGACAAATAGCATGTGTTTGATGAAATAAAAACATTTTATTTTTTTCTATTTTCCACCTAAGTGTAGGTCCCTTTCTAGGGACCATACATTTATATTTTTTATCTTAGTTTGTTCATATTAATTTAACAACTTCCCTTTTTATTCTTTCTTATCACTTATTATTCCACATTCATCCCCTGTTTTGTCAAAAAAATCTATTGCCCCTAATCTCACATCCCCTCTCCTCTTTCTCTCCCCCTCCAAATACCTGCATATTACAATTTATAATTACATACTTCTTTCTGAAGATCTTATATCTTTCATGATGCTCTTTTATTTACTTTCTGCTGTAATTCTACAACCTTAAAAGTTTGTTGTAAGTGCTGACGGTATTTTCCCCTATTGTAACCTGTTCTCTAGTGTGGACTCGCTCTTTTTGGCTTACTAATAAACTCCCCCCCCCCCCCCCCATTTTATGAGTATGCAATGTGCAATCTTCTCTTTTTCTGCTGTGTAGAACCCATCTACATTCATGATCAATCCAAAAAATTTATTCCTGGCTATAGGTGACATTAGTGTTGCAGTAAACTGCAGAGAGATCATGCAGGGTGCACAAACATACAGCACGCCATAAACAGCAGGTACCGTTAGCGAGTCACATTCTATACACTCAGCGATGAGCACACGTGTGTGTTACTGACTGCACTCTACCAGCTGGTGAATAATATTTAGAGATTGCACCAGCTGGCCCGGTCCAGTGTCTAAACTGCTACATCAGTGACTACACCTATTGCGTACATATGTGACTTGCCTAGTGTGCTGAGAAAGTCTTGTGCTGAGCAGTGTTACGTCAATATTAGCGATGAGTAGGTATATCCCATTGCGTGTTTTTCGTTGTATTGTTACTTCACTCTTTTCAGCAAGGCATGAAAGCATTAGTTCAGGTTTTAGTACGATAGGACAGAAGAAGGAGGTCACCACATTCATGTAACAAGCTCTACAAAAATTTATCTCCGCTGCTGTTTCCTACCCCTTCAACAACATTTTATTAAGTGCTTCCGTGTTGAGGATGTGGAGGTATGTTGTCCTCATTTTTTGTCGTGGATCTCCAACACACTTTATCAGATATTGCACCAATTGACACTGCTACAGTAACTTTCCTCATTCTCTTTTGAGGCTTTATGTGCGTTATCATATTCTCACCGCCACATGCATGTTGTGGTTGCTAGGATTGGGGGAGCAAGTTCAGCCCCATCAGTCTTATAAACCTTAGTTGCAAGTGCCATTTTACCACAGATAATTCAAAAGATCTTTATGCTCACATCATGGTTTGCGACGGCAGTTTGTTTGGCCCCATATAGGGAAGTCAGGCAAAGGGCCCTCCAGTTGGAAGGCCTATCCCTCAAAGAAGTTCTATCGATTGCACTAAGTCACCTACACCACAGGTTAGCAATTTTAAGTGAGATGTTGCGGCAGTGCAAGGTGGGGTGGCCATATCCACTGCACTCAGGGAAGAAAATGTCGCAGAGATGCAAACCGGCAAATACGGCTGCTCCTGCTTGGTGTGCGAACAGCGCTCTGGCCGCCTGCTTGTTATCATCCTGCGAGTCGTGTTACACCATACATGACAGGTCAGAGTGTCTCCAACATTGGCCCACTGGTCATAAACGTTGAAAAAGGGACACATCATGAATGTTTGCCATTCAATGGCACAGGTCTTAGCGTCAGACTAAATGAACTTAGGGATTCAGGAAATATTACTGGACCAAAAGCAACTCAAACAAGCTATTTATAAAGGTTTCCATCCTCCCGTGCAGACTCCACTGTGCAATTATATACGGATGTGGCAGTTCCCTCAATGAATTCACAAATTTATTCAAATTTATTCACAAATTTGATCTATGTCATTGTCACCAGTCAACAGCACCTGTTATGGCCTAGCGGGCCATTCAGATCGCGCGCGCCTGTGGCTGGTGCGGGCCCGGCCGAGATAGTTCCCGGCCTAGCCACAGGAGGGCACGGTCATCGAAACAGCTGCCATCTGCTGCCATCTGCTGGCGGCGCGCTGTCAAACGGCCGGGACTGCCTGCCGGGCCACTCGACGAGTGTATGTGGAACGGGGATATTGTGCTTCGGACTAACAGTGTTTACTTCAGTGGCGACGAGGTTTATGGTAGCGTGGTCTTCCTGCTGCAGTCATGGCAGAACACCTTACCGCGTTGCTGACGAATCTTCAGTCGTTACCGGAAATTTTGGCTCAACAGAATGCTTCCCTCACGGCGCCTATTGACTCCTTGACACGGGCTATGACACAACAGGTCGGGTTGCGGTCTTCTGTGCCCGTTCCTCCGTTTCCTCCCTTTGACGAAGTTGCCGAGGATTGGTCCGACTACGAACAGCATTTACGCCAACATTTCGTAGCCTTCCAGGTGTGTGATGAAGGTAAGCAAAAAGCTTATTTCCTTTCGTGGCTCTCGCCTCGTCTTTTTCGTTTGCTGGGCGATTTGGCACCACTTCAGACGCAGGCATCCCTGTCCTTTCCGGATAACTGTTCTCTCTTTGCGGCATATTTTCGCCGCCGCTCGCACGTGGTGTCGGCCCGCATATCTTTCTACCGTTCGCGGAAACAGCTGGGTCAGTCGTACCGCGCGTGGGCCACAGAACTGCAGGGGCTGGCCCGTCGTCGTCTGTTTCGGTCCGAGCCGCACGGTGATTCGTATGCGGACTCTATGGTCTGCGATGTTTTGATTTGTTTTGCTCCCGACCTGGACGTTCGCAAGCAGGCCCTTCAATCGGACGATCCCTCGTTAGAGGAGGTTTTGCATATTGCATGCGCATTTAAAGTTTCTGAGGCTGTGGGGAGTCAACTTTCCGCTTGCGGGGAGGTATCCTCCGTTGCCGATTCAGCCCAGTTATCCGCGGTGCCAGTTTCTTCAGTGACTGTTGTTGCGTCGCCCTCCCCTCCCTCCCTTCTGACGCCGCGGCGCTCGCCTGTGTCGTATGGGCGGGGGGAAAGGTGGCAGGCGTCGCCCGCTGCAGAGAGCGAGCAGATTTCATGTCTTTCGTGCGGGACGTCCCATTCTCGGGAATCATGCCCACACAGACGGGCCACGTGTAATCATTGTGGCAAGTTTGGACACATCACCCGAGTGTGCCGCTCCTTTGCTAAGGGCCGCAAAAGGACCTCTCCCCCTCGCAATTTCGGCGCATCGCCCATGGATATTAATAAGGTTGTTCCCGTCGGCGTATAGCCGCCGAAATTGTTTATAGACCTCCGCATTCTGCGGAAAACTTTCACGCTTCAAGTGGACACTGGCGCGATGACATCGCTTCTAAGTTCTGCTACTCATCAGGCATTAGGCTCCCCCACTTTAAGTCCAGCGCCTCGCGTGTTGGTTGGCTACGGCGGCCACCCTATTCCACTATTGGGGTCGTTTGTCACCGAAGCTACATATCAGAATGTTAGCCGTGCGGTACCGTTTGTGGTAGTAAACAGTGCAACGGCTATGAATATTTTCGGCCTCGACGCTTTCCACGCTTTTGGCTTTTCTATTACCGATTCTGTCTGCTTGGTTTCCGATCAAATTCCGTACGAGAGTCTCAAGCAGCTTCGCACGGAGTTCTCGTCCTTGTTTGCGCCAGGTCTTGGGTGTGCTCAGAATTTTCGGGCCACTATTACACTTAAAAATACGGCTCGTCCTGTCTTCTGTCGGGCTCGGCCTCTCCCGATCCCCTCCGTGGCGCTGTTAAATCTGAATTAGATCACCTGACGGCGGAAGGTATTTTGCGTCCTGTCACGGCAAGCGAGTGGGCCTCCCCTCTAGTTGTCATACGCAAGCCCTCGGGTGCCTGTGTTTATGTGGCGACTTTAAGAAAACTGTAAATTCTCAATCCGTCATTGATTCTTTTCCAATGCCTCGCCCAGCGGAATTGATAGATCGGTTGTCAGGGGGGCCAGTATTTTTTCGAAAATAGATCTGGCAGAGGCTTATCTCCAGTTGCCTTTAGACAATGCCTCCAAGCAGGCGCTGGTGATTTCTACGCCTTTTGGCTTATATCAATATCAGAGATTGCCATTCGGGGTGGCCAGTGCCCCCGCAATCTTTCAGCGTTTTTTTGGAGCAGTTGCTAGCACCGGTCCCCTGTTGCGTGAACTACATGGATGATATTGTGGTGACGGGATCCACAGCTGCTGACCATATTGCCAACCTCCGTTCATTGTTTTCCGTTCTGGAGGGGGCTGGCCTTCGCTGTAATTTCCAGAAACCTTCTTTCTTCCAACCGACTACTGAGTACTTGAGCTACGAGGTATCCAGGTCGGGGGTACGTCCCGTAGCAGAACACGTGCGTGCGGTCGCAGATCTTCCCTGTCCTTCTTCCGTTCACAAACTTCAAGTATTCCTGGGCAAGATCGCCTATTATCATCGCTTCCTCCCGCAGGCAGCCACAGTGGCTCACCCCCTGCATCAACTGCTACGTAAAGGCGTCCCGTTCCACTGGTCTCCGGCGTGCGAGCGGGCTTTTCAGTCACTGAAAAAGGCCCTCCTGGAGGCTCCATGCCTCACTGCATACACCCCAGGGGTCCCACTTGTGGTGGCAGCGGATGCCTCCCAGCATGGTGTGGGGGCGGTGCTGGCACATCGGTTTCCCGATCGGTCAGAGCACCCGTTGGCATTTGCATCTAAAACTCTTACGGATGCGCAGCGCCGGTATTCCCAGGTGGACAAGGAGGCCCTAGCCATCGTTTTTGCTCTGAATAAATTTTACGTTTATCTCTATGGGTCAAAGTTCATGCTTTACATGGACCACTGCCCATTAGTGTCGCTGTTCCACCCGTCAGCGGCTCTTCCGGACAAGGTAGCCCATCTTCTTCAATGCTGGGCCTTGTACCTCTCTCGTTTCCATTATGAGATACATTACCACTCGACGGCTCATCACGCCAATGCTGACGCCCTATCGCGCCTCCCGGTAGGCCCTGATCCAGTCTTTGATGCTGAAGAGCTTTTGTGTTTTGCAGTTGACGAGTCGGCTAAAGATCTAGTCTCCGGTTTTCCTATCAATACCTCACGGATTGCAGAGGCTACCGCTGCTGACCACCGCGTCCTCCGGGTCGGGCATCAGACCCTCTTCGCAATTATTATGCTATTCGGCACCGCCTTAGCACCTACGAGGGTATTTTACTTCTGTCCACGGAAGACGGCTCCCATCGAGTGGTGGTTCCAGTGTCGTTGCGCCGCCGGATTCTCAATCTTCTCCATCGGGACCACTGGGGCATCTCTCGCATGAAGATGCTGGCCCGCCGACATGTATATTGGCCGCGTATAGATGGGGACATCACTTGCCTCATTGCAGAATGCTCTTCTTGTGCATCCCAACAAGCAGCTCCTCGCTCATCTCTCTCTCCATGGCCCGCTCTGTGTGCACCGTGGGAACGACTCCATGTCGATTTTGCGGGGCCCTTCTTAGATAGCTACTGGGTTTGCGTCATTGACTCATACTCCAACTTCCCGTTTGTGGTTCGCCGGGCTTCCACGTCCGCGGAAGTTACCACCCGTTCCCTGTTAAAGATATTTTCTATTGAGGGTCTCCCGGCCACAATGGTGACAGATAACGGGCCACAGTTTACTTCACAACACTTTCATGATTTTTATTCCACCCATGGAATCCACTATGTCCTGGCCCCACCTTTCCACCCACAGTCCAATGGGGCGGCGGAGAGGTTTGTCCGCACTTTCAAGACGCAAATGCGCAAGTATGTGGCGCATCTTTCTGTGGAGGAAGCCCTCCTCCGATTTCTGTCATCCTATCGGTCCACCCCGGCAGGTCAGCAGAGCCCCTCTGAGCTCCTTCACGGCTGCCCGCATCGGACGCTGTTGTCCCTCTTACAACCGGACCCTTCCGCACCCTGTCCTCGTCCTCTGTCACGTTTTGGGCCTGGCTCAGCTGTCTGGAATCTAGGCTACAGCCACCATCCTCGTTGGGTCCCGGCCGTGGTCATTCGAGGGCGGGGCCGTCGTCTCTGTGAGGTCCGTTCTCCGACCGGGATCCTCACCCGCCACCACGATCAGCTCCGGGTCCGCCACCCTCCTCCCACACCTACGGTCCCTTCCTTCTCTTCTGGGTCTAGTTCCCCTCGCTAGAGAGGGCCATCGGGGGACAGTTCTCTACCACCTTCATTGTCGCGGACAGTGGCTGGGGGGCGAGGGGATTTTCCGCCACCGTCGGGGTCCGGGGCCCACTTCCCCGCCGCAGCCCCAGTGGCCAGCTACAAGGAGTGGACAGCTCCGGTGCGGGCTGTGGCTGGTGTGGGCCCGGCCGAGATAGTTCCCGGCCTAGCCACAGGAGGGCACGGTCATCGAAACAGCTGAAGTGAGCTGCGCGCCATCTGCTGGCGGCGTGCTGTCAAACGGTCGGGACTGCGTGCCGGGCCACTCGACGAGTATGTGGAACGAGGATATTGTGCTTCAGACTAACAGTATTTACTTCAGCACCTTTGTCAATATGGTAAACAGTGCATACCCTTGCATCACCAGATCGTTACTGGAGTGACATAAATCTGGAACTTGGCATGTTACCTTTATTGCTATCAGTGATGCTGTTCAGGCTTTTGGTTTTTATAGCACAGACACTATACAGGGTTTCAGTCAAAGGTCTCCATCAGTCATTGGAATCTCTGTACTCACTATTTCAGGATGTCTCTGATGACAGCTTAGGCTGCATTTCAGACTAAAGCTTGCATTACATTGAAGTCGTTGACCCATCCAAGTTTTTTCCATGTTCGGCAGCTTCCTAGTCCCCCTTCCTTTCAAGTCGAGGAGGAGTTGGATCAGCTTACAGCCCTCTGGATGGTGTTTTCCATTTCTTCTAGTGAATTGGCCATACCTCTCGTCATTGTCAAGAAACCCTCAATTAAATTATGTATCTGTGGTGATGCTAATGTCACAATTAATTCTCAGTATGTTATGGAAACATAAAATTGTAACTTTCAACAAACTGTTCTCACAATTAGCAGGAGGCCAATTTTTCTCTAAACTTCATTCCTGGAGCCTCTACCACTGCACATCCTCAACATTGTCTTCTGAGCAAAGGCATCTGCTCTGACTGGTCTCTGGTATGTGAGCGAGCTTTACCACACTGAAAGACCGCCTCAGGTTAGCACCACGTTAATCTACTTATGATCCCAACAAATTGTTGATCCTGGCTACATATGCTTCACCATATGGGGTGGGGGTGGTCCTCGCCCATTGCAACCCAGACAGATCAGAGCTGCCACTGGCGACTGCATTCAGAACACTTGGTGGAGCTCAAGCCCATTACACCCAGATTGATATGAGGGTGCTGGCCATTGTATATGCAGTCACCAAGTTTACACCTTCTTGGATGGTATAAATTGAGCATGAAAAAGCACAGGTGTCACAATAGCTGACAACATAGATGAAACAAAATTACTTGTAATCATCTGCAGAATGTTTGCATTGTTACCACAAATCAAACTTGGACTTACTAATACACACTGAAAACAAATCAACAGTAACAACAGTGGACTGCAACAGGATAATCAGCTCCAAGAAAGGTGAAATGCAATCCATCAACAGGGAAAGTGATGGTGACAGTCTTGTTGGATGCTAAAGGTATTTTCTTATGCATCCCTCCTGAACAGCTGTTGCAGATAAATTTCCTGGAACAGCTAAAATAAATGTGTTGTTCCATAATGATAATGCACCAGCTCTTTCACGCTATTTCACTCAGTGTAAAATTACATAAAATTCCCTTTTTAACTGTTTACACATCCACCCTATTCAGTTTTGCCCCTCAAACTTTCATTTTTTCCCAAGATTAGAAACGTTGAATAGTTTATGTCAATGACTGGCAGTCATTTTACCCATACGCTGTTCACTAATAGAACCATAAAAAGAGGATCATAGAACTACATGAAACAACCAAACCATACACTAAAATGACTTGAGGAGTAGAGAGACAGGGCTGCTCGGTCATCAATTTCCCTGACAACTAATTTCAGTCCTGGTAATTATTCCTTTTTCTAATTATGAATAATAATTAATATTTAAATGTTTTTGGAGTTGAATATGTAATGCTAACCTTGCAAGACTCTGGTATTTCTTCAACAGATCGATGAATCAGAGTGCCATTCACATACAGAACATTTGCTGCTATATCTTCAGGTACTGTCAGTGTCTGGTAGCTAAAAGTTGCTTCTCTTTCAATTCGCTGTAAATTAAACAATATATTGCCATAAAATTAAAAATGATAACATCTCTATATTTTTTTAGGTGTAATACACTTGAAATTGACAAATAGTTATACAACTGTAAAATGATTCATGTTAAAATTCCTAGCTTAAATGTAAGAATTACCCATAATCCAAGAATGAGACAGGTGTTAACGATTCACCTCTTAGATTGAAATACACAAACACACCTACATAAATTAAACTAGTGGTATTATGTTGAAAGATAAGTTTGTCAACTTCAAATACATGTAGTAAATGATTCTTATCAAATTTTATGAATAGAACAATTTTTAACAATTTATATTTACTCATTATTTTACCAATTAAGTGTATTCTTCATAACCAAAGATCTTGTACTGATTGTCTCATTACACAATTGTTTACACAATTTCAGTCTCCAAAGTAAAAATTCAACTTCTTCACACTGAGACGGGAACAGAAGGAGTTTCATAGGAAAGACAAGTGTCAGTGAAACCTCATCCTGCCTATGTTATTGAACTTGTTCCCTGCATCTAGGTCTAACTGATCTTCAAGAACTTAGCGTAAGGATTATAGTCAATTATAAATATCATGATGATATTGTAGCAGCTTATAATGTACACATAGTGTTCGGGGAAGGAATGAAGGAGAGAGGGCAAAAGTGGAAATTCAAACAAGTTTCAATGACTGTTTGAAATTAATTTTTTTATGTCATATTAAATGTTTGAAGAGGTTTCGGCCTAGCAGCTGGTTGTTATTAATACATATACTTTACTGCATTCTTTTATCATGGACTCCCAGAAGGATGTTGCTGTTGCCAAAAATAATGTCTTGTCATACATCATCAAATGTGCTGCGGAGAGACAATGTTCTGCAGCTACAGATTTCTTAGGTTGCAAAAGGCAGGGGGGATGTTTATCTTTTATGCAGTGTTCTTCCACTGTACTGGTTGTTTGTCCTATATACGCAATAACACACTCTGACAAGGTATTTTGTAAATTCCTGCCTTCTCCAATAACAACTGAATGCCCCAGAAAGCCACCACTCTTCTGTCTAACCAAAACATTTAGAAATGAGAGACATGCCAAAACTGCATTAACTTATTTTCTCCATAAGAGTACACCATTAAAATGTTGTCCACTTACCTCCAAGGAGCAGATAGTTTACTAGCTAGTGATTTGAGTGCTTTCTCCTTAAAATCTCCCATAAAATATTGATCCATAAAGGAGATGTCTAAACCATCTGTCTGTTCAAATGAATCTTTGTCTATAAGACAGAGAGCCCCCAGTCTGTTGTAAAATTGGCAGAGATCAGCATGGTTGCTGCCAAAGAAATAAGAAGGGAAATGGGCTGTGCTCTTCTGAAAGCAGAGTAACATAACCTCTGCAGAAAGGGCTGCACTGCAAAATCTCCAAGAGGATCCGGACACAGTGTTGAAAGCCAATAAAGGTATTTAAACTATACTGCTGTCTCATAGTTTGTATTTGGAGAAGATGTATGGCCTACTAAGTGACATGTACAGGAAGATTGATCAAGACCCTACAGCATGTGTGTAAATGAAGATGTATGCACTCCTGAATTCTTCCACCTCACATCCGGAGACTATCAAGCAGTTAAGACCACATGGCTGCTTATCGCCATGCCTACGATGCATGAAGATGGTCTTCCTTTAAGGCCTATAGTGAGTAATATTGGTGCCCTCACACACAATTTAGCAAAACATTTTGCTTATTTGCTGAGGCAATTGGTAGGTAAATGCCCTAGTCACTTATGGAATTAAACCAATGTTGTGATCATATTGGGAACTCTGCCTTAGAAGCATGGATCTTATTGTTAGTTTTCATGTATAGTCTGTTTTTACAAAGGTACCTCATGCAGACTGTTTGGCACTTATTGGCAACAAGTTTGAGAAGGGCATCATGCTCTCCCCTCAACTTATTTCATGTTCAACAAAGAATACTTTGAACGGACTAAGGCAGTCCATTGTCTCCCTTGACGGCTTACCTTTTTGTAGTATTCTGAGTCAACCAAAGACTACTAAAACGAAATCAATATGGCCATTGGATTGCAGAGAATTGGCAACACAAGTTCCTACAATTCTTAGAGAGGCTGCGCATCACAAACTCAACCACGTGAGTGAAACCCGATTAGCTGAAGCTTAGGTAAATAATTGGCACATATGGCCTAAGGGATTGTGTATCTGTTTTTTTTTTCTCTCTCTCTCTTTGGTTCTAAAATTGTTAGAGATTGAATAATCAATAGATGTTATCAGTAGATTATTTATTGTCAATTCACAACATGTTTCGGGCTTAGCCCATCATCTGGTGATCAATATTATATAAATTTATATTCTTATTTGTCAATACTTAACAACAGTATTTTACATGACAAATTTGAAGGCATCAAATCTAAAATTATATAATATCGATCACCAGATGATGGGCTAAGCCCGAAACATGTTGTGAATTGACAATGAATAATCTACTGATAGCATCTATTGATTATTTAAGCAATCTCTAGCAATTTTAAAACCATTTAATTTTACAATGAATATTGCATACCTTTACCAAGACTTTCAGTCTAAAAAATGGATTGTGTATCATATACATCAAGACAGTGAAATGTGTTCATCAAATGAATGCCACCCAGTCAACAAAGGTACGATCCAGCATATTGCATTCCACGATTCAGGAAAAAGTGCCACACTACACAGAACGGTGCCTCAAGTTGTACTCAGAGATTGATACTTACAAATATTACTGACAGCAATGGAATACATGTGTTAACGAATTGAGTCTGTTATTTATCAGTCTGCTTATATTTCTACTATGTGTGATAAATTTCACATGTGTTAATTGCGGGATATTTCTGTTAAAGTGTGCCCATGCACACCTACCACACAGTATTCAACTGCATTTTTGATAGGGGATTTTAAGAAGAAAGCACTCTCATCAGTGACTTTTAAACCAACTGCTTTTTGGAAGAACATGGATATTTTTATAGTGTGGCCTCACAGAGAAAATAAGTATTGATAGAGTTCTTACATCACTTCAACTCCACTCATGAGAACATTTTCTTTACAATGGTTGTCTCCCATTCCAAATGTCTTGGTCGTATGGAAGAGTGGCGGGCATTCAGTTTATTGTACCCATACTGATTTGTATTTTCATGGTTCAAGTTGGCATCACCTATCACAAACTATGGACGTCCTTAAAATTCTTGTACCCAGTTCCTATACAGTGTTGGATGCAGATAGTTTGCCTAAGGAGCTTGACTATCTGAGGACAGTTTTCAGAGACAATGGATACTATTTTCAACAACATTTTCAAATAAAACCAGAACCCAGAATGTTGATAAAGAGTATACACTGGCAAAGTAATTTGCTTTTCTTTTCTTAATTGGAAAAATTTTGTTTAAAATGACAAGAATCCTTAGCAATTTTTAAATGAAAATTATTTTCCTCTCACCATATAAGATTTCTCGCCTGCTGTGATTGGTGAGGCATAATGTATTATTGAAGAAGGCAAGAATTTATAAAATATGTTGCCAGTGTGGTGTGGCTTAATAGGACAAAAAAACTCTTTCAGTGGAAGAATACAGAATGTTCCACATGCCTTCTGCAACCTGCACGTCTGCAGTTGTGGAACATTGTATCTCTGCTGAACATTCAATACTGTATGGAAAATAATAATAATAATAATTTTAGCCACTACAGCATTCTTTGGAATCTGCTGAAATATGTACAATGGCAAATATGATAAACAGTGATGACAGCGGCTACCAGTTGTACAATGCATAGAATCTCATTATCTCCAATATTTACTCCAGATGAATACGCCAGAGGCAGGTGGCAGCACCTTAAAGACAGCTGATTCTGCACCACTGTCAATGAGGATGCTGTTGTGGAACATTGTGATCTGTTTGGCTTGTAGCTTTTGCATGTGCGCGGGATACTCTTAGCACACTATATAGTAGAATGGAGTATGTCTTCATCAGTCTTGATGCCTCACCTGAAGATGACCAACAGGTGTCCAGTTGAAATATCATGGAGTTTAATTAACTACGATCGACTGCAAGTCTGAAATCTCTTTGAACTGTTAATGACTGTGTTTTTGGAACTGCAGCATCAACAAAACTTCCACAGCTGATTCTGCACCACTGTCAATGAGGATGCTGTTGTGGAACATTGTGGTCTGTTTGGCTTGTAGCTTTTGCACGTGTGCGGGATACTCTTAGCACACTATATAGTAGAATGGAGTATGTCTTCATCAGTCTTGATGCCTCACCTGAAGATGACCAACAGGTGTCCAGTTGAAATATCATGGAGTTTAATTAACTACGATCAACTGCAAGTCTGAAATCTCTTTGAACTGTTAATGACTGTGTTTTTGGAACTGCAGCATCAACAAAACTTCCACTATCTCTAGTAATATTGTTTAAATAAATAAGTTTATTTATTAATATGATTTTTGCTTATTGATTATACATGAATGTACCTTTAGAACTTCCTGAGCTGCTTTTCCAGCTCCAACACATATGACATCAGGACCTGCCATGGATACCAGGGCCTTCAGGTGCCGCGATTCTGCCACCTATAGAGCATACAGAATTGCATCAAACAAAGATTTAGAAATACTACTAAGAACAACTACCACCAATAAAGAAAATGAAAAGTCTTATAGCAAACTTGTCTTACAGCCATAAAAGCTTTTATAACTGTATGCATGGGCTGAATTTTTACACAATCAAAGATCTTAAATAGTCCATTTACTCTATTTTCTTTTACATCCTGATTATTTTATCTTTCTACTTTTATGACTATCTAGGAGACGGCATGACCGTGGGGTCGGGGATTTCTCTGAAATTTTGTGTGGTGAAAGAGGACCTCTAACACCTCACATCATTAAAATATTAGGATGCACTACTCCCGAAAATCCCGAGAAAAATCGATTCGAAGTTTCTTAGGTGCTTTATGAGTGTAAAATGTTAGTCTATTGCCGAGCCGCTGTCTAGCGTAGATGGTTAGGGTTTGGACTCTTACACCAGAGGTCTCGGGTTCGATTTCCCCTCTGGCACTTTTTTTCTTCTGTTTCATTATCTTTTGTTATTCCACCAATTATTCAAAAAGTTTCTCAAACCTACATTATTTTTAAAACATTATTTGAGCTCAAGAACGTAAAGGTTTTCAATCACTGGAAAATATTTGTGCTTGTTATTCTATTTCGTTTTATGGGGTTTCAAGGTTTAAAGGGGCTTTGTAAGGGTCCCCTTGGGATTATAAGGGTCATCTGCGCATAGGATTGTGCGTGAACTGTGAGAAGTAAACGGCGGTTTGTTTTTCGATTTCATCGCGAACCGACGTGTGTTTCAAATTTCAACCTTTTATTCTGATCCGAGGATAAACATATCGAGTGAAGAAGTAGCTTGCTCATCTACAATGGGAGAAAAAATTCCTGAAGAACCCATTCATAGTGATTGATCAAAATTATGACAAAGATGCAGTGGTGTATCATGAAAAGCTGTTGACAGACAATCATTTAATTAAGATGTTGGAGAGTCAATATTCTGCTAAAAGTTTACAGACTTGTTGCTGTTCATTATCAATCACTATATTTATATTCTCATAGCCACATCATTTCTCTTTATTTTGAAGTGTGTTTTGCTCTATCACTCTAAAAATGAGTAAGTTGCTTTACAATTACTGGAAAGTATTTGAAATCAGTGTTTGCAACTCCTAAAAAATGTGCAAGCCAACGAAATTTTCAGATGTAAACAGAAACAGACTAAAATGCAACCACTGACAATGTGTTCATGAATAAAATGAAACATGAAAGGTAAAAAATGTAATAATTAACATTTGTAGAAATGTTGCTTTCATGTCACATCTTGAGACAGCACATTTCATTTGAGCAGTAATTGTTATGCACTTTTTAGTTAAGGGAATTTGCCTTGACATATCACCAAATTTAAATCCCATTCTTATATTTGTAACATTCCTGTGACCTCACACTCAATGAGTTACAGTATATATATATAAAGTAGTGCTGTTGTCTGCTATCAATAACAGACTAGCTATGCCAAAACCACTGATGGTACCATTGAGAGCACCAGACAAATACTGAAACAGCAATTGTTGGCAGTAGCCAGTACACAAATAATAAATTATGATTGCTGAATGACTTGCTAACTTTGGTATATGCTACAATAGTTTGCAAGCAGAACAACCATTAAACGGGTCATGAAAGCACGCCATGTGTATGCAAGTACAATTTGGCAATATAATATGGGTAATGAATATGAGGAGAGGTGTTGAATTAAAATTTGTGCTGTGGCTGGGATTCGAACCCAGGACCTCCTACTTACTAGGCAAATACTTTAACCGCTCAACTAACACAGCATTATGGATAATGCGGCTGCACAGACTGTCTCAAAGCACATATAGTGTTCCCTACGAAATACATATCAAAGTTTCCAAAGCTCTCCAATATTGGAATAGCACCCCAGAAACGAATGCAAACAATCCCTACCTTTCCTCAGAGAGAGGAATTCAACTTCTCAGGGAATTTAATTATTGTTGATATAATAAGAATAGTTTACAACTCACCACACGGACGTATGACAAGCTGCGACAGGCACATGCATTCACACTTCACAGTCACTGTTGTGTGACTGTTAAATGTGTTTCTGTGAATGATCTTTTTATAAAGAAAGCAAATGGCTGATAGCTTGTCATATGTGTGTTCTTTTTATGTGCCTGTCGCAGCTCGTTGTATGTCTTTGTGGTGTGTTGTAAACTATCCTCATTACATTGTAGAATTCCAACCTGGACTTTCTATTACAAGTACAATTATGAGTAGAATAATGATTAACATCTTTCCAACCAACCATATCCTCATCATTCAATGAGTTATATGCAAGCCAGTGAAGTAGTAATACAAATCATCCAACAAAGAAGACTTCAAACTTTTCTTATACTATACTAGGTATTTCCATAATGAAATATGCCATATTCCTATCTGATGACTATCTGTAGCTTCTAGCCTCCCATGTTCCACTGGCTGCTGTTCAAACCAGCTTTCAATAAACAGGAGTCAAATCCTTCACAACAAACCTTCACATTTGTTGCTTAACAATGCAGACTGCCTGAAATCATAATGGTAGTTTCTGATATTTATGTTGTCATGATTGTAGGAAAAGTAAAAAGTATGAAAAATCTAAAGACACTACACTGTAATTTAACATGCCAGAAATTGTAGGCTCTGGCCCATTGCATTGTAAAGTATTTATGAATTCTCAAGAATAGAAATTGAATACATGCATCCATGCCATCAGTTCAGCATGTGCCACACTGCACTGATACATCCATGCAAAAATTATCCCATTTGTTACAGAGCTCCAGTGTTGGTACAATACTATCGTCTCATTGTATGTAAATATTAATGTGTGTAGTTTCATTTATCATTATTTGCAATCCTCTTCTATAAACTGAGTTCACATATAATTCAAAGTCATAGCAGTATGAGCTGGAATGTCACAGGATAACAAACCCACTTCCATTTCACTCATTCTCATGACGACTGACATTGTTAAGACATATGTGACATATTTCATGCAGTAGAGAACATACAACATACTCTCTTCCTATTTAAGCATAACAAACACAATACATAGAGACACCTGTTTATGGTGAAAATTTTGCCTCATTTAGTCACTTTTAAAAAGCTATTTCGGTATGTTTTTCACAGATATTATTTCATTTCGCCAAATTTTAGTTCCAAGTTTTAGCGAGGCCTATTGGTTTCAGCTCTCTATTCTTTATATTTTGCTTTGTCTAATATCAGATTAATAATTAACATACTAATAATATTAATAATGAAGTGTTTTGAATTCTTTTTGTATTCATCTGGGCCCGCTGGATCATATATGTAATGTAACAACATTGTAAGAAATTTTGATGTATCAAAGATGCTGCTATATGAAGAATTATTTATTAATTACAACAGGCCTGTTTTAGTACAATTGCCATCTTCAGGTTTATTTATCTTTACTTCCTTGCAACGTCACTGTCTAATTTGCTGTCATGATGATTTGACCATTTTATCGCTGCTAATAGTGAACACAGTTAATATCGCCCTTATAATTCCAATTTTTTCTCTCGTTTTTTTTTTTTTTTTTTTTTTTTTTTTTTTTTTGACAGCTCAGTCAGCAATGAATAAGTTGTCAAAACATAAAAAATTTAAACAATTTAATTTGGAATTATAAGAGCAATACTGTGTTCACTATTAACAGCATTAAAATGGTTAAATTATCATGACAGCGACATTGCAAGGAAGTAAAGATCAATAATTGATGGCAATTGTGCTGAAACAGGCCTATCGTATTTAATAAATAATTTTTCATATAGCAGCGTCTTTGATACAGCAAAATTTCTTACAATGTTTTGAATTTCCTTAGAAATACATTAATTCAGATTAAAAAATTATTGCCAACATAGTGACCATGCAGCCATCGTGACACCTCAGCCCAAAATTTCATTCTGGAAGCGTTATAAAATCCTGGCGCATGGCAATTTGGTTAGGTTGATTGGGTCACTCGATTGATACACTTAAATTCTTGCCTCATGACAGTTGGCAGCACAGGAGAATCTGAATGTTCCTGATTCACATTGTCAGTTTTATTTCAGCTATTAAAGTGAGAAATGTTTTGGGACGGGATGATCCATTCTGGCAAGCAAAAAGGAAATATGTTCCCTCTTACTAACATTTACTTACATATAAGTGTGTTTATTTTTAATTACACAAATGTTGTGTCACTTGTTCAACAACTTTCTCAGTTTTGGATGATCAGCTTTTACCAGTGGAATGTTAGCATCAATGAAAGTTCACGATGTTGATAAATTGAATTGCTCTTCATCATTTTTCTATTGCTTTACTGCTGCACTCATGTCTGTGTGAGTAACTTCTTGTTTTGTCACTTTTCGTCATTACAGTTTTCTGCAAGTTTTTATTGTTATCATTATGCTTCTCATCATCATCCATCTTAACCTTTATTTTGTTTTTGGCGCGTGTCCTTTCCTTCCACTCAATTCACACATGCCAATATTTGCATAAAACCACATAAAATCATTTGTCTTTATTAAAATCTGACTTCCATATTAATAGACAGCAGCACAAAAACAAAACAACAAACTCAGTGAACAAGATGATCAGCAACAATTTCCAACAAGCAATACACTGCCTTATCGAAGACTGGGCAGCACGTTGTTAAATGTCTGCATTTCTGAAATGATGTTGAATCGATTATCATTGATATTCAGTTTTCATTGCAATACTCATATTAACAGTCCGATTATATGATTCAATACGATTTAGTCAATTATTTTGCATTTTTAGGAAAATTTTGTAAATATTTCATGATTTTGTGCTTTGCGAAAAACAGGTGCCTCTAACGATACCCAATGACATACAGTTACAGTTATGTAAAGCAAAGAAAATACAAAACACCGAAAATTCTACAAACAAAGAATAAACACACACAGAAAATAACATACACAGTCCCTCTGGTGGTGAGCACAAAAGCTATGTCTAACAGCATGAAGCTGAACACACACACACACACACACACACACACACACACACACACACACACACAGTGGGTGCTGGGTGAGAATGAATTTGAGGAATACAGAAAAAAAAAAGAAAAAAAAAAAAAAAAAAAAATTCTCGTGCCAGCAGTTGTTCAATTTTATTGTTTATTCTGAACCAGTTTTGGTACCAGCTACCATCAACAGGAGAATATACACTGTGATATTGATAGTACCCAGAACCAAAACCGGCCAAGAATAAAAAATAAACCTATACAACTGTTGGCACAAGGACACTTCTTTTCTAAATACTTAACAGCTTGGGTAAGCACTTAAAGAAAACTTTATGCAGGTTTGACTGTCAATTGAGACAATAGCGAGCTTCCCATTAACTGAATCTCTAGTGTACCATTTCCATTCTTCAGGATTTGGAGTGGCTCACTGTATGGTGGTTGTAGAGATGGTTTGATGCTGTCATTATCTGAAATGACGTGGTTCGGGACTCCACGTACGAACGTGAGAAATCTTCCACATCTAGATGGTTCCGAAAGTGTGATAGTTGACACGTGATCTCTCAGATGCCCCCCCCCCCCCCCCAAAAAAAAAAAGGTGACATTTTGTAGGTATCCCGCAATCCTAGCAACACCACTGGAAGAATATCTAACCCCTTCTTTTTGTGACATATCAACACTGCTTTGATGGAATGAGTGAGGTGACACAGTGGTTATCAGACTGGGCGGTTTAAACCCACCTCCAGCCATCCAGAACAGGTTTTCTGCGATTTTCTTCAATTGCTCCAAGCAAATGCTGGGACAGTTACTTTCAAATGAACTGGCGAATTTCCTTCCGCATCCTTAGTAAAATCAGTCCAAATTGTATTTCATCTCTAATGATCACAATGTCAACATGACATTAAAAACTTATCTTCCTTCCTTCCTCTCTTCTTGGAAGTACCAGTGCCAATTTCAATCATCCGAATGCTGTCTAGATGAATCCTAATAGTTTTATGATGGCTTGTGCTGAAAAACCTTGTAAGCTCAATGAATATGTCTAACTTTTTTCCGCCGTCCATTGTGATGTGGAGTGGGCAACTGTGACACTGAGTTGAATGCAGTGAAGTTTGCCAACATTAATGGTTCATGGTTAACTGGTAGCAGTGTCAATTTTATGGAGGCAAGGGTCACAATGTCGATGTGGACATGTCTGACATGGGTGTTAATATCCAGAAATTTATCAACTGGCACACACAAATGACAACCAACATCCTGCATTAGCACAGGAAGCAACTTGTTGCATGACAATCTTTCTTAGGACTCTGTCACAAAACATAGATTCAAACTAGGCATATTGTTAGGTAGAAACCAGGATGGCACAAGTTGTGCAATTCTTTTAACTCTGAACAGTAGGTATGTATGTGGATTTTCCTTGTACATGCCTGTGCACTAACTGCAGGTCTAATGAAATGTCACATCCTGCAACAGATCTTTTAGGTCACAGTCCATTAAATGCACTTTAATGAGTTTGTCGCAGTCTACTATCTGCCAACACTAGACAGTCTCATGGAGCCTTGCCATATACTAGAGCTGGTTGTGCTATATGTGTGAACAATTGAGGTTGTTCTGGCAGGAGGTGTATGTCAACAGCTTCTAGTCCATAAAGGTAGTACAATTTTTAGGATTCTAGATGATGACTCAATAATTAATCATCCCATTTATCACCAGAAACATACATTGTTTTTATTGCTATGTTAATGACTTATGAAGGAAGAGGCCAGAGGTAGCTACATATCATTGCTTGAATGAATCACAATGCCCACTACTGTCTGGCAAGCAACCGCCACTAACATTGTGTTCAGCTCTGGGTAGGCTAGTTAATGCGGCATCCGCCATTCATTGCTTGATCATGAATTCGCTGTGTTCAGTACTGGTTCATATTCGTCTAACTATTTGAATACCTCTACCAGGTGTTGACAATGCTATTCTAGCAAGGATGAGATCCTAGTATGTCATCTAAGTAAGTGACTCAGAAAGACAAGCCTTGTAACTCTGAACTGATGCACCTTTGCCAAGTTTATGTGGCACTCCAGAGGACAAATGTCATGAACTTGTTATCAGACATGAAAATGGTTATTATTTCCATCTTTGGTATGTCACATTCTGCAATCGGTATCTGACTTTCACACGCAATTCATAGATGCATACCTGCCAACTTTTGAAAAGCGCTTTCAGTCAAATTCACGTCCCGCAAAAAAATTTGGGAAATAATTTCCACATTGTCCGGCTTGACGAAGATAATGATTTTTCAGGGTTACAAAATACAATAATGTAATCGTATCTACATACATCATAGGCCATTGTTCAAGCGGACATATCAAGAAGAAATCCACGTTAAATAGCAGTAGGCACGGTGAATATTGGTTTAGAGCATACAAAACCGGACTTCCTTGATAAATTAAGCAGATATGATATAGCTGAAATAGGTTTTACACAATAAAACTTGTTTAAAGGCAAGAAATAGTAACACACACTGCAAATGATAAGCTAGTTCGACTATAGCCTAATTTTCTCTCTTGCATAAAAGGAAATCTTTACCAAGAAAAAAGGAATGGAAGAAAACTGTGCACCTTCAATTTTGTCTCACCTTGAGTGCAAACGTAATTATTTAGTCACAGGCGGTACTTCCTCATTGATGGAAAGAAATGGTATTTATCTGCATCCTGGAAATCGATAATGTAGATAGGTCTGAATGCCAATAACTGACTCATCAGGACTTCTTTGAATTTGCAGAGCAGAGCCTGTCGACACCTGAGATCCACATAAAACTTTAAGAACTGTTATCCCGCCTTTAAATTCAATTCCAATGCCGCCACCACAGAAGACGGCGTCACGAACACCAGAGTTAAAACTACCAATCAGATCAATGAATAAATTTTCGTCTCTCGTAGACGTATCTTAGACCCACACAAACAATCGATTGAACGTATGTGGTGTGATTATCGAACGTTAACGTTTCAGTTTTTTGTGCAAGTCATAAAATAACACCGACCATCCGTAAAATGATGCAATTTCCGTAAATTTTACGGATAAACCATAAAAGTTGGCAGGTATGTAGATGTAATCTCAGAATAATGGCACTGGATATCCATTGAGACCTGTTTGGAAGTTTGATACTTTGTAGTCACTGCACGGATGGCATTCGCGTCTCTTTGTTGGCACCTACGAACATGGTCCCATAAGTACCTGACCCAACAAAGAAAACCCAAAAATTTTGAAAACAATATATTTATTATTCAACATAATCTCTTTTCAGTACTATACACTTTCCCTAGTTATGTTCAATAAGTTCAATCCCTTTTCATAATGAGAACTGCCTAACTCCTCAAAATAGCCATTAACTACCAAAATCACATCTTCATTTTTTGAAAATCTTCGACCACCAAGCCCTTTTCTTTTTTCAAGTTTAGGAACAGAAAGTAATCAGAGGGGGGCTAAATTGGGTGAATAGGGTGCATGAGGTAACCATTCAAACTTTAATTAATGAATTTTAGCTATTGCAATAATGGGCTTGCGAGATGGTGCATTGTTCAGAAGAACCAAAACTTTTTCTTGGTCAAATGCAGACATATTTCCTTTATTTCTTTGTCCAAACATTGCAATAAGTTCACATAATACTCGCTGTTGATAGTTTTTCCTTTTACAATAGACAATGAAAATTACCCCACATGTGCAGCTTTGTTGCTGCAAAACTTTGCTAAACACTCAACTGAAACAGCTTCAGTACACTGTTTTTGCTCAAGTGTGTGCAAACACAACACAAACCTTGCACACAGTTTTCTCGTGTTCAAATTTTCAGATAATATGCAATTTAACACACTTTTTAAAATGCCTACTCTGTCTGCTAGCTCGCACACTTTCAGTCAAAGATCATCCAATACAGATTTGTGGGTTTTCTTCACCATTTCTGAAGTCATCACCTCATTTGAATAACAACTGCTAAGCTCATTTTGGCAGCTTGTATGGCTTTGTTTAAGTTCAGCTACCCAATATATCACTGTTGTAAAAGAAGGAGCCGACTCTCCTAAAGTAGGCTAGCCCAGTTTTAATATTGCTTCTGCTGAGGCCTTAAAAAAAAAACACTATTGTATCTCGTAACGATAACCAATTTTCTGCATTATCACATGTTCACTCACTATGCTCACTATGGATGGCTGCCAAATAAATACTAAACAATGTGACATCTTCAAACTTGAAACATATGCTTCTTAGATTGTATACTTTCTATTCAAGAGATACATTTCAACAATGACTGCCATCTTTTGGTCAGGCCGAGTACTCATGGGACCATACTCTTAATGCAACAGCAAAGACCAAGGACTTCTAGAGAAGAGCATAGCCCCACTGCTGAATTCTGCTTTGGCTATTACTAATAGATTTGGAGCCAGTCATCATGGCCTACAAGATGGAGCTGATCCTTTGGGTATGATGTAATGGATGGTGTTGTGTCTTACTTGCTTAGGTGCACCAGGAAGCCGCATCAGCCAGAAAATCTCAGAGTAGGGCAGTGTACTCATTTATCTTCAGTTTCAATGAGCTTGGCGAGCAAATGACTGCATTTCACCTGAATCCTGAGGCTGTCAGCCCAGTGGTTATGTCAAAATGTCATGTGATGACATGCAGCAGGTAGTAGTATGAGAGGAAGTCTGTTCCTACAGTAGGCTCTACAATGTCTGTACCACACAAATGATCAGCATAACCCCCACATCCAAATCAAACCGTGACAGATGCTGATATGGAGGAACTGTTAGCGGCAATCAGGCAAAACAATTTGGTGACATTTTATGGTATATTATGGTTTGTAGGTAGGTGCACAGATTGGAGCTGGTGACCTAAGTATCTTCAACCAGTTCACTGGTTACTCATGAATAGATGCTATAATGTAGTTTAACAATCTGATGAAGCACCTACAACTGAATGCCACCGGCATATTGGTACATGACACCATAGTACAGTGGTGCTACTGTTTCCTGGACTTCTACATCAGTACTCCACAGGCCACTTGACATCTAATAAGGAAGAAAGCTTGCAGTTTAACGTCCCCCTGACCTCAAGAGTGTGGTGGTGAGTACTTGTGTACCACTGTCACTACCTCCTTTTCCTGTTAAGAGTTGCATACAGTTTGAGGGCTCTAAACACTAATTTTATCCACAAGGGATTTTTGCTAAATATACTTAAGAGGAAAAAATATATTGGTTGATTGTTCGAGAAACATATGCTTTGGAACTTTGACATGAGCCCATACTACGATGCAGAATGAAGACACATTCATGCTTACTAAAGGAACCTGTAACAAGATGTGCTTCTGTCCTATGGATTTTCTCTTATCTTCTCTAACAAGTGTGCCTGGTACAAGTTCTGCACTGATGAGTAATATTCAAGTATTTGTCCAACAACTGTTTTAGAAACTAATTCCTTTGTTAGCGAACTGCACTTACTGAGAATTCTTCCAACAAATCTCAGTCTGACATCTGCCTTAGGCACTTCCTATGGAACCAATTGATTCCTCATTATTGCTTAGTCATTGGTGTGTAAGAGGTAGATGATGTTCTGCTACACAAGTGCCTTCATAAACTCTGCCAGCCACAATCACTACTTGAGTCACAGCAAGATAATAGCTGAAAATCTGTTGCATTAGCAGGTCCACTTTAGCCATCAGTGTACTGACAAATCTGTTACAGAGTCAGTGTGCTGTGGAGTTGTACTGAAGGGTGTAGGTGAGTTCACATCTTTTACTTTATCTACCAGGCCTGACACTGCCTCCAAAGACAACTTTGGCTGTGACACTATTACAGTAAAACTTCCTATTTTACGTTTTTCTGCCATTTATACTATTTTAGTAGGTCCCATCAAATTTCCTATGTTCACAATGTTAATTCTCCCCCATTTTTGTGTTATCATATTTACACTTTGCCGACATTTTACGTTTTTGAAACGATGTTCATGATGAAAAAATAATGTAAATGACATTAACTGACACCGGCATGGCTTTCGCCTTCATATCTAGTGTTTATAAACATTATGCAGTCAAGTTTCTTGATACTTTGCGTTTATTCAAAGGTATTTTTCGTATTTCATTGTTTGCAGTATGCGCCTAGTTCTCACAACACTCCCATCAGCCACCTCACCGATTGTCGGCTTAGCTTTGTTTTCGCAACTAGTAGTTTTTCATGCTTTGCATGATGCATTTCAAGAATTTATTCTTACTGTGAAATGCAAATATTTATCTAAATATTTTTGTGAAGTTTTATAAACTCAGTATCACACTGATGGTCTGCTTGTGTATGTTTTTCTGCACATTGAAGGGAGCATGGTATATTATAACCTCTGCCGACCCTGTGTAGATGTTACAAAAATACTTATGTATATTTGCACTTGAAATTGCGAATAAATTCTCGAATATTGTTGTGCAAAACATCAAAAAATACATAAAGTACGGAATTTGTGCAGTTTCACTACATAAATAATGAATGCCTGTTTAAGGCTAGCTGACAAAGTCAATTATAATGAATGAAATTACGTCAAACATTTCTACTTCCTTTAAAGTTACCAGTTCCAGTTCTGCCTGGCATTAAAATAGTACAAAATTCGGATAACCTTTATTACATAATAAACAAACATCCTTGTGAGTATTTTGATATCTATTATGTACATATATCACAAACTACAAAAATGCAAGGGTGATCCAGTAAGCATATTTTACCGTTTAAATCATTATTTCCCACATTTTACACCACTTTCATTAAGTCCCTTGAAAAGTGTAAAAACAGAGTTCTACTGTATTAGCATTATGTGAGGTAACAAGTGACTGCTCTAAATAGTTCATAGCAGACTGCCCAGAAATGTACCACTGTCTACCTTGCTCTACAGATGTTGCAAATACTAGTATTGTTTGTGTCCTGGATGTCCTCTTGTGTTAGAACCTGAAAGAGGCATTCCTGTCTTAGTCCAGTGTAAGAGTGTATGTATGATTGATTCCAGGCAACACAACACTTACTTCTTACACCACAGCAGAGTACTGGTGGTTGAACTGACTTACAACCAACATGAACTTCAGAGCATTGGGGGCTATGCCCAAGTAGAAGAAGCTGATCTCTACTTGTGCTAACGAGAGGGCCACATTGTGAGGTCAGAAGAGCAGCAATAGCACAGTGAGCCTTGACATGTTTTCTTTGATCTCACAAAATTTCCTCACTATTACTGTGTCTAATTTACATATTTTGCAAGTAAAATTACACCAGTGTCACCACTTAGTTGTAGAACTATGATCTTCCTTATCCAATTACTCAACCTGAGTAGATTTTAAATTAAATAATGCTTGACACCGGGTTATGTAGTAATAATGTTATACATTGCTTTCAAAATCAAATGGTACAGAGACTTTTAGGGTGCAGCAAATATGACATTTCATGAGGTACAAAAAAACTCCCTGTTTACACATAACCATCAAATTACACAATTACAGTTATCTAAAGCAAAGGATATACGAACAATTAAAAATAGCTGCAGGCAAGAATAAACAGACATGGGAAATACTAGTTACATAGTGCCTCTGGAAGATGGTGTGACAATGTTTCTGAAAGTGCAAAATAGAAAACAGAAGCACAGTACAACACACTACATTGCACATAACATTGCTACACACTGTTTCATATGATGATCTAGTTTGGATTCACTTGACACTTCATCCTGAGTCTTTGGATTTCCATACATTACTGTATTTAAAGTAATGTCTCGTGTTCACATTTCACAAGTACTGCAATCTCCTCTCCATTGTAACCAAACCACAATTACAAAACATTCATTTATTCACTCTAAGACCGCAAAGAACTGTTATTCCATTAGTATTTGTGTGAAAGAAATTAGTAATAATGCTTTATATCACTTTCAGGTCATTTTTGAACAAGTACAGAATCGTCAATACCCCATATGAAGGCAGGTAACAGCCAACAAATCCTGCCTGAAAACGAGGATGTGCCACCTTTTAATTTCTTGGAGGTGGTAATATGGAACTTCCACATTTGATACATCGAGAAGACATGCACTGATATACCACACACAACCCAAACAAATCAGTATCAATTATTTGAAACAAGCAGAAATGTGAAATTTCAAATGCATTTTCCCAATTACCTGATCCTATATTCCAGAGTTTGTACCATGACACATTTACAGCTGTGCTGAAAAATTAATGCAAAGCTTAACAAATATGGGCCAAAAATATTCTTAAATGAACATGGCAAATATTGAATGTGTCAATAAGAACACATTTTCAGTACTCAAACTATATACATTAATAAACAAATCTGTGCAGGTTGAAACCATCAATATAAAGTATGTGGATATAAACCAAGAAAAACAAATGTTCAACATAATATGCAGAACATTTAACTATTAATGAATAAAGTAATGCACAGTATATTACCCAGTAAAGACACCTGAAGACCTGGTCAAGTTTGAAAGTGGGGAAGATTGGGGAGAAATTAATGCTGGAATAACATCCATTTCAGTATTTTTATAAGTAGAGCATAGACATATACTGTAAATTTATGAACGAATGCCCTGCATAACACAGGAATTGAACACTGATCAGTTCTTTCATTAGACAATACCTCTATGCCACTCACTCTTCACATTATAGTTTATAAGAACCTACATTTTTGTCTAAATAACATTTTGTAACTATTCTGCATTTTTAAAACTATGATGATTTATTTTATAAGTGGGATAAAGTGACATCTATTAAAAGCAAGTATACATAAACTTAACAATTTTTCTCATGTATTCTTTGCCACCTTGTTAAGTCAATTTCTGTGCAATAAAAGCAGTCAAATTTTTAAAATGTCAGCATGCCCTTGTGATTTTTATGGTGTAACCACAGTATTTATTTTGAAGTCAAATCACAACATAACTCCACTGTCCAGTGTAATTTAAAGCATGTCTGATGATATGTATGAGAATATAAATGCCAAGAAATAGTAGAACAAAATACTGTGTTTAGCAAATAGCATTGTTCTATCATAAAACAAAGGGGGTCTTTATCAATAAAGATAATAAAACAGTGGAACACGGCATCCACAAAAGAAATTCGGCTTATTTTATTTTTAAGCATTCTTTCATTTCTGTTAATTATGCCCAGTGCTCTTTGACAGCCTCTATAACATTACATTACCATATGTTTCAGAACCTATTACCTGGCAAAATCCAGGAAAGAGCCATCTCTTATCCTTCACATTTTGGCTTAAATGACCCCAGTTTTCACTTTTTTTCTCCACTGAAGTTACCTCATAATAAATACTTAAGTACACACTGATTTCATTGGTAATATGTTAGATGAATGTCCCATGCTTCACATCTAGAGGATTATTTATTTTAAGTGAGTTTTGAATATTCTGATCCCGATTTCTCTGCAAACATTTGCAGTTTTACGTTTTGAGTCAAACAAATGCACTTTGTTTTTGTATCTAAGTTTTAATACTTTCTTTAGTCCACACTTATTTTTCAGGCTTATTCTCTTGAGGTAGAGAAGTGCAACTCACAACATATATGGAGACAACATTGTTAACACTGCATCATTTTCTTATATTCCAAAAGGTACCAAAACATCTGACTTTACATCATGATATCAGTGCACATTTTGGAAACTCTACACCTTTCCAATCAAGACAGGAAAATAGCACTGAAAAATGTTTTCACTAAATGATACTTTAAGTGGATGCTCTTCATTCTTGATGTCAGGAATAAATGTATAATGATGTCATCAATGGCATCTTCAGTGCCCAACTGTATCTTTATTTAAGAAGTGCTTTCTAGATGCCAAAGTTATGCTAACTTACATACCTTTCTGAGCATAGACTGTTTTATTATTAACATGAAAAATTACTTCACTTTTTAATGTAGGAGGTAGAGTACAAGAATAAAATCATTGTTACAAATAAAGGATAAAAATTACAGCAAGACATGGAAACAATGTTACAAAATTATGTAATTCATATACAGTACGCTGGAAACCAAAGAAAGACTAGTTCCTCCAAGCACTTTACTGGAAACAAACATTCTGATTGTGCTGTAATTAATGCTACATCATTATCCAAATGCTAAATGTATATTAGAATATAAAAAAGATGTACTTGCCAGCAAAAACAAAAGTGGTGTATGACTGACATACAAAATAATAATAGGAGAAGAAAGACAAAAGGGCAGCTCACAGAAAACCTTGATCTAAATTCATGCATTCTATACAAGCTGGTAAGAGATAACAATACCAGACTGTACTTTGAGATTACTACACATTTACAACTTAATAACAGTCTGAATATAATTGACTGGTAATACCAGGGAGAGCTACAGAGTTGTAAGTGATGGAATGTGCCCTGCAACAAACAGCAAAATAAATGAAAGTGTAAATGTGTGCAGAAAAATGTGTAGCAATGTATCTTCTTCCTCAAGTCACTGATTTACACTTACACCCTGCTTACAAACAACACTTCATAGGCAACCTTTGATTCTGAACATGACATCTGTAACATTACTCTGAGCAACCAACCAGTCTTTTCAAATAACTAACTGTCCTCCAAAAACCTACTTCAAATCTTCACCACACCACTGGAAATAATTAAACTTAATACTGTACATTCCTTGTTGTTTATACTGTAATTGAAAAATCTTAAATATCAAACTTTTGACTTACATTTCATAGTGACTCACAAACTGTATGTGACATAGCATCATATTCTCAGATACTCACAACTGAGGATGGAAGTGTTTGTAAAAACAGTGGTAAGAATTGCAGACATCTCTTCAAATAGTTCAACATATTGAAAACAAACTCACAGTACCTTCTCTCCAATATTACATTTGTTACCAACAATCATTTACAGTTTGAAAACAACAGCAACATTCATAAACAAATTAGTAAACTGTGAAACAACTTATACTATTCTTCACTCAACCTTAGTTTGGCACAGATAGGAGTGAGAAACTGAGTCAAAAATTTGTAGCCACCTACCCCTGGGTATAAAAATTGAATATAAAATAAAATTAACTCTAAACTTCAAATGAATGTATTTGAATAAAAATAAGAAACAAAAAGTATTCACCCTCTAATGAAATAAGACAGAAAAAGCTACACCCCCTTGGGCGAGATACTCTGAAAACCACCCTGAACAACCTAATTTGTTGGTGGAATTTGTGTAAACCTGTACCCTGTACATTATTCAAGGAGGTTTTGAGATGAAAGCAAATATTTAGCATTTCATATTATGCTGATAATGAATGAATGATATATAACAAAAGTTTTCTTTCAACAACTGTTAAACATTCATGCAACAATCAAGAGAAGTTTATATTCTGATAGTTCTTAGGACATTATTAGAAGTTATAAAATTTGAATTCTTGATATTACATTCAAACATTATTCCATTTCCTACCTACTCAATCTTTCTTCAGTGTATGTTAGAAGTTCAAATGCTGTGTGAAGACTTCAGAGATTTCTATATGTGAGTGTGCAAGAATATTAGTCATTTAGGTAGAAATAATATTTAAGTAATTCCTTGTGAGCAAGATCACTACCACAAAACAAGTAAAATTGTTGTTACACTGAGTACTTAATTTCTTTGCATACACAAAGTAAACTAATGCAAGTTATTGATAATTGGGGCTTGTCTGAGGAAGCAGCAGGGAATGGCAAGCTATCTTTGAGAGATATCTACATCTATATATAATACTCCGCAATCCACAGTAAGGTCCATAGTGAAGGGTACACTGTACCACTAGTAGGCATTTCTATTCCACTCCCAAATAGAATTAGTTAAAAAAGAATGTCTATATGCCTCTGTAAGAGCCCTAATTTCTATTAATTTGTCTTTTGATCTTTACGCGAAATGTAAGTTGGTGGCAGCAAGATTGTTTTGCAGACAGCTTCAAATTCCATTCCTCCAAATTTTCTCAACAGAATTTATTGAAAAGAATGTTGTCTTTCCTCCAGCAATTCCCATTTGTGTTTCCAGGGCATTTCTGTGACACTCACGCATTGGTCGAACCTACCAGTAACAAACCTAGCTGTTTGCCTCTGAACTGCTCTCATGTCTTCCTTTGAAATGATCTGCTGCAGGTTCCAAACACTTGAGAAATGCTCAAGAAGTGGTTGTACAAGTGTTATATATGCGGTCTCCTTTACAGGTAAAGTACATCTCCCCTAAATTCTACCAATAAATCGAAGTCGGCTGTCCACCTTACTTACAACTGTCCTTACATGTTAGTTCCATACCATATTGCTCTGCAATATTATGTCCAGATATATGAATGACGTGTGTGTGTCAAGAAGCTCACTACTAATCCTGTATGTGAACATTATGGGATTGTTTTTCTTACTCATGTGTATCACCTTACATTTTTATACATTTACAGCTAGCTGCCATTCTTCACACAAACTGGAAATTTTGTCTAAAGTCGTCCTGTATACTATTACAGTCAATTAATGATGACTCCCTTCCATACACAAGAAAATTATCAGCAAACTAGAGATATTGGTATTTGAGCAATTGGAAGCTTTGATGCAAAAAAGAAAGAAAGACCCTGGAAATCATGTTTCTTGACACCTTTTAATAAGGGAGCATCTTTGGAAACAACCCTAAAATAGTGCAAGCATGCAGAAAACAAGTTTTCAGCCATAAGAGTATGATAAATAAACATCTAGGAAATAAGAAAAAAAATGAAAGAAACAAAACTCAAACAATATGTGAATGATTTCCTTCTCCAAGGTGGCACTACTGATTATGTTGAAGAATTTTTGTTATATTAATCCTGACACTATTAAAACAGAATGCAAAACATTATAATGCATTGTTTACTGAGAGATTTGGACCAATACTAATAAAGATGTTATCAGACAATCTTATGCTAATTAAATGCCTCCTTTGCCTTCCTCCTAAGCATCTTGGTCATTCACATTTCAAATAATATAAAGCAAAAACTCAATGTCATCAAATTTACTCTTTATTTCTTATGCAAGGAGGTGGAAGGAATCTTGCCCACAGAATGTATAGTTCTTGATTTCAAACAGAATATGAGCAGAAAATTATAAGAGCTTCTCAACAAACAAAATAAACATGGAGCAGGGGGTTGGAGTAAGATGGTGAGGACAAAGATAATTTTGCAGCAAATAAATGCATAAGAAATACAATTCAATAAAATAGAAGAACTGCAATCCAAGAACTATTGCTGGCAGGACATAGGATTTTACACAACATAATAGTTCATAAAGTCAAACATTGTTAAACATTTCTATAACACAAGAGAAAAAGAAAGAGAGAGAGAGAGAGAGAGAGAGAGAAGAAAAAAGTAAAATGAATATTTAAGCTATTTCTCTACATGTGAATACTGATAAGTAGAAGCTTCAGTTATACAGCAGCAATTAAAAACCAAAGGATATAAAAAATTATACAACAAACATCACTAAGATCACTATTAATACTCAAAAATAAATTTATAGTACCATATATTGCACACTCACTGTGTTTATGAAATGTTCCAGTCTACTATGGGTTGAGACTTGTTCATGTGCTTTTTCTAGATACTGTAGCATTGAAATATTACAAAATGACAGTTGTGACTACACCAGTACCAGCAAAAAGCATAAATGCATGAACACTACAGCGACCTGAATATGTTGCTCCAGCATCATAAGAGCCTTCAGTGATGGCAATATGACAAGCGCTGTAACAGAACAGAAGCAACACTCCACAACTAGTGCAGGGATGTGGCATTCTGTAAACACAGCCCAGCAATGGAAATAAATTTTTCTATTGGACTTCATCCATAAATTACAACACATCAATTTTTTAAAAATAAATATTTAATAAAGATGAATGTGAAAAAAAATGTACTGCAAATTTCTCTTAAGTATTATATTTTTACTATCAGTGCACTCATTATCTCTTCTTCAGCAGAGACTCATGATGTTTAGTTGTAAATGAGATTAACATGAAAGAAGCTGTGTGTGACACAAACTCACTACCATTTATACTGGGAATTAAAATAAACAAATAAAAACAATTGATTCAATACTAAATGCAGTTTACACACACACACACACACACACACACACACACACACACACACACACACACACACACACACACTCACACACACACAAACAGAGAGAGAGAGAGAGAGAGAGAGAGAGAGAGAGAGAGAGAGAAAAGATACTTTGCGTAGGCATTCATTGACCCACGTCAGGCACTTGGAAAAGACACTTATACGCATGCAAGTTGGAAGCTTTTGGCCACAACCTTTGTCAGATAAAAACACGTACTTTCGTGCATATAATTACACAGGCACACTTCACAGACTCACAACTCTCATCTCTGGCTGCTGTGTTACGAGAAACACTGTGTGATGATGGGATGGGGAATAGGAAGATTGCTAGGCAGTGGTGGGGATGAATACAGCACGGCCTTTCGGATCATATAGGTACTAGATGGGTGGAAAGAGGTCCAGCTTAGGAATGGAGTGACCAATTGCCACTCACTGTTATGGACAGCTGGTTGTAGTCAAGCCAACATAAAAAGCTGTGAAATGGTCGCAGCACAGTTGATAAATCATATGGCTACTTTTTGATGGGTAGGATAACTTTGTGATGGGGCTGGAAGTGCTGGATAGGTAGAATGGGCAGGCCTTACAGTGCAGTCTTTTACAGGGATAGACCAGAAAGTTGGGCAGGTTGGGCAGGTGACAGGACAATCTCACTTTCCAGAAAATTAAAGCCTTGATGAAGGTTGAGATTTACTTGTTCCTGTCAAGGGTGGCATTGAGTGATGACAGGAGTGCTCTGTCATAGCTGGTTTTGGTGGTGGAGGGAGAATTTGTGGTAATATGGCACAGAATATCTGTGAGGAAGTGTCCGCCTGTGAAGGCCTTTGTGAGATACACCATAAACGTCTGACCAAGCTGCAAGGAAGGGTTTTCTTATGTGGAAGGGATGGGAACTGACAACGCATAGGTACTGTTGGTAGTGATTAGGTTTAATGTGAACAGAAGTGTGGATGGAGCCATTAGTGAGGTGGAGGTTACCATCCTGGAATGTGACATGGTCGGTTCAGAATGAGCAGGTGAAGCAGATGGAAGAGGAGCTGAAGTTGTGAAGGAAGGAGGATAGGGTGTCCTGGACATGAGTCTTAATCATGAAAAAATTATGAACGAACCTGAACCATACTAGTTTTTGGAAGCTTGGAAGGTGTCATTCAAACAGCCCATAAATAGGTTGGCATAGGAAGGAGCCACATGGGTACTCATGGCTATGTTACAGATCTGATTCTATACTTTGCCCTCAAAGGAAAAGAAATTGTTTATTAGGTTGAAGTTAGCAACAGTTATGTAGAATGAGATACCAGGTTTAGATTCCGAGGGACATTGGAAAAGGTAGTGTTTGGGAGTGGCAAGAGGATGGGCATGAGGGATGTTTGTGTACAGAGAGGTGGCATCAACTGTGGTGAGGAAGGATCCAGGAGGTAAAGTGGTATGGATGGTGGAATGTTGAAGGAAGTGGTTGATATCCTTGATGCGAATTGCAGCAGCCAGAGATAACTGAGTGTCTCAGGTGACTGTATTAATGAGAGTATGTGTGTGTGTTTCTGATGAAGCTTATGGCTGAATACTTTTTAGTTGTGTGGGTGAATATCTTTTTTACATGCCTGTTATGGCATGAGGAATGTCTGTGGTGAGTTACAAGCTACCCTCATTTTATTGTTGAATTCAACATGGACTTTCGGTTTTAGATACATTTTTTTAACCAAGTCAATACAAAACACTAATTAAAAAAACCTCTCCCCAAGCCATATCTACTTCCCAGCAAGAAATCTGAGCTAGAGCATAGTAAGAGTAGAGATGCTAATAGTGAAGAAAGAATTAAACAAATAGAAATAAATAAATAATAAAAAGCAGCACAAAATGTAAATGCAGTTGTACTGCAATGCAGAAGGATGATGCAGATCATAGATAGGCTCATAGCAAATGAATGTGAAATTTTCTGAAACATATGATTCTTTATTTAATGAGTTCAAACAGATGTGGGAACAGTCAATTTGCAAATTTTTGGGAGGAAATACTGTGACAGAAGTTTTATTAGGTGATGTGTGCTGGGGTTCGACATACACGATAAGATGCAAAAGATGAGCTGCAGTCAGAAAACATTCAGATGATAATGAGGCCAGACACAGCTGAGCAAATAATGTGCGACATCTATGAAGTAATCACTAATAGTGCTACTGAAATTAATGAGGTCTCTAATTATGTTAATGATCCATTACATCAGCTGAAGGATTTGTCACCAAAAGAAGCATTCCTGTCACAATGCTAGTGGCCCTATGCATCAATCCTAGCCCTCCAATAACTAATAAAGGAGAAATGTCTGGTCTGGAGAAGTGTGGCATCACAGTGTTGCAAGTCTTGACATTATAGAATGCATTGTTTAATGCAGTGTTATAGAATTCACGAATTTTATATTAGTTAAGTGATAAAGAGTAGAAATGAAAGACAAATGATATAGATCACTCAGTCTTAGATTTCAATCGACTTATGTCCAAGGACTTGAAATGTCTGGGCACAAAAAGGAACAAATTGACTATAAATAAAAAATAAAGTCAGAGAGTACAAATAAGGCCATGAGCTATCACTGGCCAATGGACTATGAATCATACAAAAATATTCTAAAATGATAGTGAACTATAATGTGATTCAACAAAGGAAGAAAACAAGCCAGTGGCCACCCCCACAATCATAGCCCTGGAAGGCAATGAGAGACTGCCTTAGGGACACTTGTTGGCAAGATGGGTAATAAGGACAATGACGGCGATACTTCCTGGTGGGAGAATACGCCAGACATCCAGTATCGGGGGCAGCCAAACAGATGCACTTCCTACCTGATAAGCCAGCAGTTTATCAGAGTCAAAGTTAGCTGTCTGCAGGACATTTACCCACTGCCTTCATATTTGTATGAGATGCTATTAACCGTCCACAGTGTGTCGTCAACTTCACCAACATGGGAGCAATCGCCACCTGATCAAATATGCTATAGCTTTTGCTATTTTGTACACCCACCTTGTAAATTCCATTTGTCTTAAAGCAATCATGGTTCAACTAGCCTGGTAACAAGTGAGAATTTGTAATTGATGATGATAAATTTTCTTTTCTTATGAACGAATGTCAACATCAGTGGCTAAGTGATAAGGTGTGACACTACAAATCCAGAAGTTTCAGGTTCAATACCTGGTCAGTCCTAGGATTTTCATCTGACACTTAGGCCTACCACTTCTTTCACCTTTAGCTCTGATTGTTGATATGAATAAGGCAGAGTTGCACCGTGATTCAGGATCCAGTTCAAAGGTCAGAGAAAGGCAATAGCATACCAACTGGACTCTGAGGAAATATTTCACGATGGGATTCCACCCGTCTGTTTTGATCCATCACGGATTAAAAATGGCGGCAATGATGTATGTACTTGTGGTCAATATGGCGATCAAAACACTCATGAAACATGCATATATAAACACGCACAAATTAACATAAAATGGCACTAACAGGACAAGTGCAGGAATGTGGGGGTTTTTGGCGGGGACGTTCTATGTGGAAAAATACGACAAAATGAAACTGAACACACAGAAAAATGTTATTTAAAAACCACACAAAAATACGCAAAATAAAAAATGAAAACAACCTAAAATGTATGCATGGAATTGAATAGTTCTCTTGATCTAAAAATCAAATGACAAAAGTGATACCAATTAACACTATTGCCAAATAGCATAAGAATAGTATTGAATACTTCAGTTAACGTGTACTACAGGTAAAATCAAGAAGACAATACCAATCAATGCCCTCCCAATTCCCATCAACATTCAAATGGTATTGAATACTAAAACTGACCTATAATACACCTAAAATGAAGAAGGCGATATCAATTCAAAGGCATTATTTTACGACGCAATTCCACCCGTCTGCTTTGACCCATGAAATCAACATGTTGGAAAACAGTATATGGGACAATACTTATGTACTGTAGATAATAAATACAAGGTGTGTTCCATAAGTAATGCAATCATTTTTTTTCTGATGCAATGGTACACCACAGCATGTTGTAACCGGCTGAGCTAAGTGGAGGGGAGGGTTAGCTTCAAAATGCTATTAGTTTCATTCGGCTGCGAGGTGCTGGAGAGTTAGGACATGCATTTCCATCAAGCCCATTTTGAGTTTATGTAACATAGCACAATCGGTACGCCCTATTTTGCATTAAACTTTGGAAGTCCGCTACTGAAAGGTTTCCATTACTTCAGTGTGCATTTGGGATTGACTGCTTGTCCAAATCACAACTTTTCTGATGGCACAAACCATTCATGGACGGCTGAGAGATCACCGATGAACCTTCCAGTAGACTACCATTAACCTCACGAGTCGATGAAAATGTGATGCGTGTGCACGATTGTTTGAACTCTGACATATGGCTGAGCCTTCGATTTGAACATGATAAAGGCGTGGGCCAAACTCATTCCAAAAGTGTTGACTGACGAACACAAGCACAAGCGAATGCTTCGGTGCCGAAAAATGTTGGAAATTCATACCTACTGGGACTACCGTAAACTTAAATTCCTATTTGGAAGTGCTCAAAAGACTGAAAAGGAGGGTATCACGCTGCCAAAGTGACATCAAGGACACATGGGAACTTCAACATGACAACACACCAATTCACAATGCCTTCACTGTCAACGAGTTCCTGGCCAGGGCCAACACCCCACTAGTTCCTACAGGCCTGACCTGGCTCCTGCTTTTTCTTGTTTCCTCGGTTAAAAGGAGTCAAGAAAGGAAAACATTGCTACACGATTGAAAGCATCCAGGCGCACATTACATTAGCTCAAAAGGACATTCCAGAAAAGGCCTTCTGGCATGGAAACACCACCTCCAGATGCAAGAGGATGCCATTTTGAAAATTTTTTATGAATTTGGTTGCATTACTTATGGAACGCACCTTGTAATCTGTGTTTATTCTCACAAATTACAGATCACAACAACAGTATTTCCACTGATCACAGGTAAAAAAAAATTACACCCCCCCCCCCCCCCGCCCAAATAACATTTTTCAATATGTCGGCTACGTAAACATTAGATTTTGAAACTGGTCAATTTTGTTACCACAACTGAAATTTGGCTTTCACATTCTCTGGCTTCACCTGCTCACAATCAAACTGTTGCAGCCCAAAAATCTAAACCTTGACCTACAGGTCAATCTGTCACCACAACCAAGATTTCAGGCAAAAACTTAATTTTATGCATCAGCGGCTAACACTCGCGAGGTTAGGAACGGCACAGCAGCCAATCATAAGTCGTGTTGCCACGGTCAATAAGAAAGAGTGTTACAATTTTACTATGTAAGCAAATTGAAGACCTATGGGATACCTTTTTCGTGCTGACCATGGAGTAAATAATTAATGCTGTTCCTGCTCTATGGTTGACAGGTTCTCAATGTACCCTTGTCCAGTTAGCAAAGTAGCAAACCTCTTATAATTGAATAATCAATTACAATCACAGAAGTGCCGCACTGAAATCTACATCTACATACATACTCCGCAATTCACCGTAAGGTGCGTGGCGGAGGGTACACTGTACCACTACTAGCCATTTCCTTTCCTATTCCACTCCCAAATTGAATGAGGAAAAAAAGAATGCCTATATGCCTCCGTACGAGCCCTAATTTCTCTTATCTTGTCTTTGTGATCTTTACGCGAAATGTAAGTAGGCGGCAACAAGATCGTACTACACTCAGCTTCAAATTCCGGCCCTCTAAATTTACTTAACAGAAATTCACGAAAAGAACGTCGTCTTTCTTCCATCGATCCCCAATTGAGTTGCCGGAGCATTTCTGTGACACTCGCGCATTGGTCGAACCTACCGGTAACAAATCTAGCTGCTCACCTCTGAACCGCCTCTATGTCTTCCTTCAAACCGATCTGCTGCGGGTCCCAAATACTTGAGCAATACTCAAGACGTGGTCGTACAAGCGTTTTATACGTGGTCTCCTTTACAGGTGAAGTACATCTTCCCAAAATTCTCACAATAAACTGAAGTCGGCTGTCTGCCTTACTCACAACTGTCCTTACATGCTCGTTCCATTTCATATCGCTCTGCAATGTTACGCCTAGATATTTGAATGACGCGACAGCATCAAGAAGCTCACTACTAATGCTGTATTCGAACATTATAGGATTGTTTTTTCTACTCATGCGCATCACCTTACATTTTTCTACATTGAGAGCTAGCTGCCATTCTTCGCACCAACTAGAAATTTTGTCTAAGTCAACCTGTAGAAATCCTCGAATTAACTTAGAAACTGATGCCACTTTTACTCATTGATCCTCAAACACAAGCACTCCACCACTAAAAAAATAAATCGCAGAACTAACAAAATTATTGCACTCACTTCTCACTAGCTCAGTACCACAAATTGCAACCAAATATACGACAACAGAAAGAAGAATGGTCGTACGACAGAATACGCATTCCATGTACTGTCCACCACAAGGGAGTGCCACTCGATACTTACACACGACACATATAAATATACACATCTCAAAACTACCGCGCATGTGATGACACCATACAACACGACATGCTAACAAAGCCGATGGGTGGAATTGCGTGCTATAAATGACCCAACTCTGCTTACTAAAACATGAAGTTGTTTAAACCAATCTCAAGATTGATGACACTTTTTTTAGACAAATGTAATTTGCAAATTTAAATATGTGCTGTGCAAAGGTTACTTCCTTCTAAAAATTAGTTTTGGCTACCAATTTGTTTTCAATTCAAAAAATGTTAATTCCTCATATTGCAAATGATGTGAAAGCTATCACTTTGGTGTTTAGTTCATACTGTGTATGGATCTAACACAATTTACTAATTCGTTTGTTGCAGCTAGAGCTATTCAACTCAAATGAAAAATTCAATTATGAATTTTTGTTGTTTTTGTTTGACATATAGCTAAGAATTTCATGTGTGATATTTTTCAGTTTAATATTTGTTTTGGAATGATCTTATTTGTACCATCGTAGGTTTCACCTGCCAAGCACTAACCTCCCAACTCCCTGTGATTTTCCAGGTGGTTTCATTTTATTTTTCAAGGTCTTCAGTTTAGAAACTAGGAGAGAAACTGGATTTTGTCGTGTATGGTTCATATAAACCAACCTCCGTTTACCGACTGACAGTGACTGATGTGTAACTACGTACTGGAAGATTTCAGAATAATACTATCTGTGTCACTATATATTAAAGTGAAAATTAGAGTAATATAATATTGTACTCTTTGAGCCTTTGAATAATATAGCAACTGCAGCAGACTTTTCTGATGGTAGTATGAAATTAACAAAATAAAATTTTAGATGCTATAATTTACGGATGAAGAGCCAATAGGCTGCTGTGCCAATCTGTGCGCTGGGGAAATCCTCCATGCCAATGCCATCAGCTTTTGTCCCTGCTTTTACTCTCACCTGTATCATGTCTAAGTTGAAGGTGTCATCGATGTCTACACAAGGTCTCACCTTGACCGGTGTGCAGGGAAATTCTGGAAATGCTGCTGCGACAGCCCTCGCTCCTGCTTCGTTTGTCCATTCTGACAAACCAACAAAGAACTCACGACCTGTTAATGACAGACCAGTCGTCTCAACAAGTAAAAATGACCTAAAGCATTAGTAAATACTTAAATTATACACGTTGAAACAAGAAAAGAGACCAATGTCAGTCAAATGTCAAGCAAAATATTAAATTCTCATAACTGTCAAATCCAATTGATATGTACCACTATTTGGTTATAAATATGATATAAAAGACAAGAAATAAGCCCATTCAACAATCATAGGCCTAAACGTATTTATGAACTTCCTTGAGGACATAGAGTCTGTTTGCAAATTTTGAGCATAGAAAAGAATAAATAAGCACAAGCATGGAAATAAATGACCCCCTGCCCTCCCCCACACAGGAATTGCATCTCAGAATTGTACTTATTGCAAAATATGGGAATTTTCAGGAAAATATTTATCTTTTGTGTATCAGATGATTATAGAGTACAATAATTTGAATATGATAACAGCAAATTTTAGTACATTTTTCCTACATTATGTTAAATGAAATGTGAAATTCATGTGTTTTATTAGGGTAAAACAAACTTAAGAAAAAGTAAAGCCTGTACAGGCTGCTTGAATGAATACTACGATACCATTTGCAGAACTAACAAAACTACACTTCTTTTGATTGGCGAAATCTGCTTAGGAAAGATTCAGGTAATGAATTTAAGTTTTCTGTATCTTTCCTAAATCATGCAAATACCTCGATTTATTTTCACTTTATTACTATGATAAATCTAATGGATGATCCCTGAATGAATGGTCAAATAAATTAAAGATTCAACTTTCCAACATGACTATGAATTATTGTGACCTATATTCAATGTGATGACTTAGATTAATTTTACACCCAAAAAACTCAGTAAAATGTCAACACTAAAACTAAAAGCAGTTGACACTAACAATGTAAATTCAACTTTTATTAGGCACTGATGACCATTGCAGTTTTGTCCCATATCTCTATAAACATTTTAATTTCAACTTTTAAAAGTGTTACTGGTATTACACCATTTTAAAGCCCTATACGAAGACATAAAATATAACAACACCTAAACATAATCACTGCAGGAAAGTCAGATAAAAGCCATAAAAATCGGTAGGGATATAGTAGGAAAAGCAGAACAAGTCACATACAGACAATATGTACAAAATAATTAATTAAATATTTGCAGACAGCAGTGAAAATAAGTTCTGAAAACACACATTGCTATATGTGAATATACACGTAACTGGTACAGTGTTTCATTGTATATACTTGTTGGTTTTCATGAACATAAAACATTATTTATGATGAATTAAATTCAGAAAACACAATCACAAACTTTTTAAGCTATACTGTGCATGTTTCTGAATGGGGAAAAAACCGATCAATGAACCCACATTTATTACAAATGCACATTACTGGTGTACCAAGGTATGAGGAGTTGAAGACTACAACTAGCTACTTCAATCTGTCAAACCATTTTCAGAGTTTCATTTCATTTGAAAGAACAAATGGAGCAAAAAACTTCCTGCACATCAAAAGTACATCCTTCTATTATCCACTTATTAATTTCTTATTAAAATTAAGGTTTTAATCTGTGACCTTTTTAATGAATATTCCACTGAAAATAGATATTAGGTCTTTGCACAACGTTGAAAATATAAAGTTGTACAATCACCTAGAGAACTGTTCACAGATACTTCTTAATAGTTACAGTAACAACAAGTATACGAACGAGAACTGTAGGGCCTACCTGTGAATAAGACATCACCACCATCCAGCTTTGCAGAGTCATCTGCAATTTCAACAATTGGGAGGTCAAGCTCTTTCTTCAAAACTGCTCTTACTGTTTCCACCTGTAGGTTGAAACCATAGTAAATTAATGAACCAACAGAATGGACTAATCTGTGGAATATTTATTTATTTATGTAACAATAGAAAAAAAAATAGGTATCAATTTTAACGTCTGCAGATTTTTTTTGGCGTTAGACTACAAAATCTGACATAAATTCTGCAGATTTATAATGACAAAATTCAAGATCCTATTTCAAAAGTATAGTGACAATTTTAATTTAACTTCTACGTACGTAATATGAGGGGAAAAAAATCTCTCTCAGTTTGTCAAAGAGTTTGATAACAACAAAATATCCACCCCTACGAAGAACTGATTTATTCACGATCCGTCAAGTACGTCCGCTCTCCTTTAATGTCAAGTCGTCCGAGAACGGTTCGCTACAATTACTGTGACAAGACAGTGAAAGGAAGCGTTGCATGACATCACCAATCGGCTGTAACAGGCGATAGTAGCACACATGACATCACTGCGCCGGTGATGTCATTCGTACTGCAGCATCTGACCCATTTGAGAAAACGCGCGACTAATTGGTGAAGACTTCGCGCACTTATTTAAAACAACTAATCCACGGAGCTTTAAATGATTCTCCGTATCGAGCATGCGCACTGCCGCTTTCTAGCTCCAACCCCGTGACCCAGATCTGGAAGGGTGCTACATACACCCCGCGAGATTCCCGCCCGTCTACCAGAATAAAACAATTGCACGTAATGACTGACGTCACTCCTGCGCAGGACGCAACACTGGCGTTTGCTCACCTCCTTCGTGCGACTCGCCGATCCCGGTCGAGTGATCAGCGCTATTCCGTTGCATACGACCGCCGTATCCTCTACGTAAACGCATTCTGGTTGCGCCTCGTCCGGTGGCAGTTCGATTACGTCGAGCCCCAACTCGCGGAGGAGCCGCACGTAAGCTTCGTGTTGCCGCTTCGCCTCCTCGAGTTCGATTTCGGCCCGCGTCCTGAACGACAGCGGTATGCGACACACAACTGCATGTGTATATTTCAAAGAAGACGCCATGTTGCTTCTGTGGCCTCCGAGCTACTGCGGCTGCCGTGGAGCCCGGTGTGTGCCGCGAGGGGGGGCGGGGCGGCGGTGCAGCGGCGGCTGCGCGTCGTTGGCCGGTGCCCTCGCTCCACACCCAATGGCTCGGCGCGCCGCCCCACTGCTGACGCTGCGCGAGGCAACAGGCGCCAAACAGGAAAGGGGTAGGCGCCTGGAGGAGCCCCAAACATTGAAACCGATTTATTTACTTGGAAAAAGCATTAGCAATGCACTTTTTTAAGGTTGTTGTTATGGTCTTCAGTCAGGGGACTGGTTTGATGCAGCTCTCCACCCTACTCTATCCTGAGCAAGCCTCTTCATCTCCACATAAGAACGGCAACCTACATCCATTTGAATCTGCTTACTATATGCGTCTCTTGGTCTCCCTCTGCGATTTTTACCCCACACAACGATTCCTCGATGTCCTACCAAGTGATCCCTTCTTTTATTCAAGGTATGCCAAAAATTCCTTTTCTCACCAATTCTATTCAGTACCTCTTCATTAGTTACGCGATCTAACCACCTAATCTTCACCATCCTTCTGTAGCACCACATTTCAAAAGCCTCTATTCTCTTCCTGTCCGCACTGTCTATCGTCCATGTTTCACTCCCGCACAAGACAACACTCCACACAAATGCCTTCAGAAAAGACTTCCTTACACTTAAATTAATGGCAATGGGTAGAAAAGCGTTTTTGAAAAAGAGAAATTTGTTAACATCGAATATTGATTTAAGCCTAAGGAAGTCCTTTCTGAAGGCATTTGTATGGAGTGTTGCCTTGTATGGGAGTGAGACATGGATGATAAACAGTGCGGACAGGAAGAGGATTGAGGCTTTTGAAATATGGTGCTACAGAAGAATGCTGAAGATTAGGTGGGTGGATCGCGTAACTAATGAGGAGGTACTGAACAGAATTGGGGAGAAAAGAAATTTCTGGCATACCTTGACTAAAAGGACAGATAGATTGGTAGGACACATTCTTAGACATCGAGGAATTGTGAATTTAGCATTAGAGGGAAGTGTGTGGGGTAAAAATCGCAGAGGAAGACCAAGAGATGGATACAGTAAGCAGATTCAGACAGATGTAGGTTGCCGTTCTTATGTGGAGATGAAGAGGCTTGCTCTGGACAGGGTATTGTGGAGAGCTGCATCAAACCAGTTTCCGGACTGAAGACCACAACAACAACAACAACAACAAATTAATATTCGATGTTAGCAAATTTCTCTTTTTCAAAAATGCTTTTCTTCCCATTGCCATACTGCATTTTATATCCTCTGTACTGCGACCGTCACATGTTATTTTACTACCCAAGTAACAAAAAATGTTCAAATGTTTGTATAGCTTATGGGACTTAACTACGGGGTCATCAGTCCCTAAACTTACAAACTACTTATGAACTAGCTAATACTAAGGACGGCACAAATATCCATGCCCGAGGGGGGGATTCGAACCCCCAACCGTATTGGCCGGGCAGACCGTGACTGGAGCGCCTCAGTCCCCTCGGCCACCGCGGCCGGCCCCAAGTAACAAAACTCATCTACCATCTTCATTGTTTTTAAGGTACTGGCAAATAAATCTTCAAAATATACAAAATTAACTGTCCACTCTAGGAATTTATTACTATGCAGCACTATAATTTTTAGGACTGCCTAGAGGAGTTTTGGTAGAATCGAAGCAAATCACTTTGTGCCGTTATCATCTTAGAAGACGCAATCCACTAATGGAGACAATACCTTCGTCACTGGACAGAGGCAAGGTAAGTGATGAATGTGAAGTAGAACAGGGCGGCACATCTGTTGGGCCTTGGGCGACAACGCCCCTGTTGAACATGGGCAGTGGAGTGGAGTTTTCTTGACAATTCATTTGTTCGTTTCCTCTTTTGTGCGTGACCATTGTCTTCTATATGGTCGGTAAGTAGGAAAGCTATTTTTGTCAATTGTTGCCTTATTTTTAGAAGCACCATTGTTACATTTTAGCAGTTCGCTCAGCTAAGCCGAGGGAGTCAAGACTGATTAAAGCATTTTTATTGCTTTTCTTAACCACGGAAAAAGATGTGCCTCTAAATTTGTTGTAACTAGATATAATAGGTAGGCCTAAGTGCTTTTCGTGTAAAGTGCAATTGTTTTTGTTGCTGTTGTGCTCTTCAGTCTTGAGACTGGTTTGATGCAGCTCTCCACCCTACCCTATCCTGAGCAAGCCTCTTCATCTCCACATAAGAACGGCAACCTACATCTGTTTGAATCTGCTTACTGTATCCATCTCTTGGTCTTCCTCTGCGGTTTTTACCCCAAACACTTCCCTCCAGCCACGTTGAAGTAGCCGAGCGGTCTAAAGCACCTCGCTGCGGAGCGCGCGGTTGCTCGCCGTGGAGGTACGAATCCTCCCTGGGGCATGGGTGTGTGTGTTTGTCCGTAGGTTAGTTTACCTAGGTTTAAGTAGTTTGTAAGCTACGGACTGATGACCACGCAGTTTGGTCCGATAGATTTACAGACATTTGAACATTTTTGAACTTCCCTCCAAACAGTGCAATTAGTAATTCCAATTTAGTATTGTGCTGAGTGGTGTAGCTATCATAGAGCTAGGCGGGGCAGTGCCCCAGGGCCTCCTGAGCTCAAGGGGCCCCTCCGCCTCCGTGAGCGACGTTCCAAAATAGTTACAGTGGAGCGTCGATTTATTTATTTATTTATTTACCCTGCCTTCCATCATCACCCCTTCCCCTCAAACTAAGTTTCCCACAGTAGCCGGACTGGGCCACTGGCGAGGAACATTTCTTCTAACGGGATCTCATACGACGCCACTCGGTGCCGCTGCAGACCGGCCAAGTCGCCAGTCGCTGTGTACAACAATCGACACACTGCAGTTGGCGTAGCAGCAGTCGGCCGCGGTGGCCGAGGGGACTGAGGCGCTCCAGTCATGGTCTGCACGGCCACTACGGTCGGGGGTTCGAATCCCCCCTCGGGCATGGATATTTGTGCTGTCCTTAGTCTTAGCTAGTTCGTAAGTAGTTTGTAAGCTTAGGGACTGATGACCCCGTAGTTAAGTCCCATAAGTTCTACAAACATTTGAACATTTTATGCGTAGCAGCAGACGTAGCGTCAACATCAAAGCTGCTCGCAGCAACAGCTGCGCCTTACAAGTCGTTGGGAGCCCATAGTAGATGCGCAAAACGGAGATTTTTGTCTGCTTTGCGCATTACGCCACTGCCGAGAAGCAGTTCCATCGCGTTGACATTAATAATACCGAATTGTGCTGTTGCAATCTACATCTACATGAGATACTCTGCAAATCACATTCAAGTGCCTGGCAGAGGGTTCATCGAACCACCGTTATATATCTTCCATTCCATTCTCGAATAGCGCGCGGGAAGAAAGAACATCTGAATCTCTCCGTTCGAGCTCTGATTTCTCGTATTTTATTCTGATGATCATTTCTACCTATGTAAGTGGAAGTCAACAAAATATTTTCGCATTCGGAGGAGAATTTTGGTGATTTGAGTTTCGCAAGTAGTCTGTGAAAACTGTAATAAAAGTCCCTTCAAACATTTTGAAAAGACCCTGAAACGTGTACTCGATGGATTCAGCTTTATAGAAGAAGTGATAATTTCAATATTAAAATTGCTAGTATTCGTAACACGGATTTTAAAAAGGACGATTATTTACTTGATCTTTACACTATCTCTAATAGTTACTGAGACTTCACACAAAGAAAGATCTTAAACTTAACTACAGTTCCTAGATTGCACCACTTTAGAGCCACTTCTGTTGCGATTTCGTCTCCTTTCAAATCAAGAAATGCCAGAAGATTGTGAAACACATAAAGGTGCACTTAACAAGCTAGCTTCACTGACACCAAGGAAAGAAAAAAATGAGTCTTAGCACACAGACTTAATTAAAATCAAACTGACTACTTTGTAATTGTGTACCGATATTATTACTGTAATGTACTACAGCTTTATTGTGGACATAGAGTATATGACCAGGAAGCTGATTCAGGAATACAAAACATCAGGTCTAAATGTCAACATAAATGGAACGAAATACATAGTAATTGGTGGAATAAATGAAGACTTAATATTAGAAGAAGGGATGGGAACTATAACAACTAAGGAGGAATATAAATATTTAGGAGTGGAAATTACAAATGATGGGAAGCAGGAAAAATAAATTAGATTATGCAGGAAAGACAACAATTTCCTTGTTGAATGGAATTCTCTAGGACAAACACATAACTACAGATAACAAATAAGGATATATAAAACAATAGTTCGGAATATTATTACATATAGTTCAGAAGTGTGGACAACTAAATGGCAACTGAAATCAAAATTATTAGCCACAGAAATCGATTTCTGGAGACGTGCAGCAAGAATATCAAGAAGAGAAAGAATAAAAAATGAAGTAATCAGAGAAAAAATGAAATGTAAAAATTCAATTATTGAATTCATCGAGCACAAACATCTAAAATGGTATGGGCACGTCAGAAGAATGGGACAAGAAAGGCTCCCAAAATGCATACTCGACTGGACACCGAACGGAAGAAGAAAAAAGGGACGACCACCTACCACATGGATGCAGGAAGTTCAGCCAGCAATCAGGAAGAACAACGTTTCTGAGGACTTATGGGAGGACAGAGAAGAGTGGAGAACATTGATTAGTAACTTAATGTAATCTCATACAGGTGCTGGATAAATGTACTTACATTGTAAAACCAGAATAAAGGAAAAAATTCTACTACAGCTACGAAAACGTAGCCCGTGCCTCCGACGCTTACCGACAATTACAGATGAAAACTCGTATCTCTGCTAGAATTTGCAGTCTAACAGTTTGAGACATTGTATTACTCCAGTAGGTATTCTTTCGTTCTTGTGCGTGAGGAAACATGAACGAAATCAAAATGTTTCAAATGTTTGTATAGCTTACGGGACTCAACTACGGGGTCATCAGTCCCTAAACTTACAAACTACTTATGAACTAACTAATCCTAAGGACGACACAAATATCCATGCCCGAAGGGGGATTTGAACCCCCGACCGTAGTGGCCGTGCAGACCGTGACTGGAGCGCCTCAGTCCCCTCGGCCACCGCGGCCGGCTAAACGAAATCCCCACGACTTGCAAAACGCTACTCATTAAATTCGTCATACACAGTGAGGCGCGAGAAATAATTTAGAATTTGTTCTAGGACTAATAGTATTCACGTCACGAGAAATGGAAAAACTCTCAACCTTCTTTTAAAAAAATAAAATAATATGATTATTGTTCAACAGAATGTATCAAGACAAACTATTACCCGGCCGCAGTGGCCGAGCGGACTGCGGCGCGCCAGTCACAGTCTGCACGGCCGCTACGGTCGGGGGCTCGAATCCCCCTTCTGGCATGGATGTTTGTGTCGTCTTTAGTATAAGGTAGTTCACGTAGTTTGTAAGTTTAGGGACTGATGACCCCGCAGTTAAGTCCCTCAAGCTTAACAAACATTTGAATTTCGAAATTAGGCTGACAGGTACGGAACAATAAGCTAACAGCGAAGTAGTTTAGCGAGAGTAAGTTGTCGGCACCGACAAAGGTCCACCTCCTGTCACTGACTTGAATGTTCCCGGTTTGCTTCACAGCAGGGGCCATGGTTTCGAGGTTGTGTAATACTTCTTCACTGTTTATTTTTTACTAGCTTCTTAATGCGACTTCATTCGCCTCGTATGGAATAATTTCGGAAACTATCCCATGGGGTAGTTTTATCTGTATGTTCTACCCAGGTCCAACTCTATCCCTCAGCACAATTTCATCCAAAATCTACCCAGGAATTTATGAAAGCATAACAAACAAACAAACATTCACAGTTATTTTCAGAGTACGATTAAATATTAGCTGCTGCGTGACACAATAATTTAGTTTGTAGTATTTAGGTTTACCTCATTATGTCTTCCAGTGAGCGGTAAGAATCTGATGATGAAGTAGTTTTGCACTGTATACTGTAGTTTTAGTTTAAGGAGGGCCCTAGCGTCATTTTTGCCCTGGGGTCCTCGGTGATATAGCTAAGGCAATGATTGTGCTTGCAGGTTGCTCGTAAGTTAGAAGATTTCTCCATCAACAATGCAGATAGAAAAAATGATTGTATTATAATCTCCCGGTATTACGTGAAAATTTGGGAAGTCTCAAATAAGAACGTGTCTTTCCAATGAGTAGAATAAAAAAAAAAAAAAAATTTAAAAAAAATTAAAAAAAAAAAAAAAAAATTAAAAAAAAAATAATAAATAAAAATAAAAAGCGAAGAAAAGTGAAGTGATACAGCGATGAAAGTCAGAGACGAAAGAATACACTGGTCAGTACAATTAGGGGATAATTTGAGTTACCTATGTTCTGAAGTATTGTCATAGACTGAATGAACTAAAATGGTTCGACGTCTTTCTGTCGGTTCTACGGAGTGGAGACATTACGGCAGTCGAGATAGTCTTAATAACATAAACTTGCTGCAGAGGAGGTTTTTGTTGGCCTGTGTTTCCAAACGAATTACACGAGCAGTTGGGTTGCGATATTGTAGTGAGAAGGTAGTGCAATGCACCAACAATGTGACTTACCCGAAGTTATGGCATGGAGAGCCATAGGAAGGTTAGAAGCAGGACAGACACAGGGGGAGGCGGCTGCAGCTATTGTAGTGTTCCAAAGTGTAATTTGCAGGACCTGGACGCGACTTGAGACACCAGGACCCGTTAAAAGAAGGCAACGCCAAGGTCGTCCACGGGTAACATCAGCAAGAGATGCCCGTTATCTCCGGTTAACAGCTCGTCAAGGCAAGAGGCTGAATGCAACTCAGCTGCAACGTACCCTCCAGGCAGCAACAGGACGCGCAATATCAACACAGGCAGTCCGAAATTGCCTTCGGGAATGTGACCTCTACATACGGAGGCATATTCTGTGCGTCCCATTAAAACCACGACACGGTTTAGCCGCAGAAATGGGCGGAGTAACGTAAGTATTGGAGTCGGGTTCTGTTCACAGATGAGTCAAGAGTTTGTGTTCAATCGTTGTTCCCGCATCTGGAGAGAACGTGAAACTCGGTTCACTCCTGCTTATGTACAGCAAACATCACCATATCATAGTGGTGCACGAATGGTAAGAGCAGGAGTCATGGTTGGCGGACCTACGGGCCTCTATATCGTTCAGAATGGCGCTTTTACTGCTAAGAGGTATAGATCCTTCGATTTTTATTGTGCCCTTCTCTGCTGCCATAGGAGATGGGTTCCTTCTGGTGGACGAAAACACTCGTCTCCACAGAGCTGCACTGGCGGACAACATGCTTGAAGCTGAGGGAATTGAACGAATGGAGTGGCCAGCCAGTTCAATCTACTCAAACCTGATTGAGCATGTCTGTGACGCACTTGACAGACGCATTGCAGTCAGCCTAGCACCTCCCACAACGATTGCAGAGCTGGATATTGCACTCGTGGAAGAATTGCCAAATATCCCTCAAGAGCTGATATATATCCTCATTACTGCCCATGCCACGTAGTTGTGCATCTGTACACATCATATTAGCGGGCAACGAGAATGACTTTCTCAGTATTACGGTGGCCCCACGGTGCCTCTCTCTAAGTAAACGCCATGTAAACCGCAAGTAAAGATTTGAGACAGCAAAATATCGTACTGTATCACACACAAATTATAATTGTAACCAATATCTGAATAAAATACGATACCATATGTATATTGTGCATGATCTCTCACCTGATCTCCTAATTGTTTCGAACATTGAATATTATAAGGATAACATGCATCCAGTGGCGTTTCTTTCAAATTAGCAAACGAAGAGCAGCGTGTTGCCTGGGTGTATACAGTATATACATTCCATTAGTATGTTAGTGCATCGCCTTATTCTTCTTATGTTTAAAAATGTTCAAATGTTTTATAATCCTATGGGACCAAACTACGTTGGTCATCAGTCCCAAGTCTTACAAACTACTTAACCTAAGTGAAACTAACCTAAGGACAACACACACACATCCATGTCCAAGGGAGGATTCGAACCTCCGACGCGGGAGGCCGCGCGATCCGTAACGTGGCGCCCCAGACCGCTCGGCTACTCTCGCGCGGCTCTTCTTCTGTCCAGTGCCTTGTGCTCCACTCTCTGACCATTTCACTTGTGTCTTTAGCGAATTAGGCCTGTAGTTTAGTTTCCACGCAGCTCAGTACTTGAGGCGCCATACCTCCTGGATAGTTTCTCCTTTAATAATGTAATTTTCAAGGTATGTGTAGTGGAATATTAGGAAACAGTGAAAAGTGTTGCAGATATCGTAGTAAAGACGAAATAAAGTAAAAACTGATATGTGACTTTGCTTTCGTCATTTGTTGGAGTTGTCAGCGAGAAAAATTTCTTAGAGGTTTAAAATTATATGTTAAACTTTTTGTAAGTCGGTAAGTGCTCTCGCCTCAAATAGAGAATGAAAATCTTGTAAGTGAACTTGCAACAATATCTATTTAGCACGAGCTTGTAAAAGAGTTAAATTACCCAGATCGAGCGAAAGAGTTTGCGCAAGCAAAAGCCAGGAAGGCTAGATTTGTCTACTTCATTTTTTTAATGATGAGTTTCTTATTTTGTTCAACGGAACATCGTTATTGTAAACATTTTTCAAAGCAAATTGATATGTACATTTTTTGTAATTGTAATTTTTTGTTCCACAGAATACATTATCGGTGCGCAACCGTAAAGAAATATTTTATTTATGGTTACTCTGAATTCCCATAGTGTATTAAGAACTAGAATTGTTTAAATCATAAATGTAAGAAACGTTTCGTGCCAAGTTTCCACACTCACAAACAAATGGACATATTTCAACATTACCAAATTTTTAAAAGTGAGACGCGTCACTAAGGATTACGATATCGACTGGATGTTAAACCTTCCTATAGATCGCCATGGGTAAAGTAGCACTAGTTCAGAAATATTCATTTATCTCATAGCCAGTGAGATCAGTGCTCCTAGCGTTGGATACAGTGAGCTCAAAAATAGTCTGGCAGCAGTACTGTGTTTTACCATGTTATTACCAAGTCGTGACGCTCCACTCCACATTGGTCAACGCATACGTCACACTCCATCCAGTTGCCAGTATTATGTGTTTACAAAGAATTTAACATACTGAAATTTCTATCGTTTGTTGAGTAGCTTCCGTAGAAACCAGGGCCGGCGCAAGGCACGTGCGAAACGTGCGGCCGCACGGGGCGGCACTTCCGAGGGGCGGCAAATCTGACGCCCCCTTTTTTTCTTTATTTTATTATTATTATCTCTATATATTAAAGGAAGTGTCCCGATTGACTGACTGACTGATTGACTGACTGACTGACTCATCATCGCCCAGCCCAAACCACTGAAGATAGAAACTAGAAATTTGTGGAGGGTGTAGATATTCCACTGTAGGCGTCATTTAAGAAGCGATTTTTCGATATTGCGTCCGTAAGGGGGTGAAATTGGGGATGAAACGTTTTTTGAAAATACGTAGCTACTTAGACAATTTTTAAGCTAGAACTACAAAATTTCGGATTTTCATTCAGGGTTCGAATTAAAAAGACACGTGTTTCGGCATTTTTTGAAATTCGACAAATAAGGGGGTAAAATAGGTAACACAAAAAAATTGATTTTCAAAAATATGTTGCTGTTAACTCAAATTCTAAGCTACAACTACGAAACTTTGGATATGGAATCTTGGTCAGGATTAAAAATCTATGATTTTTAGTATTTTTGGAAATTCAACAAGTAAGAAGGTTAAATAGAGGATCAAAAATTCTTTTTGAAAACACGTTGCTATTGATACAATTTTGACGCTAGAGCTGCAAAAATTGAGATTTGTATAGTTGGTTAGACGTTAAAAAATACGTGTTTCGGTATTTTTGGAAATTCAACCATCAACGGATTCAAATTGGAGAGGGGGTGTTTTCCGAAAATATGTTGCTATTTGGGCAATTATGAAGTTAGAACTACAAATTTTCGGATTTGGATTCGGGGTTCAAATTTAAAAGACACGTGTTTCGGTATTTTTGGAAATTCGACCAATAAGGGTGTGACATACGAGTTGCAAAAATTGATTTTCAAAAATATGGCGCTGTTAACTCAAATTTCAAGCTATAACTACGAAACTTAAGTTATGGATTCTTCATCAGGATTAAAAAGAAACAACTGGTGCAGACCAACCAGCCTACGCATGCGAAGCAGCGGGGGTTCAGCTAGTTACATATATATTTTTAGGACAAACTCAACATTCATGCCCAAGAGGGGATTCGAAACCAAACCTCGGATGGAGCGGCTTCGGAAACTGTGGCATGGCGCCTCGACTACCTGCCAGCCGCCCCTGTTGAACAAGGAGACGGAGGAGGACTAATTTCTTCCCCGCCACTGTGGCAGCAAAAAATGTTCAAATGTTTGTTATGCTTAAGGGACTTAACTGCGGGGTAATCAGTTCCTAAACTTACAAACTACTTATGAACTACCTTATACTAAAGACGACACAAACATCCATGCCCGACGGGGGATTCGAACCCCCGACGGCGGACGGCCGCGCGCACCGCAACACGGCGCTCCAGTACGTGCGGCTAAAACTGCCGCCGCCTGTGGCAGCACCGTCGTGTTTACGCCGGAGGAAAGGAGAGGGGAAGCAGTCTGTCGTACACGCCAGAAGAAGAAATCTTATTTGAAAATTCGAATGCAATGTTCGATACTGCGGTTACGTGTTAAGCCTGAAGGGATATTAAGACATCGGTAGTAAGCCTGGCATAAGTTGGGTTTCGACGTATTTTTGGAAATTTGTGTTCAAATGTTTGTAAATCTATCGGACCAAACTGTGTGGTCATCAGTCAGGTGCTTACAAACTACTTAAACCTAGGTAAAATAACCTAAGGACAAACACACACACCCATGCCCCAGGGAGGACTCGAACCTCCACGGCGAGCAACCGCGCGCTCCGCAGAGAGACGCTTTAGACCGCTCGGCTACTCCACCGCGGCGAAATTTTTGCTTTCTGCTTCTGAGTGATTATCGGACGTTTTGATTTGAGGCATGAAACTCCCCAATTGTGCGATTGGATTCACGATTTCCTATCAGAAAGGACACAGTTCGTTGTAATTGACGGTAAGTCATCGAGTAAAACAGAAGTGATAACTGGCGCTCCCCAGGAAAGCGATATAGGTCCCCTACTCTTCCTTGTGTTTATAACGATTTAGGAGACAATCTGAATAGCTCCCTTAGACTGTTCGCGGATGATGCTGTCGTTTATCGGTTAGTGACGTCAACAGAGGACCGAAAGCAACTGCAAAGCGATTTAGACAATATTTTTACATGGTGCGAAAATTGGCAATTGACTCTAAATAAAGAAAAGTGTGAAGTAATACACATGACCACTAAACGAGATCCGCTGAACTTCAATTACGTGATAAATCATTCAAACCTTAAGGTCGTAAATTCTGCTAAACCTAGGAGTTACAATTACGAAGAACTTAGACTGGAGAGAACATATAGAAAATATTGTGGGGAAGGCGAACCAAAGATTACGTTTCATTGGCAGAACGCTTCGAAGATGCACCAGCTCCACCAAAGAGACTGCACACTTGTGCGTCCTCTCCTGGAGTACTGTTGCGCATTGTGGGACCCTCACCAGGAGGGACTGACGGAAGGCATTGAGAAGATTCAGAGAACGGCAGCTCGTTTTGGTTTATCACGTTACGGGGGGGAAAGCGTCACGGAAATGTTGAACGAATTGTGGTGGAAATCATTAAAAGAAAGACGTTATTTATTGCGGCGTGATCTGTTTGCGAAGTTTCAATCACCGACTTTTACTTCTTAATGTGATATTTTGCTAGCTCCCACCTAATTAGGGAGACATGACCATCCCAATAAAATAAGAGAAATCAGATCGAAAACTGAACGATTTAAGTGGTCTTTCTTCCCGCGCGCTATTAGAGAAATGTTATTAAAGTGGTTTAATGAACCATCTGCCAGGCACTTAAATGTAATTTGGAGAGTATCTATGTAGATGTAGATGTCTCCGCCTGAATGAACAACAATTAAACTGACCTGGACTTCTGTTTTATAATATTACTCGCACACTATCACTTTGCCAACATTTATAATGCGTGAGAATCCGTTTCATCTAAGCAAACTCTTGGTCGCTTTGATTCCGATGAAAACGCGACATAGTATGGTCTTTTACCAACATGCTCTCTCGTCCGGCAACGGCGGAGGGGCCGAGCGAATTGAGGCGCTATGCTCCGATGTGCGAGACCATTCTCCTTCGGGGGTTCGAATCCCCCCTCGGGCATGGATGTTTGTGTTGTCTTTAGTATGAGGTAGTTTATAAGTAGTTTGCAAGTTTAGGGACTGATGACCCCGCAGTTAAGTCCCATAAACTTAACAAACATTTGAACCTCGCGTCCGCACAAAACAACGGAGTAGTTTATGATGCACTGGTTCAGATATCAGAAAAAAGTTCAAATGTTTGGTGAGCTTAAGGGACTTAACTGCGGGGTCATCTGTCCCTAAACTTACAAACTACTTATGAACTAACTTATATCAAAGACAACGTAAACATCCATGCCCGAGGGAGGACTCGATCCTCCGACGCGGGAGGCCGCGCGATCCGCAACGTGGCGCTCCAGACCGCTCGGCTACTCCCGCGCGGCATATCAGATGAATTCGATGGTATGGCCGCTCACGAAGCGACGTCACTTGCGAATCAAATAAAAAAATACACCTTTCTCACTTCTCTAGTAATCTGATACGACCTTGTGCTTCACATCAGCGTAGTCAGTAAGACCCTCCAGATCATTGACATAAAAGTTTCTGAGGCCGTGGAAATGCATGAAAAAACGAAAGCATGTTTTGAGACCTGCGGAACAGAAGAAAAGTTTGTCTCTCTTGACGGATTCCAAAGAATTGGCTACAGAATTAGAGCTAGAAGACCTAACGTTACCAAGGATAAGTGTCTCCTGGCAACGAAGTAAGAAGCCAATAAACTTTATCTGTGAAGAAAGGCATGAGAGAACAGATGACCCAACAAAACGTTACAAGATTGAATTCTACTATTATGTTTTAGACATAGAACGGTATCTTTGGATAAGAGATTCAATCAACTGAAATCTCATTGCGTTTATTTTTATTTTCTCTGCGACATTGGCGAGCTGAAGAATGCACCTCCTGACAGCCTGGATACAAAGTGTAGAAACCTCGCAGCGATTTTGCAAGATCATGAGTCAAGTGACAATAATGCGCTGGAATTGAGGGAAGACCAAAAATTCCTTCAACATTGTTGAAACCTGGAATAGGTCCAAAAGAGACTTTGAAGTTTATAGGAGGACATTTTTTTGCCCTAATGTTAACATTGCTCTGAGAATTCAAACTTTCAAATGTTTGTATAGCTTATGGGACTTAACTACGGGGTCATCAGTCCCTAAACTTACAAACTACTTATGAACTACTTACGAACTAGGACGGCACAAATATCCATGCCCGAGGGGGGATTCGAACCCCCGACCGTAGTGGTCGTGCAGACCGTGACTGGAGCGCCTCAGTCCCCTCGGCCACCGCGGCCGGCTTTGAGAATTCTCCTAAACTCCCAGTGTCAGTTGCGAGTGGAGAGAGGAGTTTCTCAAAACTGAAATTGATAAAGACATATCTCCGATCAACGATGATCCAAACTCGTTTGAATGATCATGTAACAATATCGATTGAGCACGAGCTTGCAGAGGACTTAAATTACACAGATCGCGTGAAAGAGTTTGCACAAGCAAAAGCCAGGAAGGTTCGATTCGTCTAATATTTTTTTAAAAATTTTATATTATGATCAGTGTCTTGGTTATTTACTGTGTTGTTTCTTATTTTGTTCAACATTGAATAGTTATTGTAAATATTATTGATCAAACCAAATTATCGTTAAATTGCAAATATATTTTGTTTTCCACTGAAAAATGTTTAAGTTAATTCTAAGTTCATGGCGGGATTAGCTGAGCGGTCTAAGACGCTGCATTCATTATGCGGCTGGCCCCAGCGGAGGTTCGAGTCCTCCCTCGGACATGGGTGTGTATATTTGTCCTTAGGATAATTTAGGGTAAGTAGTGTGTAAGCTTAGGAACTGGTGACCTTAGCAGTTAAGTCCCATAAGTTTCCACACACATTTGTACATAGTTGTAAATTCACAAGGCTTATTAAAATTAGCTCACTTCTTCAATCAGGTTTGACTCCATTTTTGAGCTAGTGCCCAGCGACTGATTTGTACAAATCTGTTGAGAATGTCACCAATCAGTCCAAATTTTTGTTTTTATTTTTCAGATCTACATTGATTTCGGGCACAGTGTGGCTATTCTCAATGCTTGAAAGTAACTGTCAACATGACAGTTTATATGTAAGCACATATTAAAAGCTTTGAGACTGCGATTGATTGCTGACATTTCCTACAAATTTTTTAAATAACATTCCACAGACTTAAAAAAAAGGGGGGGCGGCAATTTAGCAGCTCGCACGGAGCGGCACTTGGGCTTGCGCCGGCCCTGGTAGAAACTAACTCATATACAATGGCAGCAATCTGTTCTGAAAATTTTAATACTACTAAACAAAATAGGACGTGGAATAACCGTAGGCCTACTGCTGCAACATAACAGCAGAAAAAGGCGCGAGTTGTATGAAATGTATACGTGAGCTATATTTTTATTCAGAACTAGTGTCTCTACCACATTAAATGTAATGAATAAATTGCATTGCAGTGGACAGACACATAAAGGTGTAAAAACAAGTATCGAGGCATGTGATATAAGCATCATTTTCCATACAGCATGCTTATCTATTCATTGAGCTCCAAACTGAAATCAGTCAATACAAACAAGAGGAAAATATGGAAAATGAGAAGTGCCGTCTACATCAGTGCAATTTATTCATTAAATGAAATGTGACAGAAACACTCATCCTGAATAAAAATACGAGGTATGTCCACAAAGTAAGTTCCGTTTGGGTATGTAAAACAAAAGGGTACAGATACAGAAAAATATTTATTGTACAAAAATATACAACTATTAAACTACTTTTCTACATAGCTTCCGAAATTTTGTAGGCATTTGTCACAGCGTGGCAGAAGTCTTTGTATGCCTTCTTCGTAGAAGGTAGCCGCCTGTGTATTTAGCCATCTGGTAACATGTTCTTTCAGGTCGTCATCATCGCTGAAGTGTTGACCACCATGGACAGGTTTTAGGTGTAAGAAGAAAGTCGCTAGGAGCGAGGCTGAACGGAGGATGATCAAACATGTCCCAGTGAAATTCCGGTAAGAGGTGTTTGGTCACATTCGCCTTGTGAGGTCGGGCGGTAACGTGAAGAGAAAAAGAAAACTCCTTTCATCTCTTCTTACACCTAAAAACTGTCCTTGGTGGTCAGCACTTCAACGATGATGAGCTGAAAGAACATGTTTGCCACATGGTTGAATACACAGGCGGCAACCTTCTATGAAGAAAGCACACAAAAACTTGTCCCACACTATGACACGTGCCTACAAAATTTCGGAAGTTATGTAGAAAAGTAGTTGAACAGTTGTAGATTTTTATACAATAAATATTTTTTCTGTATATGTACGCGTTCGGTTTATATAACCAAACGGAAATTACTTAGTGGACATGCCTCGTATTTCATCTATAGATCTGATCTCTAATTCCTTTCCTTTGAGTTCTCTACAACTATAAGCGACACAGTACTTCACCACTGTGTATTTATTATAGTACTCAATCGTTCATAACTTATTTTATAAGGACAGAAAGCACGATTAGAGATTAGATTAGATTAGATTAATACTTGTTCCTTAGATCATGTATACGACATTTCGTAATGATGTGGAACGTGTCAGAACAACACGACCAATATGCCGCCAGTCTAACCATAACATACTGTTACATATTTCAAAGATCCAGAGAACCACAGATGTGTACAGTAGTTTTATACTGAAGACCCAAAGATACTGTTATAGGTATGCGTATGCAAACACAGACGGCGCTGCGGTCGGCACCGCTTAAAGAAGGCAACATCTGCTGCTAGCGTCAGCTCGGTTCTGTTGCTACAATGACACGATTTGAGTGAGTCTGAAGTGTGGTTATAGTCGGCGCACGAGAGATGGGACATAACATCTCAGCGATGAGGTGGGAATTTTTCCCATCCGACGACTTCACGAATATACCGTGGATATCGCGAATCCGAAAAGTCATCAAACCATCAAACCTTCGACCATAAATTTATCCATGTTATTTGGATTTTTCTGAGGTCTGCGACTGTATAAGCATTTTTTGAATAATTGATGCTGCAGCAGTCACTATTTACTAATATTTTTATTGGCACGACGCGTTTCGGCACCACGCTGCCATCATCGGGTGCATTTTTTACAGTTACTGGTTACATTATTGACTTGTTATATTTTGTGTTGTGGATGCCAGTGACGAAACGCGTCGTGCCAATAAAAATATTAGTAAATAGTGACTGCTGCAGCATCAATTATTCCAAAAAACCTTCGACCGCTGCGGCCGCAAAAAGATCCTGTAAGAACGGGACCGACGACGAATTGTTCAACGTGACAGAAGTGCAACCCTTCCACAAGTTGTTGTCGATTTCAGCGCTGGGCCATCACAGTGTTTCCAGATCGAATATGCGAAATTTTCCCCATTTTTCCACAATATCTGAAACCTATATGTTCCTTCAAACTATTATTTATCAGTGTTGACAGCTTGAAGAAATGGAATAAAGTGTTTAGAGCCGTAAAATTGCCACACATATAAAAAATATTACACATCTAAAATGTTATTTTGAAAATAAAACGCAGAACATGACCAAAAAAATTAAAAAGAAGTATGCTCTAGCGAACCAAAATTGCTTTCTTCCACCTTTTTTCCATCATTCTATTGACTTACCAATACATGGTACAGTAAATTCAGAAATATGTGAGAGAGCTAGCTGTCAAATGTAGGAGGGTCATTCAATAATTAAAGAGACAAATTAGTCTGGAGAAAAAAAGAGTTTATTTTTACAAAACAATACGTTTTCTACTTTTTAACTTAATCCCCTCGAACATTTATGCACTTATTCCAACAGGCTACAAGCTTTTTTATTCCGCCTGTAAAGAACTCTATCTTGATGTTTGAACCAATTTCCCACAAACTTTTTCACGTCCTCGTTGTCCTGGAACCTCGCCCCACGTAATGTCTCCTTCAGTGCACCAAACAAATGGAAATCACTAGGTACAAAATCAGGGCTGTAAATGGGGATGAGGCAGTACTTACCAACCCATTTTGTCGATGGTTTTACTGGTTAGTTGAGCAATATCAGGACGTGTGTTGTCTTACTGAAGAATCAACCCTCTCCTCTGAGATCCACGACGATTCCGCCTAATGACTGGCTTCACCTTGTTTAAAAGCAAATCCGAGTAGTATTGGCCGTCCACTGTACGTCTTTCTCGAGATAATCACAAAGAATCTGGACCTTGCGCGTCCTAAAACACTCTCAAAAAGACTTTTCCAGCTGATGCCCGGATTTTGAGTTTTATCGTAACAGGTGAGTTGGTGTGCTTCCACTCCATGCTTTGGCTTTTTGAGTCTGGCTCATATTAGTGTACAGAAGTTTCAGCACAAGTTAAAATTTTGTTTAGGAAACCCTCACCTTCTGATTAACAACATTCCTTTAGCTCTGTGCATACTCTCAACCATGTTTCCTTGTGTAGCCGAATCAACTCATTTGGGATCCAACTTGCACATGTTTCCTGATACTTCAGCTTGGTAGAGATAATGATATGATCTGTACCAGTTCTTACTTGCACACCTTATCAATTATCATTCCCACAGTCATACGGCGTTCGGCACGAATAATGTCATCAGTTCGACTTTCAAGTGAGGCTGTTGAAACTGCCACTGGTCGCCGAGAACGGTGTTCATCAGTCACTGAGTCGAGACTGTTTTTCAATTATTCTACCCACTTGTAATTCATACAACCTTCACCATAAACGTTAGACCTTTCTACAGTATATATTCACTGGTTTCTCAACTTCAGCATGTAAAAAAAGAATAACAGAATGTTGTTTAACTAATATGGAACATTCAAGCAGTCTCGTCATTTTTGAGGTTATAAACAAAATAATATTGATACACCAGCTTATCAAGGCTCATCCCAGTGATACCAACTTAAAGCCGAAAAAGTACTAAACTTGCCCTACCAACAGTTTTTTCCGCAGTCCAATTTGTCTCTTTAATAAATGACCCTTGTACAATTAAATTGGTATAATGTAAACATGTTTTCAATTTCTTGATAAGATTGGAAATATAAATTTTCTCTGTCATAAAAATTACACTTGAATGATGTATTAGAGTGAACATATTTTTATCTGGCACAGTAAATGAAATTATGTGGCAATGTAAGGTATGGGAAATCCTGGGAGGGGTTGCCAAATTAAAGGTATGCAGATGGATATAAAATAAGGTGGGGGGGGAGAAAATGGAAGGGGAAGGAAATTTCTGGCAGGATTTGCCAAATGAAAGGTAAAGGTAGGCTTAAAAAATAGGATAAGGATAAATCCTGGCAGGGTTTGCCAAATGAAAGGTGTAGGTGGGGAGAGAGAAAAGTGGGGAGAATCTTATGGGGAGTATTTTATATGAAATGACAGGAGTAGCTGACGCTCCAAAAAAGGCAATAACTTGAACTCTAAGGCTCAAGTGAACTGTCCTAAATCCATATATGAAACCCCTCCACCATTAGTGATAAATGATACTATAACTAAGCTGAATAATTTCAATATTTTCTTAATTTGAAATAACATTTATTCACTAAGGAACCTTGTACACAACAGTGTGTAAGGCATTCCGGCACCTGATCCCTAAATAAATCGTTTTCCCAATAATCAGGAAATGCAGCGAACCCTGTGGCGCACTAGCGAGTGCAAGCGGTACGCTACCAGACACTGGAGTGTGGCAAGGACAGTTTCGGCAGCGGTCCGCAGCAGTGTGCAGTGACAACTGTAATCGCGGCCACGAGCAGCAACTCCATTTCGTATTTCAGAAGTGATACACAGCTGCTGACCCTTGTGGGCCTCAGTGTAAACGATCTCATTAGTTCTGCTAGTCTTGCCACTTCAGCCAACATGTACTTCTACACGGGGTCGCTGACTGCTCAGGTGACACCAGAACTGGGGCAAGGATCGCTATTTGACAATCGATGCGACTAACTGAAGACAGGCTGATCTTATTCTCGGTTTTCCAACACTCAGCACAAAGGTTCAAGTTTCAGAACAATGTCCGAACGTTGTCACAAACTCTTAAGTCCAGCGAAGCCAAACAAGCAATATAAGCAATATTTGGAGCAGAAGTGAAGTGACTGCACTTAGAAGCGTCTACTCTCTCCCTTTGTCCATACAAAAGTCCACAACTGAAATCCACATTCTTCTGTCCTGCTAGTCAAAAGCAACACGCTCACTAAACAAAGAGTTCCAATCCTCTTCGAGATAGCAACTTCCGACCCCGGGCCGCCTTAATGATACTTGGCAACGGGGTGCGAAAAATCAGCTAGCGCTCTCCCCCCTCCCCTTTTTCCACCAACGTGGAAAAGAAACATAACATTTACTTTTTATGTTCCATTTCTTTTATTTAATACATAAAAATACAGGAACATTTTCAGACACTAAATTCATTTTTTACTGGTTTTTAAATCGGCAAACTTTTTTGAAATAATCTTTTTTTACTTTGGATTCGATACTTATGGTGACCAAGTTTGTCAGTCTATGTTGGGTCATGGTTGATCGTAAATAGTTTTTTATTATTTTAAGTTTGGAAAGTAACCTTTCGCCTTCTTCTACTGTCACAGAAAGTGTCAAATATATGTGCAAAGCTGATGAAACATTTGGAAACACACACAATAAATTATTAGAATTAATAAAATTTCTTTACAAAAAATGAAGGAAGCAATTCCAACTCATTTCTTTACGATAAAATAAAGGAAACAATTCGAACTTATTAAGCAGCTCTTCCCGATCAATATCCGATCTATTTTCATGTGTTAACTTTTGTTCAAGGTTGAGACATTGTGTTTTTCCTTGCTCTCTGGCCAATTCTCTCCAGCTTTCAATGTTTTTGAAAAATGAAAACCCGTTGTTGTGTTTTGTCAAGAAATAGAATCTTTCATTTATTTATAAGATCGCAGTGTCAAGTAAAAGATAATAAAAATTACTTTAAACTTTGTTTTTTAGTCTAATATGGACTCATCTGAAGTTTTGTAGTCTACATGTCGTTTTCGAGGAGGTGGACGAGCAGTTTCTTTGAATTTAGTTTCACATTCTAAATCTTTATCAAGCAATTTTGACTCAACTAGCATTAGTTCAAATTCACTCTGTCGGTATACACCATTTCGCTTTTGACCAGTTCTATCATTTTGGCCTCCAAATAAACAATAACGTCAGACCTTTGCAGAATTTTGCTTACAGAGTTAATATTTGATAAAATGTTGCACTATATTACAAATGAACGTATGGACATGTAAGACTTTAATTTTGACATAAATGAACTCGCTATGCTTTAGCGTCTCTGTCATGTCCGATGGAGGACTCGAAACTCTGGCGGGAGCGGTGGCGTCCTCCAGGGTGACATGGCGCCTAAGGCCCCCTACACACGGTCCGATTTGTCGGGACTAATTTATCGGCGGTACGATAAATTGGATGTGTGGAGGCGCTTCCGACCAACTTCGCTTGTCGGGTGGTCGGTCAGACCTGGCCGTCCGACATCCGACCCCCGACCCCCTCCCCCCGTACCACTTCACCCGAAAAATTGTACCGTGTATAGCGCTTCCCGACCAAATTCCATGCCTGCGGTCGTCTGCACAGCGAACACGCGAAAACAAAAACAGTTCGACAAACAGACAGTAGAAAAGGGTGGCGCTGCCTGCCGTTGGTCGGATCGTGTGTAGGCTGCTACCAATTGATTGGTTCGTTAGACATCTTGTTGGTCGCACGACAAATCGGAGCGTATGTAGGGGCCCTTAGACCATGCGGCCATCCCGCTCGGCTTCCCCTGCGTACCGGCGCCAGGGTGTCCCGCACCCCTTGCACTCCCTGGTAAAGACGGCCTTGGTCCAACCAATGCCATATCGCTGTTGGAAGGTATACTAAAACTGTCACAAATCTCAGAAGGACCCAACAGCGAAACTCCTGCTATCCATCGCCAGAGTGCTGTCCCGTGTTCTCAAGGGACGACGACCCAAAGGAAAAGCCACAAACACGGACTGTTTGGGTGGTTTTTGGAACACACTACAATCCAACAGCTATTTTTCCTCGTCGGCCGCCATCTCGGTGCCTGACGCCCTATACCAGGCGGGCTGGCCACCACAAACTCGGCGTAAAGAGACTGCAGAGTGCTGTAGCATTTTCTACCACTGCTCCAGCACAGACGACCGCAGAAGTGTCGGCGTCAACTTAATGACCTCTGGCGTCCCGTAATGCACCGAAAGCAAAGCCATTCATGACTCGGCTGGACACACAATGCCTACATTATTAAAAAAAAAAAAAAAAAAAAAAAAAAAAAAACGAAACGGGTCAGCCCAAAGTAAATTCCCGGTTTCCCCTGCGTCCTGCGACGGGTGGTAGACACCTCCGGAAGCGGGTATCGCTTTCTGACAACTGGAACTGCTACGACCAGGCAGAATACTTATTAGGCACTTTCACGTGTGTGGCGAGGGAACACTTGCTTTGACATTCTCGTGCTTCTCATAAAGTCCATTCATACTGGAGTGTTTCCCCTCATCCACAATTTTACGGAAAAAATTAATAAAGGCAAACAGACATTAAGATACTCATGAAACTCAACGTGTGGCTCTCCTGAAAACTCTCATAATGACCATAATTATCGTACTGATGCCAATACTGTTTATTATCGTTTGTACTGAATTAAAACAAGAATAAAATCTGTGTTACCATATTTATTACGGCAGATGCGACATGACAACGACAGCGCCATGGTTACTATACAAAACCAATAACTTAAATTTGGTAAGCAGCCATAGACATGAAGAATAAAATTCTTCCCCAATTTCCCTAGCAGTGAAAATGTTTCCCCTAAAAATTTCCCCAAGGCTTCCGTTTCCCCAAAAGTTTCCTCCAAACAATATTTTCCCCCAACATTGCGAAAAAGCTTAAATATGTCTCTATCTTTTAATAACGTTTAAACTTTTATAAGTGTAAAATAACCATAAGTATACTTAAATATGTAAAACAACAATGAATATTACATTTATCGTTATGACGTGAAAAATTGTAATAGGGAGTTGATCCTAACATTTATGGAACTTAGATTTACGAGTATTTTCAGTTCTGTAACAAGATTGATTAAAGAGAATAATACATACTCTGAGTTTATGTACACAGTGGATTTGGCATTAACGACTTAATTCGTTAGTCTGTCAAAATGTAATCGAAAATAGACTATTACTAAAAGCTTACGTGCTCACATATGATCCTCTTTATATTACATCATTTAAAATTGTTATTTGAGCTAAAATTCGTGACGTCTAATTGAACAGCCATGTGCTCATCTATATTTGCAGATATACATATTTCTTATTTACTTTTGATACTAGTTAGATAAACCACTGTGTTGTCATATAAGTCTCGTGGACCTTTGTTTATGTTTAAAAAAAATTCATAATATTTGTAAAGCTTACGGGACTTAACTGCGGTGTCATCAGTCCCTAAACTTACAAACTACTTATAAACTAGCTTATACTAAAGACAGCTCGAACATGCCTTAGTGGGGATTCGAACCCCCAACGGGGAATGGTCTCGCGCATCGTAGCGTAGTGCCTCAATGCGCTCGGCCACGCCGCCGCGACTTATGTTTTCACTTGTCTAACATAAACGTTATAGTTTCAATTTAGTCTGTTTAGCTCAGAAAAGGGGGTGGTAACTACGATTAAATATTGCTATAGGTCTTGTGTGTTACATTTCATATCATACGGATATTAATAGTATCCAATAAAACCTGACCTTCGACCGTACAAACTAGCAGAGTGGGCAAGACACACATACGTAGATTAAGTAGACTGGCTTACTCGCTGGTTTTGCCGGCCGCGGTGGCCGAGGTGACTGAGGCGCTCCAGTCACGGTCATCACGGCCACTACGGTCGGGGGTTCGAATCCCCCCTCGGGCATGGATATTTGTGCCGTCCTAGTTCGTAAGTAGTTCATAAGTAGTTCGTAAGTTTAGGGACTGATGACCCCGTAGTTAAGTCCCATAAGCTTAACAAACAGCTTACTCGCTGGTTTTAATGAAGCCTGACGCCGCTGTCTTACCGATACAAACGTCAAAAAGTCTGTGTATGTTACTTAGACAACTTATGAACTAAAATTACCTTTTAATCTTTCGCGGTGGTTTGAACAGGTTCTTAAGTTGAACGAATATTTGCGTACTAGCTAAATTTAATACACAGACTTTATAATCGTGTTATATGATGAACATTAAGATACATTCTGCCAACGTTCTGCGTACAGATGCACTTTTATAGCGAGCGAACTACTATTCTAGAAAAAGACGGAGTTAATTCAAACTGGAGACAGGTTAATAAATACAGTAACACCACTGAATGTACTTCTCATTACCATTATGTAGATGTCAACACTATAAAGGTAGCTTACATTTATTACTTTAGTCTTATCTGTTAAGACAATTTTATCTGTAACTTAGTAGTTGTTTAGAAGTCCTTTGTGTTAGTAATATGGCGATGACTTCTTCAGTGAGACCTGTGATACTGCTTAGAGAATTGCCAATCTAGTTAATGTATGTCTGTGGCATGACATTATTTTATTGGCACCAACATCTCTACAGCTATATCATGTGACTATTGGAAAAACACTGGTCATCTCCAGTTGTGCTTCTGATTATACAGCGTTCTTTGTGAAGAGAAGAATCATTAAAGAGGTATATAAAGTTGTAGCATTTCTGGAAAATTGCTAGACCTTTTTTAAATATACGGCTAATGTTTACTAACAGTCACGTGGTTACATCCAACCTCCTTGGTTATATCCTTCTACCACGCCATATGTATGGCTGCTCTGTCTACTATTATCTGTGGTCGAAGCACCAGACGAAAAATTTGCAATTAATACTAAGGTAAGAAAGACGGAACACTACCTTTGTAAATAGCTGTTTAATGTAATTTCAATCGGATGTTTCAGATTCATTCTAAACCTCTTTGTATTTTCAAAGCGTTCTTTGTGTTTAGACACGGCCTTATAATTTCACTGCAAATGTTGTTTATTTCACTATGGGCGCTAATATGTATCCTTGTATGCCATTACATGACTTTAAATAGTATATATTTATTTTATGCTGTTCTGATTCTACGTTTTAATCTTTGAAAATGAGACGTTTAAATTGTATTGGACTACAGATTGCATCATTTATTATGTATATTTTTACGAGTTGCTGTGAAGATGGGCGTAGTCCGAAACGCATAAATCACAAATACAAAGAATTTACTAAAATCTAAATCTGAATCATTTCAGCGGCTTTTCAGCTCTTTTCAAGTAATATTTGTATTTACGTTTCATGCTTTTGGTCCATCTTCAGATTTTCTTAAATTGCGAAAGTCGCGTTTGTGATGATGTAAATCTTCTAAAATGACGGCACTGAAGCGAGTAGTCGCGTTCGTCACTTTAATTAAAACGAGCACAGCATGATGGAGCACGGTGCGAGGTAAGTAGGCGATCACAATCATTCGGTCTCATCAAACTTGAAGTGAAAATTTACTTAGGAGAAATACCAATTTAAAACTAAAGAGCTTGGTCGAACAGCAAAATTAAACCCAACTAAAAGTGGGTAGCCTATTTAGCACACTCAACAAGATTCATCATCGTTGTCGGTTTAGTATTCTGCCTTTGCAGTGACGCAAATTACCGAAGATCAACACATGAGGCATTTTCGGCAATGTTATATTGTTTTTCTTGTGGTCTTGTGTTTCGTATTTTGACCCATCATTCCTCTCTTACTTCCTATAATATAAAATAATCAACAAACCGTAAAGTCTTGTTGCCTAACACAATACCGTCATCTATTGCAACCGTATGGCGGTACTTTCTTTTTCTTTTCCTTACTTGCAACCTTACGACCTGCGATCTCTACACTCAGTTCAAGATATTCAAAATATTCAAACGTTTCTAATCCTAATGGACCAGACCGTAGAGGCCATTGGTCCCTAGGCTTACAAAATACTTAAACTTATGCTAAGGACGACACACAAACACACACATACACACACACACACACACACACACACACACACACAAGCCCGAGGGAGGACTCGATACTTCGACGGAGAGCGTCCGCGCAATACGTAGCATGGCGCCTTAGACCACTCGGCCATTCCCGCGCCTCTCTACACACGATAATGAATGGTCACAGACACAAAAATTTCCTAAGGGTAATCGCGTCGTTATTTCGCTGACCACCTGTCGTATGCCTTCGTCACACAGCCTGTTGCGTCCGGCTTAATGAAGGAGCTGACAGACGCAGTAATCCCCCGTGATGACAAGCTCAGTTAATAAGCAATTACGTAATCACTCATACCGGCAGTTACTGATAAGAACTGGGTTCAGATCGGCCCTATTATCCTATTTGCGACCTCTATGCAATTGGAAATTAAGTGTTTATCAGGGGTTTCAATGTACAACTTTCAGGCTATTTCTCGACTATTCCACAATTGAATAGCTGTTGAGAAAAATTAACAACAAACCATTTCCTTGTGAACCCTCAATTCTCTATTTTATCACAATGGTTGTTTCTCCGTAGGGCAGGAGGGGAAGATAAATTGTTAAGGAGAGTAGTTGATTGAAAAGGCAATCTCTTATTGTTTCTTTCCACTACCTCCTCTATGTTCGCACAGATTCGGTTTAACGAATGTGCAATACCCACGAGATACCTATATGTAGTTGCTTTCATCGCCCTGAGTGAAATGCACAGTCTCTAGAGAAAATGTCTACCAACATCTTCTAAAGTTGTGTCACCAGAGCAGAAGACTGCATGTAGGTCGTTGGTTCTTGATCTTGAGGCTGTTACGGGTAATTAGCAAGGAACTTGTGTGGTGAAAGAATTACATGTTAACCTTCTTTTCGAAGAAATGTCACTCGCCTTCTTATTAGCACAGTAGTTGAGAAACTGCATAATTCATAATCTTTTCAAATAAACGTTTTCTATTTAACATAGTGAATTATTGTTTAATTTAACTCTGTTCAAATACACTTTTATAGGAGAATTATTTGTACATAACGACCGCATCGAACAGCCAGTATGGCCGCCGAACTGGGGTGAAGCGACAGCACAATGCATCTCGATCTGTAGACGTGCCAAAACAAGGGCAGAGTGTTTCTTCTGCCTTTTTCTATTTTTGTTTATTAATTTTTATGATATGAAAAGATCTGAAATACATTGGTAGCTTGGTATTGAGAAAGAACTTATGATGAGACCCAAGTAAATTTAATAATAAGTATTTCTAATTTTAACGAATGAAGAAATGCGTTTTGCGCATGGCCTCGAAATACACTGGCGAATGATAAAAGAATGGTAGAATTTTGGGCGGCCTCTTGTAGCGGTACAGAAATTTTTTGGAGTGCGTCATGACTTCTGGACGATAGGAAAACGTGAGTATATCGCATACAACTTAGGTTGACGAAATTGTTTTTTTTTTTTTTTTTTTTTTTTTTTTTTTTTTTTTTTTTTTTTTTTTTTCTGTGAATGGTATATTTATACCTAGTGATTTTTTATTGTTGCATGTGGTTTTATTCCACGAGTAATTAATTAATCAGTAACAGACCATAATCCTTCGTCTTATTTTTACGAGAATTTACTCGTAAATCAAGGAAGTATCAGGTCATGAAAGTTATATTTCATGCATATGGTTGAATTTCTTTTGTTATCAGTTTGATGGTCCACAGAGTAACTTCTCTTAGCCAGGTGTATAATTACGATATATTCGTAATGGAATTTAAGAGTTACCCTGTATAATACAGTGGTAAGTTGATTTTTATTAAAAGTTTGGACATAGCAGATAGTCTGATTTTTTGTAGTTGGGAGTCAATGTGGATGGTAGATACTGTCGGAGGCTGCGTGTTGTCCGAAGTATCGTGAGTGTGACGGAGTTACACTCATATTTATTATTCAGAAGTTGGATCTATACTGCTTATGTTCCATATTTGAAAAAAATGCGTGGAAATAGTATGATTCACCGGCAAAGAGCAGGAATAGCAATTAAATGTAAAGTTACTTTCATGACAGATACAAAGCTTTTCTTATTAAAGTGAAAAGTTGTTGTTTATTAGATGCCGCATAAGGTCTACAGAACAAAATAACAATTTAATAATTTCTCTATTTGAAATAGTGTAACTTATTGTAGTAGTTGCAAATAGTTGACCTACGATCGCTAATGTTACGTGGAAGTATCATTAGCGAGCGTAATTTGTAAAAGAAATATATCTTGTCTATATTAAAAATTTATTATTATTTGTTACTGCGACCGAGCAGTATTACTGGTCGACCGCAGCAACAATAAAGTGTGTCGAATTGCAGAATTTTTCAACTTAATTAGTATATATTACTCTTTGAAGATAACGACTAAATGAACTATGTTCGAGTGATTAGTCATGATTTTTTCTTGGACACACACTACGACTGAAATCCTTCGAACTGAGTTCTTCTGAACCATTGATTTTTCTTTAATGTCAGATGCGTTGTTGTTTTTTTTATTTGGGGTGTCGTAGTAATTTATATCTCTGTGATCACTGACGATATACAATATCGGGAGTGGCGACACAGGGCTGACAACTTCTTCATTTAAACCGGGTGATAAGTAAAATTTTACTCATTCTAACAAGAGGTACGGATAGTGTGGTCATCCGGCATTTGTGAGTAGTAACACTTTCTCTCGATTGTTTCAGTGGAACAGAGAGATTGTAGTAGTTCAGAGATTAGTACCACAGAGGGCCACTGATATAAACTTAACCACCCGATAACCGGTACTAGTCTCCGATCAGGGGTTCTGCGCTCTCCCACGGAAATAGTACCGACTGTTCCACCTGTTATCGGTACCTCAAACCACTCTTCATTGGCTGCATACAGCTCTGTTTTAAGAAAGTGAATATGGTGGCCGCAAGCCAGAAATATCTCATCCCTATGTGAGAAGGAGTCAATAAAATATTTTGACATTCAGAGGACAAAATCGGTGATGTGATTTCGTGAAAATATGCTGGCACTGTGAAAACAGACTTTATTTTGTTAATTATAATCCCAACTGGCTTATCTTCCCTATATCTTGATTGTGCATATCGAGTTGCCTTCCTTTCACGATGTCATGTAGTGCAGAAATACTCCATAAGTTAATGGATAGCCCTACTGTAACAGACTCTTTGGAAGAATGTAGTACCTTCCTAAATCAGGGGTTCTCAAGCTTTCTGAGTAGAAGAAAACATTTAAAAAGTGGAATTCATTGTGTACTACTAAATTTTGTATCGCACTTGGACAGTGAGTTCAGCAAAGGAGTCCCTGAATTAAAAATTAAATATCTCGAAAACAAAGGCCGATGGACGAGTGCATCAAAAGCATTTGCATTGTGAAAGCTGTAAGCATTGTCTAAACAAGTTTAAAAATGTCGAAATAGATTTCTTAGTTTGAAACTTGGGGGTTATCTTGGAATCTGATGTCAATACAAGCAAGCATTCATACTGATATGTCGTTAGTGAGGCTGGTTTTTTCGATACAGAACATGGATTTACAACCCAAACATTTCCTTCAATGTTTTCTTGAAATCTATTTGGAAAATGATAGTTCAAAGAATCAAGCAAACGTAACAGGCAAACTTCAACTTCATTTAGGATATCCGCAGGAACGTCTGGTTCGAGTTCTTCTCTAAATACTTTTGTCATTGGAAAACTACATAGGTTTCCATTTTTTAGCGACTCTGCCCAAAACTTAAGCTTCTTTTTAAATCCTTCCACATAAGAGTTAGCATGAAAAAGAGCTATTACTTTTCCTTAAATTGACAGACATAAATCATGAAGGGCCGGTTTGTCAATGTCTCGTTACGTGCCAGTTACGATTTTAACTTGTCGATAGCAGGGAATTGCGTTTGTCAATGTTTAATTATGAGTTAACCTGACGTTAAAAGACGTCGAACTGGCCGTTAAATTAACGTGTAGAATTCTGCTCATTACACGGCTAACGACCAGTTAAGTGAGAATCTGTATGAAAAGGGCAGGTTTCCAAAGCGCTAAAATACCGCAATATATTCACGTGATAAATACCGATTTATCGAAAAAAATAACAGAAGCACTACATGTATGAAAAACTAATGTGGAAAGCAGCTTTATTGGAAAATTTAATCGTTACATTTCTTGCCACATCCATGTCAGTAGCGTTTAGATGAATTTGATATATTACAGGTACGTAACATAACCTGAAAATTATTGTCGCGATATCAAAATACATCGGGTAACGGTTAGTTAAGTGAAAATCAGTATATGAAAAGGGCTGGAATAAGAGATTTGGTTGACAATGAAGAGGTTGTCAATATTTTAGACGAAGAAGTTCTAGACGTATTTATGTTCGTGCAAATAATTTTGAATGTTGGGATGATGCAAAATTTGTTACGCGATTTCGTCTTCGAAAGGCCACTTTGGAATCGCTGCATGAAAAAGGCCTAAAATGCAATTTCTTGCTCCGATCTACAGGAACAGTGCACTTTCGCCTATGTGCAAGTTATCACGTGCACTAAGATACTAGCCGGCCGCCGTGGCCGAGGGGACTGAGGCGCTTCAGTCACGATCTGCACGTCCACGGTCGGGGGTTCGAATCTCCGCTCGGGCATGGATATTTGTACCGTCCTTAGTTCAAATGTCTGTAAATCTATCGGACCAAATTGCGTGGTCATCAGTCCGCAGCAACTAACCTACGGACAAACACACACACCCATGCCCCATGGAGGACTCGAACCTCCACGGCGAGCAACCGCGCGCTCAGCAGCGAGGTGCTTTAGACCGCTCGGCTACCCCACCGCGGCCCGTCCTTAGTATTAGTTCATAAGTAGTTTGTAAGTTTAGGGACTGATGACACCGCAGTTAAGTCCCATAAGCCATACAAATATTTGAACAATTGAACTACGATACTATGCACTTGTCTGTATGTTCATTGTCATAGGGGACTTGGCTGTTGTCTGCAAAACGTCTGCTTGGAAAGCTGTTCGGGAGGTGACACTGGCACTGGCCTCTCCCAGTCCATTGTGTCCAATGCGTCCTCTCGCACTTACTTTTTGCTCAATTTGCAGCAAAGTCCTCCCAAATAGTTCAATGTTCCCAGCAAAAATGTCTTGTCAAATGTTCAAATGTTTGTATAGCTTATGGGACTTAACTACGGGGTCATCAGTCCCTAAACTTACAAACTACTTATTAACTAACTAAGACTAAGGACGGCACAAATATCCATGCCCGAGGGGAGATTCGAACCCCCGACCGTAGCGGCCGTGCAGACCGTGACTGGATCGCATCAGTCCCCTCGGCCACCGCGGCCGGCCAATGGGTTGTCATTTTGACGGGATGCATCCATGATGAAAGGATAAAACGAACGATTTTTTTTAGAAGGAAGTCTACTGAATTTAGGTAGCTGCAGAAAAGTATATCTTACCATTCAAAAACGGTCAACCAAAAGGCACTGGTGGAATCTCACTTTCTAAGTTACAGAGTTGTTCAAATCAGCGAAACCCACACTGTCGCTGAGAAAGTTACCAAACCTTGTGTAAAGAACATTGTTGAATCCATGTAGGGCGAAAGGCGGCTAAAGTGATACAGATTCAGGACGAATCAGGGACTAATCAGAGGATGTGAAAGTTATTTGAATGTCATGTATAAAATTCACCGCACTTTCACTTTAAATGAGTGACGCACCCGACGTGGCTAAGGCTCATATAAGTAAGACATGCCGCATCTGTCATTTTGTTGCCCACAGCTCCTATCACGTATATCTATGATATATCGTTGCCAACATTAGCACGTCGCCGTAGCCGTAAGTAAACTTTACCTGTGTTAGATATGCGTCAATATTGACATTTACTTGAAAGATATTGAACTAACGGTGTGAGTGTTTTGTGATAAAACGTCAGATACCGTTGTTACAAATTGTATACTGCAAGTAATGGCTCCAAAACTTTGAAATAACGCAAATAGCATTCAACGATTATTGCTAACATCAGCACAGTACGCTGTCACAGCTATAAGTATACCCAGTATACTTATATCCTTTTACGTATTAGCGTTAGCAATACATTCTGCGACTTTGTCAGTATCGTAATAGAAGTATGTTCAGCAATCTGCGACTTTCTCAGTAACGTAATAGAATTATGTTCAGCAATCTGTGCAATGTGGCCGGCCGCGGTGGCCGAGGGGACTGAGGCGCTTCAGTCACGGTCTGCACGGTCAATACGGTCGGGGGTTCGAATCCCCCCTCGGGCATGGATATTTGTGCCGTCTTAGTTCGTAAGTAGTTCATAAGTAGTTTGTAAGTTTAGGGACTGATAGCCCAGTAGTTGAGTCCCATAGGCTTTACAAAGATTTGAACATTTGTGCAATGTGAGTACAAAACTCCTTGATTTGGTGTATTTGTCAGTATAATATAAGACATGTGTTTTGTGAACTAAATACTGACTTTTGGGCCGCGGTGGAGTAGCTGAACGGTCTAAACCGTCTCGCTGCGGAGCGCGCGGTTGCTCGCCGTGGAGGTTCGAGTCCTCCCTGGGGCATGGGTGTGTGTGTTTTATCGTAGGTTAGTTGACCTAGGTTTAAGTAGTTTGTAAGCTACGGACTGATGAACACGCAGTTTGGTCCGATAGATTTACGAACAACAACAACAACAACAACAACTGAGCTTTGGGCTGCTAACTCCCTATAGGCAGAGTCTCTGTTAAGAGGTAGTATTATCAAAACAGTTAAACAAAACACATTCGAATATCACAAACGATTTTTAATATTAAATAGTGCTTCAGATCATAATTAATAGTATTTATTGCAATATATAGCTGTACACCCCGTCCTGTTTCCCAGTTTTGGCGACGACAGTGAACAGTCAAGTTTTTCTTCTCTCCGAATCTTTTAGGAAACGACCCATTGTAAATCGTCTTCTAGAATAGTTTATGGCAGCACAACCACCGATATTTTCCTGCTAAAGTGCCGTGACACAAATCCTACAGCACTGCAGCATGTTTACAGTTAGGATCTGTGGGTAACAAAATGACGGATGCGGCAGCTCTTACTTATAGAAGTCTTAAATGTGGTTGGTTGGCAATATTATTGGTATTTGTACGCTACTGACATAGGTATTATTTTCAAGAAGATCTACCTCTGTGCAAATTTTCAAAAACTACCACAACCGGTACTGAATTTTTAAAACTGTTGATCGTATTTTTCACAGAGAATAATATACCATGGGATAACAGTAACGACGTGTGCACAGTTGGAGCTGCCGCGGCGGAGCGGCCGAGCGCATTGAGGCGCTATGCTGTGATGTGCAAGGCGGTTCCCCGTCGGGGGTTCGAATCCCCCCTCGGGTATGGATGTTTGTGCTGTCTTTAGTATAAGTTAGTTCATAAGTAGTTTGTAAGTTTAGGGACTGATGACCCCGCAGTTAAATCCCATAAGCTATACAAACATTTGAACAGCTGGAGCTGTGATTATTAAGACGTATGCTGCAGTCGCAAAAATAAAAGAAAGAGCCAACTGGTGTAGCAATAGTCACTGCTTAGTTCACCGTCACACTCTTGCAAAATGCCACATCCCGTGAAAAAAGTTTTGGACGAAACAGTTATACCAGGCGTATTCCAAAAGTAAGGTCCGTTAGGTCATAATAGAAACATTACTCAAGAGACAAGGTTTTTATTTTCAGCAATATGTGACTCCACATGTAATTCACTTCAATCTGCCCGCTTCATCTGTGTCACAGTTTGCCGACCTTTGTTGAAGGCTTTTACTCAACGTGCCACTGTTCTGCCGAGGCCTCCAAGGCGCCGACCCACGGAGCGCGCTGCTGTTCGCTGTCGAGGGTTCGAGTCCTCCCTCGGGCATTGGTGTATTTGTTGTCCTAAGTATGAGTTATTTTAAGTAATTTGTAAACCATAATTTTAAAATATTCTAATTTTTGCCACTGTTCTGTACGGCAAAGCCAATTCCCCGCACTCATCTTGAAGACATTCATAACACTGTCGTGCTGTACGACCTTTGGAACATTCAATATTGATCTAACCCTGTTGTTCCTGTTTCGAAAACACAGTGATACCGTTACGTCAGACCGCTCGCTCACAAGTGTTTTCCTCGATCGTTCAAAAAAATGTTTAAATGTTTGTTAAGCATGTGGGTAGAGTTCTCCGTTGATAAGAAAAGTGATATTCGCATCCGCAAGGCCCATATCTGCAACCGCATCCGTGGCACTTTATCCGCATCCGCAAGTTCGTTATCCGCATCCGCAGATATTCAAGTTTTGAATGGGTAATAGTAATAGGTAGCAGTAGTTAAAACCAAGGTATGTAACGACATTATTATTATGTCATTTCTGTGACAACTTCTTTTGACTTCTCGAATCACGGTAATTGTTCCATACTTAACTCCAAAACTGGCTATTCCAAACAGGAAAACATTGTCGCTCCGGACACACACAGTAGCGCTTCGGATCCCCGTGTGGTCGGAGCACCAAGTCAGGCATCTTCTTAAATTTCTGTAGTTAAAACTGATCGCCATTGAGGAGATTTTACTCGTTTACATTAAAAAAAAAATAAAAAATAAAAAAATAAAAAAAATAAAAAAAAGAACCGGTTCTTTCGGAGTTTTACAAAAGGGACTCTTTTTATTTCCCCCATATTAACGCACAACAGGTTATGTGACACAAAGCAAATCAAGTCATTTCAGTTGTTAAAACTGCCGTTTACTTCTTATAGGAAACTGTCAGAAAAAAGAGACAATATCGGCTGCAGCTATGGCCAGCATATACAATCCAACATTGTGTATCTTTCTAAATACGTTACTTTTGCTGTGCACCATATATAATTATGAAACATGCTATTGTCAATCCTTCTTACTTCCGTCACCATTTATCTCATACATAAACATGAACTTTTCTTTGTATGTTTGTTCGTATATGCTCGGCTGTACCGTTCATTCGGTTGCTATGATACAGTGTAAGAATATACTTTTTTACACGCAAAATAGGCCACTATATCGTTGTACTTTTCCTTGTCATCAAATACGTAACCAATTTTTTTTTCCAAATTAACGATTTTAATTTGTTTTCCTTCGCTGATGTCAAATAACCTCTTTTCACGTGCTGTATTCATTTTAAGGAAGAACTGTTACTGTATTCACTACGATGTACGTTGTCACTCAGTCACTACACAGCGCTAACTGAAGACAGCGGAAATTTGGCATGGCACTTCTGGTGGGTAGTGGCACAGAGTAACATATTTGTCTGTGGCAGTGGGCCGGTTTGCCACCCAGAAAGCACTTGACAGACTGCAGATAAGACACGGTCGCGAAACGGATTAGGCGCAGGTCCCTCGGGTACAGCTACGTCCACAGTGACAGTCCGTGGCTGTGGCCAGGGAATGAGATAACAGACTTCCGCTCTACCTTGGCCCTGCAATGATTCCAAGAATGTTCACTAGCTTGAAGTTCTCAGCTAACATTTAGACACGCGAATATCCGCGTCGCTTCACAATGTCATCCAAAAAATAACAAATACTGCGGATATCCGCGATATTCAGCACTAATAGTAGATTCCATTGCATAGTGTCTCCACAGCAGTGTTGTCACAACCCTCGTAAATCTATGGGACCAAACCACTGTTGTCATCAGTCACTAGGCTTACATTGTCATTGCCTTGAGCCATGTTTGGACGCTGATGACATCGCTGTTGAAGGCCCTAAAGCACCAATCATCATCATCTTGAGCCATGCCATCCAGGGTCGACTTTGGTTATGTCGGATTTGTCGTGTTAATAATTACGGTGTGGCCGAATGCCCTTCATGTCGCCACTCCATGCCCCGGGAGGAAACGTACCCCAAATGTCTGCGTATAGTGTTATATATGTGAAAGTGTAAAGTGTTACAAAATGTTTGCGAATCGTGTAACTGTGGCGGGACCAGTCTGGTATTCACCTAGGGGGATGTAGAAAACCAACTAAAAACCACAGCCAGGCTGACCGAATGCCGAACACTTGCCACGCCGGACATTTTCCACGCCGGACATTTGGCACACCTGACCCTTCGCCAGTTAGTCGGATTAGCGACCCCTCAGGCAAGGGACGCCCTTCCCCGTACTCCTGCTGCTTGCTTCCAAACCTCCGTCTCCGTATCTTACTCAATACAGCCAATACGAAAGATATCTTTTTCTTCGACATCTCGCCGAAATGTACAGCTTCTTTTCACTATCCCGAAAAACGTCGAAACATTTTGCACAGTATCCCGAAATCGAAATATTTATAACTTTTGGGAAACGAAAGCAATACCGTCGTCTATGACTGTGTAATTAGTTCTTTCAACCACAAATATGGATCCATTCTCCCTCCGTTTGTACGTCAGCTTTCTTCCACACTTCTTGATTGCGATAGAAACAGTCCATCGCCATGAAAGGACATGAAAGGAACGATATAAAGATAATGGGAATGTTCTTTGATCATTCAAGTGTCATCACTGCATTTGTAGATATATTAATTGCATGGAAAAAAGAGGATAGAAGACCGATACACTTCTTAAATTTACTCTCGTGCGGCGAAACATTAGTTAATAAAGTGTATTACAACAATGTTCAAAATAGTGACAGAAAATACGTTTACAAAATGGAAATAAGACAGTTTATGTTTGACTGGTCACCGAAAGTCGACATACAGTTTCAAAACATTTGAAATTAGGAAATGAAGGAATATAGAATGCTATGCTTGTAATGTACACTGTTCTTCTACATTGTGTAGTGTTAATATCTATTGAGTCGCAGAGGAAGCACCCTAGTTTTTTTTAAGGAAAAAGCGATAATTCCTATGATCTGCAGTTCAAAAACAAACAGCACAACTTAAGGAAATCGTAATGTAATATGTGTACTAGCACCCTAGCGAAACTGAACTCGATAGTTGCTGTGAATTATTATGAGCAGATGTTATACTAGACAACCGAAATATATTAATAACTGACTCCGTTTACCGACCCTCGTACTCACATGATGCAGACGCTGAACAGTCCATAGGGCCGGCCGCGGTGGCCGAGGGGACTGCGGCGCTTCAGTCACGGTCTGCACGGCCACTACGGTCGGGGGTTCGAATCCCCCTCGGGTAGGGATATTTGTGCCGTCCTTAGTGTTAGCTAGTTCATAAGTAGTTTGTAACTTTAGGGACTGATGACCCCGTAGTTAAGTCTCATAAGCTATACAAACAAACAGTTCATAGAATACTTGAGTCTCATTACAAATAGGTAGTGACTTAAATCTACCCTTCGTATGTTGACCATAATACACCTTCAGACAGGGTGGCAGATACATCTTCCGAAATTGTTCTAATTGCCTTTTTTAGTTTTTGAACAATTAGTTCACGAGCCCATTCAAATTGTAAATGGTTTCGAAAACACACTTGAGCTCTTAGTCTAAGTGGACACAAAGTTGTAGTGAGCTCAAATCCGTAACAAAAATATTTACCAGAACATTTAAAAAAAAAAAAAAAAAAAAAAAAAAAATTAGTTGACATCTTCCTAGCAGACAGTCTCCATTTTTTCTAAATTAACTATGTAAGTGACGACCATATGTGGTTTACATTCAAAGAAATAGTTTCAACAGCACTGAAGGGATTCTTACCAAATAAATTAATAAGGACTGAATTGATCCCCCACGGTACACAAAACAGAACAGAAAGCTTTTGCAGAACATTTATACGAATTCAAAATCCCCAAGATTGCCGATGTTTTACTGAAGCTCGATATTTAGTGAGGCCGTCGATGCGACATTCGTATAATAGTTTTCACAAAGAATCTCTTTGTAGAAATGTGGAGGAAAATCCAAAGAGATCCTGGTCCTATGTTATCTACACCAGCGGAAAGACTAAATGAATGCCTTTACTGTGTGATAGCGACGGTAATGTCACTGATGACAATGCCACTAAAGCAGAGTTATTAAATGCAGTTTTACGAAATTCTTTCACCAAAGGAAACGAAGTAAACATTCCACAATTCGAAAAGAGAACTGCTACAAACATTACATAGAAGAACATACCCTTGGTGATGCAAAGCAAATCACCCTATCAAATAAGTAATGTTGCAGACGAAATGATCAACTATGTTTTCAAAAAGTTTCTAATGAATAAGAAAAATATGTCAAATACATTTATGATATTATTTTTTAACAATTATTTTTGAATAGTAAGGTCCTTGGCTTGTTTCAATAGCTTTTACTGGGCTGATTATTTTTAATTTTAAGGACTACAGCTAAATGTACTTCATGAGATGTACATCTAGTGTAAAGTTATTTCTCTCCTTGTCTAATTTTGGACATATTGGAATTATTTCAATACTATAGCTGCCGAACTTGTCAACCTTAGGAGCAGGTCTTTTTAGGGTGTCTATTTTAGGTCAAATTAAAAAATTCAGATTCTTTTTAAAACCTAAAGTGTACCTCGTCAGCTTAACAAAAATGAGAATTTTAGGAGCTAGTTGCGGCTCTGAAGTTACAGGAAATAATTTTAGAACTCACAATCTTTGACGGTAGCCATAATATTAGAAGGTAGAAAAAAATTCTCTTAACGTGTCAACTATAGGAGCTTTTACCTAAATAGGAAATTGCAAATTGAAAAGTGGTAGATGTTACCATCAATTCTGGTTGCAGGAGGATCATTTGAGTGATATTTAATGTATTTGCTTCGTTGAGTCAAATTTCAGTGCGTTTTGATTAAACGCTAGTGAACCGAACTGGAACCAGCTAGTTTTATCATTATTCCTACATCTACTTCTACATGTGATACTCTGCAAATAACATTTAAGTGCCTGGCAGAGGTTTCATCGAACCACCTTTATACCATTTATCTCCCATTCAATTCCCAAATAGGGCGCGGGAAGAAAGAACACTTGAAACTCTCCGCATGAACGATATTTTCTAAATCCATGTTGAACTTGGGTCAATAGATCATTGTATTCGAGATAGTTCATAATATTTGAATATTCCAATACCCTGCTACAAATTGACGTCAATGAAACATGCCTGTAATTTAGTGGGTTAATCCTACTGCATTTCTTGAGTACAGGCGTGACCTGTGCTACTTTCTGATTTAAGTTGCTTCACTACTTCGCGGATATCTACTTCAACGTTACTCATTCTGGCCTCTGTTTGTAATTAGAAATCTGAAATATTGGTTTCGTCTTCTTTGCTGAATGAGTTTCGAAAAGCTGTGTTTAGTAACTCTGCTTTAGTAGCGCTATCATCGGCAGAATCGCCATTACTATCACGTACTGAGGGCATTGTTTGTATTTTAACATATAATTGTATATTTAACATATGACCAAAATCTCTCTGGGTTTTCAGTCAAATTTCGAGAAAGAGTTTCGTTGTGAAATATATTGTAGGCATCTCGCATTGAAGTCCACGCTAAATTTCGAGCTTCTGTGTAGGATCGCCAATCCTGGGGATTCTGTGTTCGTTTAAATTTAGTATACCTTTTTCGTTGTTTTTGCAACAGTGTCCTCACCTATTTTGTGTACTGAGGGGGATCACCTCCTTCTTTTATTAATTTATTTGGTATAAAACTGTCAGTTGCTGTCGATACCACTTCTCTGAATTGGAGGCACATCTGATCTACATTACGTTTACTGTTTGGAAAGAGTGGAAACTGCCTTTCAAGAAGCATTGTATTGTATATCTGCTTTCCTGAACAAATATACTTTTCGTCTTTTTTTGGTAACTTTGGGACTTTCGATATTCAATCTCGCTACGACAGCTCTGTGTTCAGAAATACCTGTATCCGTTTTGATGCTCGTTATAAGCCCAGGATTATTTGTTGCTAAGAAATCAAGTGTGTTTTGACATCCATTTACAATTCTAATTGGCTCCTGAACTCAATTGTTCGAAGAAATTCTCAGAGAATGCGTTGAGTACAATTTCGCGCGATGTTTTACGCGTAACTCCTGATTTGAAAATATAATTTCGCCAACAGATTGAGGGTAAATTAAAATCACCGCCTATTATTATTGTGTGAGTCGAGTACGTGTTTGCAATTAGACACAGGTTTTCTTTGGACCTTTCTGCTATTTAACGTCAGAGTCGGGGCTCCGGTGAAAGGAACCAATTATTTTTTACGATTTTCGAGTCCAACCTCAACCCATAATAACTCACAGGTACTATCAACTTCACTACATGATAGACTACTTTTGACGGTGACAAACACGCCTTCATCTATTTTGTTTAATCTATATTTTCTGAACACATATCTTTTGCAAAAACTTCTGTTGAACGTATTGCCGGCTTAAGCCAACTTTCCATACCTATAATGATGTGTGTTTTGGTGCTTTGTATTAACGCTTGGAGTTCTGGTACGTTCCCGACACAGCTACGACGCCAGGTCCCAGGATTTTTATCTGTCACTTTCCACTTCTTTCACCTCTGGCAGTGTTGCTGATGTGAAAAATACCGAGTAGTACCGTGGTTCGGAACCCACGTTAAACTGTAGGTCTTCCTATAACTGGCTGGGTAAGTCAGTTCCAAGGTCGGAGGAAGGCAACGGCATACCACCTCCAAACAGGACCATGTCTAGTAAAGCACTGTGGTGTTCAAACCAATCTTCGGATTGTTGACTGCTTTACCTTATACCGATAGTTCCTAGATCTATATTTCTCCTGTGATCGACCTGCACCCTTTGAGACAGCCCATTTAGTGTTTTCCTAAAGCCCTCTACCCTAAAAAATCGCCACATCCACGCCACACAGCCCTAACTATCCGTGTAGCCGCTACCTCTGTATAGTGTGTTCCTGGCCTTTTCAGCGGAATCTGGAACCCCACCATCCGATTTACGGACACTGAGGTCTGATACACTCTTTTTATTTTTGCAACTAATAAAGGTCGCATCGTTAGGTTGTCCTCACAGATGTTCTCTATGTTCAATACGTCTCCGTTTTGCGAAGGCGGCTTTCCCTTGCAATTATTCTCTTTTCGGCGTAAGCATATCCGCACCTATTATCACGTAACCACTGTAATGGGCAAAAGGCCTGCCCGGCCGTTGTAATAACTTCCATACTGACGGTCACACCACGAAATGCGAAGCGACCTGTGTAGGGGGCTTAGAGGGTGGAGGAGGAGGAGGAGGCAGAGGCACCCGACCCTTGGGAGCAGGTAAAAGTGTGGCAAATGTCCGGCGTGGCAAGTGTCCGGACACCATCTGGCTGGCACTCCGATCCCCTTCGTTAATCCGCAGGGTGGGTTCGAACCAGGGCCGGTACGCCACCCTCGGAAAGCGGTGCGTCAGACCGGACGACTACCGAGTGGGTCATGTCGCTAACTTATACTAACCTCAAGACAACACAACCCACCAATGCCCGAGGGAGGACTCGAACCTCCGGCGGGAGTAGCCTAGTAGTCCCTGACAAGGCGCCTAGAACTGCTCGGCTATTCTCGCGCGTCTTGCACCAATTAAATTATGTTTGTTTCTCTGGAGATTAGAGTGGTGTGTTTTTGTCAGGTTTGTTTGTTTTTATTTGCATTGAACTGTATTTCTGTTTTGTAGTGTACCAACTAAGTGCTGTGGAGATCCCATTTCAATCCTTTGGAAGTCGAAATCTTCAGAAAGTAGTTCGACTGCAGCAGGGCTGTGAGTAGTGAGTAGTAAGATGGAGCCGAGTCTCGCGGATCGAAGCGAGGCTGAAAACTCTTATTTAGATTGATAGTAGCAAAGTAGCAGAGCGGAGAATTAAACTGGCCACGCCAATAAACTTTCCAATCAAATCCGTGGAACACTACACTTCATTTCTCTCGCGTTCCGCATACCGACAGGAACACTGCATTCAGGCAGCGTTTTTCGAGGGCACCATGGAAGCTCCGAAATACGGACGAAAGGAATGTTTCCACGTTTATGAACCACTACTTAATCGTAACAAAAAGTAAATTTACAACCGAGACAGAAAGAAACCTGAAACGTTTTAAATATTTAAATTTGCTAAATCTCAAACGTCGAATATATCAGCAAAAGTTTTTTTTTTTTTTTTTTTTTTTTTTTTTTTTTTTTTTTTTTTTTTTTTTTTAATTTTGCACAACGTCATTGAGTGATTCCAATCTTGCAAAGGAAAAATACAGAAAGTAGGGATGACCTGCACTCTAACCAAGAAGAAGCATGTCACAAAAAAAAAAAAAAAAAAAAAAAAGTTCTAATGTTTGCTACCCAAGGGACCAAATTGCTGACGTAATCGGTCGCTGGACGTACTACTGCTTATGCTAACTTGAACCTCCGACGGGGGGCGGTCGCGCAGTCCGCAATATGGCGCCACAGACCACACTGTCGTTCCCGCGCGGCAAACACTAAGACGTGAATTCAAAATTCAGGACTTCCATTCTTACGTTAAACATCTGAAATACTGTTGTATGCAGAAAGATGAGACTGCAGTAATGTATTTACATAAGGTAGTCAATATTATAAAATTGTCATATTTCGGGGATTGGTGGGGGGCAACATGTTCAATTAATTTATTATGGAAATTTAGATGACCGTATTCGGCAGAGAGTTGGATTTTAAATAGTAGTAACTATTTAGTCACAACGGATACAAAAGCCTTACATGTTTCCACCTGTTACTGTCCTTCAAAGTAGTCACCAGCGTTGTTTAGAACCCGTTGACAGGGATGTGGAAGGCGTAGTATACCGTTAGAAGAGCCTGTTCTGTTGATGGTGCGAAAGAGCGGTCTACTGCGTGTCGAATCTCTGGACCAGTCCCATCGACCGAACAGAGCAGCCACAGCCTGCCCATCCCTGCGCATTGTCGTGCAAAATGATGTCGATTCCCCGCACGCCTCTTGAAGACCTTAATGACACTGTCGTGCTGCACGACCTCTGGCACATTCAATCTTGATGTAACTCCATTGTTGTTTCGGAAACAGTGGCACCGTTACGATAGACCGCTCGCTCACAAGTGACTGTGTTTCCCTCGATTGTGCGCACGCCGGTGACGTGGAACGGGCGAGTCCATTTGCTCGGAGGTAAGGTAGGTATGTCAACAACGTGTGCTATCACTGACAATAGCAGATTGCATTGCATAGTGTCTCCACAGCAGTGTTGCCACTATTTAAGTTGCAACCCTCGTACTTATTCATTCGAAATTTGACTGAAAACCCAGAATAATTTTTGTTCAAATGTTCAAATGTTTGTATAGTCTATGGGACTTAACTACGGGGGCATCAGTCCCTAAACTTACAAACTACTTATTAACTAACTAAGACTAATGACGGTACAAATATCCATGCCCGAGGGGGGATTCGAACCTCCGACCGTAGTGACCGTGCAGGCCGTGACTGGAGCGCCTCAATCCCCTCGGCCACCGCGGCCAGCATAATGTTTTTTTTTTTGGTCATATGTTAAATATACTAGGGGCAAAACACAAACAATATCCTCACTAAATAATAGTAATGGAGATCATGTCGATGATAGCGCTAGTAAAACAGAGTTACTAAATATAGCTTTTAGAAACTCATTCACCAAAGAAGACGAAACGAATATTCCATATTTCGAATTACAAACAGAGGCCAGAATGAGTAACGTTGAAGTAGATATCCTCGGAATAGTGAAGCAACTTAAATTACTTAACAAGAACAACTCTTCTGTTCCGGACTGTACACCCATTAGATTTCTATTATGCTGAAGCGATAGCTCCTTACTTAACAGCCATATACAACATCTCTCTCAAAGACGGATCTGTACCAAAAGACTAGAAAGTTGCACAGGTCACACCTATATTCAAGAAAGGCAGTAGGAGTAACCCACTAAACTACAGGCCTATTCCATTGGCATCAATTTGCAGCAGGGTTTTGGAACATATCCCATATTCAAATATTATGAATTATCTCGAAAAGAATGATCTATTGACCCAAGGTCAACACGGATTTAGAAAATATCGTTCATGCGAAACACAACTAGCTCTTTACCCACACGAAGTGATGAGTGCTATCGACAAGGGTTCTCAGATTGATTCCGTATTTCTTGATTTCCAGAAAGCTTTTGATACCGTACCTCACAAACGGCTTTTAATCAAATTACATGGTTATGGTATATCGCCCCAAATTTGCGACTGGATAGGGGATTTCCTGTCAGAGAGGACACAGTTTGTAGTAATCGATGGTAAAGTATCGAATAAAACAGAGGTGATATCGGGTACCCCACAGGTTAGTGTTATTGGTCCACTGCTGTTCCTTATCTACATCAACGATTTGGAAAAAAATCTAAGCAGCTCTCTTAGGTTGTTTGCAGATGACGCCGTCATTTACCATCTAGTAAAATCATCTGAAGATCAAAACCAACTGCAGAACGATCTGAATAAGATAGGTGTAAAAATTGGCTTTTGATTCTAAATATTGAGAAGTGTGAAGTCGTCCACATGACTTTGAAAAGAAATCCGTTAAACTTTGTTTACGAGATAAATAAGTCAAAAGTGAAGGCCGTAAACTGCTCAAAATACCTAGGAATTACTATTACTTCAGACTTAAACTGGAAAGAATTCTTAGATCATGCCGTGGGAAAGGCAAACCAGAGACTGCGTTTTATTGGGAGAAACCTTAAAAGATGCAACAGAACAACTAAAGAAACTGCATACAGTATGCTTGTCCGTCCTTTTTTGGAGTATTGCTGCCCAGTGTGGGATCCTTATCGGCTGGGTTTGACGGAGGACATCGAAAGAGTCCAAAGAAGGGCAGCTCGTTTCGTATTGTCACAATACAGGGGAGACAGCGTTACGGAACTGATGCAGGATCTGGGATGGGAATCATTACAACAAAGGCGTTTATCGCTGCGGCGTGGGCTACTTACGAAACTACAATCGCCAACATTCTCCCCCGAATGCGAAAATATATTGTTGACTCCCACTAATGTAGGTAGAGAAGATCATCAGAATAAAATACGAAAAATCAGAGCTCGAACGAAGATATTCAGGTGTTCTTTCTTCCCGGGCTCTATTCGAGAAAGGAATGGGAGATAATTAGATAAAGGTGGTTCGATGAACCCTCTGCCGGGTATTTAAATGTGATTTGCAGAGTATTCCATGTAGATATATCTAAATATAGATGTAGCTCGCCTTTTTGCTGGCTTGTCATAATACAAATTTTAAAAAAATTGTATTATGACAAGACAACAATAATGTTGGCAAATAAGTATGTTTTTTAAAAGCTTTCCTTTGTGATGTGGTGAATGAAATGAAAGATTCGATAATGGCAATTTTCTGCCGAAACCAACCGCTGATCTCAATAAAGATTATAAGTGATCTTGACTGTTTTCCATAATAAATAAATAAATACATATTATATGTTAGATACATTTTTCATTTGCTGTGGCCAGTGAAAAGTAACTTGTTATTGCAAAGGCTCCTTGTCAACGTCGTATGGCTTATATAGACCAAACGACGCGCATACCGTGGAAGAACGCTGCACGAAACACAAACGCAGTACACGCCTTTTGCAACCAAGAAAATGTGCTTTTGCTGAACATTGTATTTCCAGCAGCTAAATTTGCTCTACTTGGGGACATCTTTGAAAGAACAGAGACTGGTTGACTTGGCGCCTTATATTTATGTCGAAAGCTGCTCTTGGGTGTTGAGGTAAGTTTAGTGATGACACTGAATGTTTTGTATCGGGCCGGGACTCGAACCCGGATTTCCCACTTCACCTGAGCCGTCGCCTTGACCGCTTCACCAGCTGCAGCACATTATTCATGTAATGACCCTGTCCCTGTTACCCGTTGCCCGCATCCTTCACCTGCACTCCTGCAAAGGGACGAGCGCTGGTTGTCCATCTCCATTGAAATTGTGTATATAATCCTCAACAGGTAAATGACAATTTCAGTGCAGATGTCCAAATAATCGTTCGTCCCCTAGCAGGAGCGCAGGGCCACGGCGAAATATCTGTGCGCACTAAGGCGCCCTGCTGCGGAGCGCGCGGCCGTTCCAGCTCGGAGGTTCGAGTCCTCCCACGGGCATGGGTATGTGTGTCGTTCTTAGGATAAGTTCAAGTACTTTGTAAGTTTAGGGACCGATGACCACTGCAGTTAGGTCCCATAACTTTACAAACACTTGAGCATTTTTAGGAGCGCAGGGGGAGCCTACGGCCATGGGAGGCATGGTAGTGGCCTGCTCTTTAGACTCTGGGATGGACGGCACGCGAGCATGGATAGCCAAAGTGGGATCTGTCAGGCAGTGATGCAGTCCTGACGGACCTGTTTACGTCCCGCCATACCACACGCTTCGAGGCGTTTCGTGCTTAATTAGCCTTCGTAGGACAGTAGTCTTGCACATAATAGTTCGCGATGGGGAGCGCTCACTTTAGTTCGCGGCTCTGCCGCGAACTAGATCGTTCTTTTAGTTCGTCCGCTCCCAGTGACGGCTGAGCGACGTGGTCTGCGCATGCAGGTGGAAGGAGAAGTTCCCCCACCCTAGCTGCTTCATGCGCTTGCTGCGTGAGCCGCTAACGATATCACGCAACCAAGAGAAACAGTTTGTGGATAATTTCTCGCGTTCAAGTTTACAGTTATCTCTATATCTTGACGTTATAGAATTTGTTGTTGTTATGGTCTTCAGTCCGGAGACTGGTTTGATGCAGCTCTCCACCCTACTCTATCCTGAGCAAGCCTTTTCATCTCCTCATAAGAACGGCAACCCACATCTACTTGAATCTGCTTACTATACGCGTCTCTTGGTCTCTCTCTGCGATTTTTACCCCACACATTTCCCTCCAATGCTAAATTTAATATTCCTCGATGTCTAAGAATGTCTCCTACCAAGCAATCCCTTCTTTAATTAAGGTATGCCAAAAATTCCTTTTCTCAGCAATTCTATTCAGTACCTCTTCATTAGTTATGCGATCCACCCACCTAATCTTCAGCATTCTTCTGTAGCACCACATTTCAAAAGCCTCTATTCTCTTCCTGTCTACACTGCTTATCGTCCATGTTTCACTCCCATACAAGGCAACAATCCACACAAATGCCTTCAGAAAAGACTTCCTTACACTTAAATTAATATTCGATGTTAGCAAATTTCTCTTTTTCAAAAATGCTTTCCTTCCCATTGCCATTCTGCATTTTATATCCTCTGTACTGCGACCATCGCATGTTATTTTACTACCCAAATAACAAAACTCATCTACCACCTTCATTGTTTCGTTACCTAATCTAATTCCTTCAGCATCGCCTGATGTTCTAAGACCGCACTCCATTATTTTTGTTTTGCTCTTGTTAATGTTCATTTTATACTCTCTCTTCAACACACTGTCCATTCCATTCAACTGCTCTTCCAGGTCCTTTGCTGTCTCTGACAGAATTACAATGTCATCAGCAAAGCGCAATATTTTTATTTCTTCCCCCTGAACTTTAATGCCTATTCCAAATTTTTCCTTGCTTAGTGCAGAATACTTAGAAATTTTGTAGCACTGAACTATGTAATCTAGCAGGCAGACGCTCACCTCGAAATGGCTCTCATCAGCAGAAGGCAAACACGTGATTTTTAATTCTGCTGCGCGCCCTCTCGCTATTGCCCGTCGGTCTTCTGAAAAGAATCCAACGAACTAAGAAGCGAGATACGTTTGGTATAATAGTTCGCGACCGGTAACGCATGTTAGTTCGCGACCGGTGCTCTACTTTTAGTTCGCAGCTCGGCCGTGAAGTAGGTCGCTCTTTTTAGTTCGTCTGCTCTTTTTGGCTTTTCCTACCGCTACTAAAAGAGCTCTTTCTTTTGTTATGACAGTTTTTTTTTATATAATGATCACTATTGCCCAAGCGTGTGCTATTACCCGTATTTTTGGGCAATTAGACATAAAATACTTAAGCAAATAAACCAGTTATTTACACGAATCGGTGATACAACGGTATTCAACTACTTTGCATACAGAGTACTCGTAGTACTTTATTTTTAAAACGTATTTCTATATTTATTCTATTGAATAAACCAAGTTCCCACGCTCAGAAACGCATTTTTGTCTTCGGTGCTGGGCGAGTCCAATCCTTTGTTTCGGAAGGGCGGCCGCCTCAGTTGCATCGAAAGTTAAGCCAGTCCGGTCAACCTAACACTTATTACAGAAATTGACTTTGTATTAACAAAAGAAATAGAAGAAATTTTTGATCTTCACGCTAGCGACGTTGATGACAATGGGTTTCGACCTTTCCATTCTGACGACAGGCAGTGAACTACAGTTTTGTAGCTAATTAATGCTATACGGGTCGCTTATACGACGTTATCCTCAAAATTCTACCCCGTCAACAGTATCATGCAGGCGAGAGAAAATGGTTGATGCATAATTTCTCGCATGTAAATGAAAACAGAGTTCTCTTTACTTCTTTACACTGTGAAATGAGGGTTACATTTAGACACTGCTGAATGCCTTACAAAAGAAAATTTGTGGCAGTGAACTATGAAACTACAGCTGAGCTGCATCTCAGCTGGAAATGACGGTAACTGGCAGAAGGGAATCACGCGATTCTGCGCGCTCTCGCGTCCTCTCGCTGTTCTCCATCAGTCTTCGGAAAAGGAGCGGACGAACTAAGAGGCGAGGGATCTGCGAACTAGTTCGCGTAGTTCGCCTGTGGGAGCGCTCTTCTGAACTGGTTCGTTCGCGAACTAGACAAGATTATAGGACAGTGAATTTTGAAGTAGGTGGTCAATTCCTACCGAAAATCGACGTTAAAATTCGCCTTCTAGGCTATGCACGTCCGAAAATGCTGAAATAAGAACGATTTGTTCGAGAGGATGTAGAGATCCCTTGTACGTATCTTATTGGAATCCATCTCTCTTTTGTGAGCAACGTGGTTTACGTTACATTTATAACCGACATCCCGTGCTATGCTATTTTAGAGACAATGAAGGACGGTCTCAGATTTCGACATTCGTGTCTCGGTCTCAGGACGATCTGCATACAGGGTGGCTATAATTAAAGGGGCCCTTACACGTTCACTATTTATTGAGCAATAATATTGTGTCAATATATTGTGCTGAAGTGCGAGGCCAAGAATGACACAATATTTACTGCGCAATATTTAGGCCCGTGACGTGTAAGCTACAGTTCTGCCTCCGTAGTGAACATGTCGGCGCTTCAAGACGTTGATCTCGCATGTATTGCGATTGAGATTGCTGCGTGCTGCAAGAAGAAAAAAGAAGAGTAAGAGGCGGCGGTGAATGAAAAATTGGCTTGGAATGCGTTTTACACATGCCCACATTAACATGCTAAAGGAACTTGTGGGAGAGCCAGATGATTAGCCTCAAATCCACTGCCTGATGTTTTAGTTCTTTCCTGAAATCGAATTGAATTTCTTTTTCACATCCTCTTTAGTAGCCGAAGTGTGTCTCTTCTGGTATACTTCATTTTTTTAAAAAATCGCGGTTCATGTACTCGTCAGTGCTGACAGGGATATGTAAACCTGAAGAGAGTATACTACATTATACAGTAGTACAGGATGCAATTCTGCAACAAATTATTCAAGTCTCTAAAATGAACAAACAGGTTCTGTGCTATTTTTCTACACGAAATACTTTTACCAATTGTTTTTTCTGCTAATAAGTGAGTGAGTATTAAACATATAACGAAACTACTCACCCGAATGCCGGCCGCGGTGGCCGAGCAATCTGCGGCGCGCCAGTCACGGTCTGCACGGCCACTACGGTCGGGGGTTCGAATCCCCCCTCGGGCATGGATATTTGTGCCGTCCTTAGTGTTAGCTAGTTCATAAGTAGTTTGTAAGTTTGTAGTTAAGTCCCATAAGCTTTACAAACATTTGAACTTGAATTTGAAACTCACCCGAATAGAATTTAACAGATGATTTATTTCATCTGTCTTTCCTGTAGAATTCTTGATACTTTTCGTTATCATCACTCTGAAAAGGACGAAATCTTGGCGGGAACTGCCGTGTATGCACAACTGTTCACAAAGTAAACTGATGGTAGCGGTTTTATATATTGACGTCGCACTTCCTGATACTTCTACATACCTTACCTTAAAATGCCCGTTTTGGGGATATCTTTAATGCGGCGTTTCATTTACCCTGCAGACTTTCGTACTGGGCAACAAATACGAAATCCATCAAAAGCGGCAGATTGTTGCCGCAGAAGCCATAGTTTATTGCACAATACCGCCCTTACACGATACAATATATTGCGCAAAATATTGAGCGACCATCAATATTTTTAAAGCAAGGCAGTCTCCTTCAATATATTGCGCAAACCGTCACTACTGCTCTCAGACAGTCAGTATTATTGTGCAATACAGAGTATTGCACAATAATATTAATACTTACTTCTAACTTCCAGAAATTAGCAGCCGATATGGCTTTGTCGTTAGCCTCCCATAAGTCTTCCATTGTACAGGGCTTTTCTAAATATGGACAGATAAGCTGTGGTGTCGCAGAAGTACAAAGTGCGCGCCACCTGCTTTCGCCGCGCGCCGCCATGCACGCACGGCGCGGCGTTCTTACGACGACAGCCACGAGCGCCCTCTGGTACAACTCCGCTCGTGGCCAGCACTGAACGTGATCGTTCACTTGGGACTGAGATAGCAACCAGTTAGGACCTTCGTAATCAGATAGGCACCAGTGAAGACTTGGCTATCGAATAGGCACTAGGCAGGCCTCAACTTTGTATCAGCATTCTGCCGCACTGAACTATGTAAAAGTTAAGTACTGTATAAATTCTGTGCAATATATATCTCGTTCTAATTTACTCTAGTGTTTCTAGTTTCTGGCTGCTCCTCTCCGTACCTGCACCAGCGTGCTATCTTTATTCCTGTGTCGGTCTCATTCCACTCGGCCACCGACACCTACGACGGAAACGAGACACAAAAGCGGCGACGAGGCTGGGACACAAAATAAGCAGGTGTTGAGGATCCTGTACAGCACCACAGAGACACAGAGTGTTCTCATTATCTTTTAGGAAGCCCCATCGCTGCATGTTTGTTTTGCACTTTGGCACTTCTACCCTCATACGGTTCAGGGTTCTCCAGATTGTGTATGGCAGGTCTCCACCAGATGACAGTTCTTCTTTTGCTGCTTTATGGGGGCTTCTCAAATCCATTTCCCACCTAGCAATACGGTTCTCTGCGGCCGTCCCTTCCAGTGCTCGGGTACGTGACAGGAAGCTCTTCCTCGATCGAAGCCGTCGGTCAGCAGGCTGGTGTCCATATAGAGGGTGACGCATGTCCTTTTCTTGCTTCGTTTTTTCAGTTTCGGCAGCAATGTCACGTCGTATGTTGGGCGGTGCGATCCTCATAATTAAGTACATCTTGTGTACTGGTGTTGGTTTCAGGCACCCAATCACAATCCGAGCCATTTCATTCACCGCGATGTCAACTTTTCTCGCGTGTGTTGACGAACTCCATACTGGAGCGGCGTATTCCGCAGCTGATACACTAAGCGCAAGGGCTGAGGTTCTCAAGACTTTTGGGTTTGCACCCCAGGATCCGAACAAAAACCGCAATCGGGCGCACCCCGGGCAACGTTGATACATCAGTGGCTAATCCTTCAACAACCGGAACGGACTTCAGAGAGAGGGAAAAAAAAAAAAAAAAAAAAAAAAAAAAAATTAATTAATATTGAGCGTCTAAGGGCCTCAAACTGACGGTGTACAGACTGTTGCAGTGCGGGTTGTATACATCGCAGGACGCTGAAACTTCGTGGGTTTGTTAAGTAACCGGTGCGTTAGCAGAGCAAGATGGAAAAAATTATAGTTCTACTTCATTTCACCAGGCGAAAATATGGCGTAGCAAGCAGTCAGGAAGTGAAATGGTTACTGGTTTGACATCATTGTGCTGTAAGTTGTTTGGCGACGCTTGTTGATGTCGTTTATGAAGTTGCTTAAGAATGATAGTTTTCCTTTACGAACTGCAATGGCTATCTGGAAGAAAAACCGTGCACCGCTGGCAAAGCTGTTCTATCAGAACAGCAGCGCTGCATTGCGGGAATATCGCCGGCAGAAACAGCTGCGAAGAGGCCCCATCTCAATAAACGAACTAAAGGATACGATAAAAAAAAAAAAAAGAATAAATAAAGTTAAAAAAAAATCAGAGCCAGGATGGAATTGCCGAGCACTCTTAAGGAGCCTTGCTGCGGAGCGCGGGGTTGCTCTCCGTCGGAGGTTAGAGTCCTCCCTCAGGCATGGCTGTGTATGTGTTTTCCTTAGGTTGGTTTAAGTTAATTTGCAAGACTAAGCACTGACAACTGCAGTAAAGTATTTTAGATTTACAAACATCTGAATTTGAAAACAAAAATTGAAGAAACATTGACTTGGGCGGCGTAGCAGCGATAGGGAGGCGACCCGTTCCCACTGCGGTTGTTGATGAAGCTGCTGTAGCCGCAGCCGACCGCGCGGTACAGGCCTGAATTCTGCAGACAGTGCTCGAGCTGTGAGCAAGCAGGTGAAAATCAGAGGGAGCCAGGTGTTGGCTGTTGGTGGGAGAGCAAACGTTTCTCATCGAAAACCCTGCAGGGGCATCTTTGCTGCAGCTGAACTGTGCAAAAATGTTCAAATGTTTGTAGAGCTTATGGGACTTAACTACGGGGTTATCAGTCCCTAAACTTACAAACTACTTATGAACTACTTACGAACTAGGACGGCACAAATATCCATGCTCGAGGGGGGATTCGAACCCCCGACCGTAGTGGCCGTGCTGACCGTGACTGGAGCGCCTCAATCACCTCGGCCACCGCGGCCGGCTGTACTGTGCAGACGAGCATCGTCCCGAAGAAGGACGCTGACGATATCTCACAATTTGTTTTAAATTTCTCTTCGTAGATGGTTTTAGCGAATTGCTTGATCCTCTCGCTGAACAAGATCATAAGGTAGAAACCTATCCTGACCGTCTGCATCATGAGCGTATGTACGTCCTGCTTGGAAGTTCATGCACCATTGTCGTTATTAAAATTACCTGACAATGTGGAGAGCGATCTACGTAATTCAGTTCAAAAAATGATTATCTTCAAAAGTAAAACGCCAAGATCGTTATATGATTATTTAATTTAACTATTTCATTACGCTGTGCCACTGCCATCTGGTTGTATAAAATTCTGCAGTGTGGTCATCTTACGTTATTTAAGAAAAGGAGGTCGCAATGTGGTATCAGACGAGACTCTTACAAGCAGTTGATAAAATAAGTTACGTATTTTATGTTTTGACTAAGTGCTATGTCGCACGTTCTGTTTAACCTCCAATTTTTAAAATAACATGACCACGTTGTAGAATTTTATACGATCAGATGATTAGTGCTACAGCCCAGTGAAACCGGTCGTCAGTAAATTGAGTAATCAGATAACGTTCTTGGCGTTTTACTTTTAAAGATAATTAAACTGTGCAGATCGCCTTCATCCTGTGATGTTAGGTAATATGGAAATAAAATAAGCAGGGGAAAGTTCTTTGCCAAGATGCAAATTTACATCAAATTTATTTTCCTGCTTATTAGTTTCATTGAAGTTAGTCATCATCTTGAGATAAGTTTAAGTACAAAATTACAAATCCAAATTGTTTAACGTTGTAACATACACGTATCATTAAAAGTATTTCCGTGGAAACAGTGCTCGATGTTGCAAAATAGTTATTCGAAATCTAGATAAAGTTCAATTATTTCAAAGCAACTTGTGGGGCAGTATTCCTTTACACAGTACATTACGCTAATACAGTTGCTGCTTCGGACAGGCCATGTTCAAAATCATTAGATGGACGACTTCGCTAAATGTTGCAAAGGAGACATTTTTTCATTTTCAATAGGTTACAATTTATGGATCGCACTTTGTTAAAAAAAATGGAAATAAGTCACAATATGTTGATTGTATATCCCTGGTCAACAACACAGAAGCTTTTACGGTGCATTTTACACTTCTATCCCTCCAAGATTCATAATGTGCACCAAATGTAGTCCCAGGATAGGCTACAACGTGGTTACTTTTCACTTCGTTTTTTGGCACGCAGGGAAATAGATGACGTGCGACCAGGGGATGTTCTTTGTACAGACGATGCACATTTTACTGACACAGTGCTGTGAATGCACAGAACCGTCGCATATGGAGTTCTACCCCTACCTCCCCCCACGTCGTGCAGGAACATCCATTGCGCTCAGCTTTGAGTGGTGTGGTTCACAAGCTTCTTCCTTATCGGTGTGTTTTTCTTCACGAGATGACACCTCGTGGTCCTGTTACGTGTACACGAACAACTGCACATTATAAAGACCTCGTCGTGCAATATGTGATTTCGGCTTTGCAAGATGGGGCGACACATCATTTCGCTCGACAGATGAAAGATGTACTTCGGTGACGACCACATCATCTCTAGGTACTTCCAAATCCTCCGATCTAAGCCCATCTGAAGTGACAATTTACGTATCTTTCTTTATTTGACATGGATATAGTGACAAGAAATGTACCAACGTAATCGGTTTGTTTAAATTACATTTCTGATGATGGTTCATAACTGAAAACGATAAAGATGTAAATATAAAAATAGCTGGTGGTTGGCAATATGCATTTTTTAAAACAAAATTCAAATTTTTGTAAACCTGTGGGACCAAAGTACTGTGGTCATCAGTCCCTAGGCTTACAAACTACTTAAACTAACTTAAGAACAACACTCACATGACCATGTCCGAGGGTGGACTCGAACTTCCGACGGGAAAAGCCTCGCAATGCCTCCCAAGGTGCCTAGAACCGCTCGGATCTTCTCGCGAGGTCCTAAATACTGTGAGTTATGCCAGGACTTTTACTTTTGGTCAAAGTGCGATCGATCGCTAAATGGTAACCTATTGAAAATAATAAAAAAAAAGTCTCCTTTGCAACTTTTAGCGAAGGCGTCCATCTAATGAATTTGAATATGGACTGTTTGAAGCAGCAACTGTATTAGCGTAATTTACTGTGTAAGAGCGTACTGCCCCACAAGTTGCTTTAAAATAATTGAACTTTATCTAGATTTCGGTCGCGGCGGATTAGCCGAGCGCACTGGGGCGACTTGCTGCGGTGCGCACGGCCGTTCGCCGTTGGTGGTTTCAGTCCCCCTTCGGGCACGGATGTTTGTGTTGTCCTTAGGTTAGTTTGCATTAGTTTAAGTAGTTTGTATGGTACGGACTAATAACCACGCAGTTGAGTCCGAAAGATTTACAAACATTTGAACTTTTTTTTCTAGATTTCGAAACCTCTATGCGTGCCTTCATCAGAAATAAAACTCGACATGAGACGTTTGCTTAATGTGCACCTGTTTTGAAACTAAATTTACACAAAACAAGCACATTTAGCTTTATTAGAAAACGTCTCATGCTGTAGTTTTATTTCTCATGAAGACACCCATAGAAGTGATCGAAAACTACATAACGTTCAGTTATTTTAAAGTAAATTGTGGGGCTGCATTTTCTTAAACTGCGAAAAAAATAAATCCTTCTATCTAATTCACTTTATATTCAACACTCTGACTTAGACAATTGTCAAATGTTTGTAAAGCTTAGGGGACTTAACTGCGCGGTCATCAGTCCCTAAACTTACAAACTACTTATGAACTACCTTATACTAAAGACGATACAAACAATTATGCCCGATGGGGGATTCGACACCCTGACGGGGAACGGCCTCGCACGTCGCAGCATAGCGCCTCAATGCGCTCGGCCGCTCCGCCGCGGCTCGTAGTGTGGTACCAGTTTTCCAACAACCTGGTAATAGAAGACGCTCAGTGTGTTTTACATCAATCTCTACGCTGGTCTGCAGCTTGTTATCTGTGCCAAAATGCTGTTCTCACAGCTGCCGTTTCACGTGTGCAAACAGATGAAAATCAGAGGGAGCCAGATGTTCGCTGTTGGTGGGAGAGCAAAAATTTCCCATCGAAAACCCTGCAGGGGATACCTGAAAGGTACTGTTTATCGGTGATATATCCGGAATCTTCCTGATCTGAAGGATAACGTACCTAAATTACACCGAATATGCTGCAGACAACTGTCGACCATAATGTGTTACGGGTACAGCATGTTGCTGAGTGAGACCATATTAAACACTTGTTGTAACTTGTGACCTTGTGCTAATAAATTTGCCAGAATCAACGTTATCATGTGTTAGACCGTCCCTCTCCTAATCCTGCAACGTCACCACCTTCTCAAGCTTACAGCACCATGTTTTCGCCTGGTGGCAGAATGTGGAGCTATAATTTTTGCAACATACCTTGCTAGCGCACTGATTACTAAAAAATCCACGAAATCTCAGCGACCTGTGATGTATACAGCCCACATTGCAGCTCCCGGAACACGCTCCGTTTAATTATAACAACACTGTATATGAAGGATGAGATATTTAAAAAGTGTTTCAGAATATTTGGAAAAATACAGATTGGATTTAAAAAACATTGTAATAAGTTGTTCATCTCGAAGAGGGTCATACGTTAAAAGCTCGGCCCCCTCCCCCCTCCCCCCCCCCCTATACCACGTCCGGGGACGGGAGGGGGTGTTTCTTTGAAATATTAAATAGGAACCCCTATTTTTTTTATTGCAGATTTGGATTCTCCGAGAAAAAATATTTAACCTTTGTATGAAGCACTTTTTTCGTTTCTATTCAAAAATAAAAATGGGTTGAAAATTGTTGAAGAACGGTAATATCTCGAACAAATAGACATCGGACTCTTTCTCTTGGTTTCAGAAAACAGTTGGACAATATCCCGAAAAGTAGTTGCAGAAGGAACATTCCTATCACGGAACATATTGGCAGGCCTTTGACAAACTTCTTCAACATTTCTACGAGCCTGAAAATACGAGAAAATGTTATCTATTCTCTTCGCAACCCTTAACATCGTGGAGCGATTGCGTAGAGATGTGTATACAGTCCGAATCATTGACCACGGTTTGTGTTAGGGGAGGTGTCTGTGTTGTGGTAGGCCGGCCGCGGTGGCCGAGAAGACTGAAGCGCTTCAGTCACGGACTGCACGGCCACTACGGTCGGGGGTTCGAATCCCCCCCTCGGGCATGGATATTTGTGCTGTCTTTAGTATAAGGTAGTTCATAAGTAGTTTGTAAGTTTAGGGACTGATGACCCCGTAGTAAAGTCCCATAAGCTTAACAAACATTTGAACATTTGTGTTGTGGTAGATGTCACATGATAGTATTATCAAAAATATCAAGAACTATGATTTTCCTAACTTGAGATAGTACCGGTTTTTTTTTTTTTTTTTTTTTTTTTTTTTTTTTTTTTTTTTTTTTAATTTTCAACTCTCTTTATTTTTGCCTATAACAGCGTTGTCTATCATGAAAGGAAAAAGAAATAGTTCAAAGAAAAGTTACACCTTACTTAACGGAGAATCCCAATCTGTACTAAAATTAATGTTTCCTACTTACAATTTCAAAGTAGGGAGTCGAGGTTTATGGTAATGGATGTCGCTCTTGAAGTTGAACAACTTTTATTGAAACATTTTTCAATTGCGAATGGTATTTTTCCAAATATTCCGAAAAACAGTTTTAAGTGCCTCACCCTGTATAAATTGCCGACAGACCTTGCGAAACAGTTTGTAGTCACGTTGTGGGTAGGTGGACGCGATTCACCCCTACCTTATACTAAATGGAGTGCGACAGGTATGCATCTAACTCACTAGGATTATACATAGTTAAGGAACTTCCACACAGTTAAAATGTACCTGTTAAAATGAAATTGAAGTTGTCTGAGTGAAAGGCCGTTGGTACGCTTCAGCTGTTTTTTTATTAGAGTCGTGGAGAACCGCACAACCGATTTCACAACTTTATAGTTACAACTTCAGCTGCAATTAAATGTTTTGCATATTATGATTCGTATGGTGCATAACGGGGATTGATGGTCAGGTCCAAAAGCTAGCAACTTCCCTCAGTTCGTCAAAAGTAAAATCAGTACACCGTCCGATTCGTGCCATTTTAAGTAAAATATTAAAACTTGGCAACCAGTCGAATAAATTTTAGCGAACTGATTGCCGAGTTTTAAAATCATTAGATGGACGGCTTCACTAAATGTTGCAAAGGAGACTTTTTTTTTATTTTCAATAGGTTACCATTTAGCGATCGATCGCACTCTGATTTAAAAAAATGAAAATAAAGCCCTGGCATAACTGACACTATTTAGGATTTCTGTGAACCGCGCGGGAATAGCCGAGCAGTTATAGTCGCTTTGTCAGGGACTGCTAGGCTTTTCCCGCCGGAAGTTCGAGTCCTCCCTCAGACACGCGGCCATGTGTGTCTTGTCCTTATGTTAGTCTAAGTTAGTTTAAGTACTTTCTAAGCCTAGGGACTTATGACCACAGTAGTTTGATGCCACAGATTTACAAAAAATTGAATTTTGTTTAAAAAAATGCATATTGTCAACCATCAGCTGTTTATCATATTTACAGCTTTATAGGTTTCACTTATGAACCATCATCAGAAACGTAATTTAAACAAACTGATTACGTTGGTACATTTCTTGTCACTGTATCCATGTCAAACTATAAAAGAAAAGTAAAATTTCACTTGATATTAAGTCCTGATAATATTAAAACAATGCCAGGTTGCATTATACTGAACCAGGGTCCAAGAATTCTAAGAGTTTTTGGATACTCTAACTAGAGTAGGTTAGATACTCTTTGAATTCTTGGACCCTGGTTGACTATTATGTAGTCTGGCATTGTTTTAATATCATCAAGACCTAATATCAAGTGACATTTTACGTATCCTTTATTATTTGACATGGATGTAGTGACAGAAAATGTACCAACGTAATCAATCTGTTTAAAGTACTTTTCTGGTGACAGTTCATAACCGAAACGGGTAAAGTTGTAAATATAATAAAAGGCTGATGGTTGGCAATATGCATTATAAAAGTATATTTCGGCTGTTAGCACACATCTCAGTAAAAATTCGAATTTTGAATAACTGGTTATAGCGTTGCTTTGCTAGTGCTGCAATGCCGTAATTCTACATTACAAAAGTCTTCAGCTTTGGAAATGTGTTTTTACTGTAACCAAAGTTAGGCTTATCTACAGTATGAGAGTTTGTTTGATACAATGAGGATTGATTGATTGATTTTTCTAGGGAAGCCAAAACAGTCTTGGTCCAACCCGCCACTGCCTGCACCGAAACTAAGTTTATTGTGCGGTATCGCTCCCTGTATATCTAGTAAAGCCAACCAATGCCCTTGAACAGTGCAAGGAGTCCCTTTACCAGTTCTTTATTAGACACAATTTCTTCGGGTCTGGTTGTCCCAAATATTCTGTTCCTTTTATTCTCCAATGCAATGCATTCGAAGATTAGATGTGATGCAGTTTCATCACCGTCATCACATATCCTACATTTAGGGTCCTCTTCTGTTATTCCCATTGTACGTAGGTGGTTTTTGAAATTCCCATGGCCTGTCAGCAATCCAACCATGAGTCTAATCTCTCTCCTGTTCAGGCCCAGGACTGCAGAGCTTCTTTTAAAACATGGCTTCGGCGTCATTACCTTGCCATGTTTTTGTTGATGGACTTTGGTCCAATATTCTACGTGCTGTCTTCTGAGCCAGTTACGTAGCTCCAATTTGATCATTGCCTTGGTGATTGTCAGGACAGGTTCCGGTCCAATAAATGGAGTCTCTGCCCCCATCCTGGCTAATCTGTCGGAATGTTCGTTGCCACTGATCCCCGAGTGGCCAGGGACAATGAGGATTATTACCAGCTTGTGTTCGAGCTATTTACAAGTCTTGGTCGATATCCCACACACCTAGGAAATACAAGGACTTGATGCTATGTGGGGTACTTTATATATATATATATATATATATATATATATATATATGTGTGTGTGTGTGTGTGTGTGTGTGTGTGTGTGTGTGTGGTATTATATTTCCCTGTGGCCCCTTGTACGACATACGAATCAGTTATTCGCTTGCTGATTAAGTAATAACCAGAGTTAATTCCAGGTTCTTTCTCATTTACTTTTGAAATAATTTATCAATTTTACGACTTTAACTAGAATCTACATCTGTTTGTTGACCTTTTATCCATGACAGTAGTCGATAAGAATAATGCTTATTGTGAACAAGCTGCCTCCAGTAGAGGGAGCCTACACAATTAGCACTGACCCCTTTGACTTTGGTTGACTTAAACACCCTGACAAACACCAATCGTCACAAAATTCTGAATATTCCTTCGGTTATTTGACACTATGGAAATATGATATTTAAAATTAATCAATGTAGGTGAAATTAATTGATTTCACTTTATAAGAATACTGCAAAGCAAATAATCGTCTTACTGCACGTTTACTAATTGAAGTATATGCCTTACTGTCGCCAATCCAGCGATTTATCGAACAGAAAACTCAAAATTAATGGTAGCAGCATTGATGAATATCTATGCATCTGGCAGCCTAATAATTTCAGTAAATTCCGAAGTTTGTTTCGCACTGTCACCACTAGGAATATTGGTACAGTTTTAAGAACCACCCATAAAAATCGATTAATAATATCTGTTCATTAATCTTGATTTATAAAGGTACTATATTTTTATCTCTATTTAACAATATTATCACGTAAGCTGGATTCCTTTCAGCAAATATGGAACAGTTTAACGTAATATTTAGTCTGTAGTAAAATTTCACAGGCAAAAAGATCGAAATAATTATCTGATGCAATATATAAAAAATAATTACTATACCTTCCTACTTACGTCTAACAAAGGCACAGTTTTGTATATAGTCATGATATGAAACTGTCTTATTCTTTTACAATTTTACGTAATTTTTTTTTTAATTTTTTTTTTTTTTTTTTTTTTTTTACGTAAACATACAGCCTGTCATTTCTATCTTTCTTATGTTTCTAATCTCCGATTTTATACTTGATTACGCAGCTTATAAACTTATTTTTTCAATAAATAAATAAATAGACTACTTTTTCCAAAAATAATAAATTATTCTCCTCTTCCAGTAATTATTTTCTTCGATAGCTCGTGGCAAAATATATTTTGTTTACCCTTTTCTATTATTTCGTTATTACAACTTGAAGCAGATACGATCGATAAGTTATTTGCTATGGAGAGTGTCGGCTTGTATAAATCAATTCAAATTACTGTCCAACGTAGGCACGGTCGATATTTAACATTTCAATGGCGTCAACATTATAAGGCTAACTACAAAATTAAGTGAACACTTATTTTGATTTTAATGATGCCTCCAGGCTTATTTTCCTTTTATTATCATTCTTTCAATCTCAATCTTATAAGTTATTTTAATTCAGTATAAATTTCGTCGAAGCGGACAAGCTCAACCTTGTTGAATTCATCCCCGCTATCTCTTTAACACCGTATACACACACACACACACACACACACGATACCGCCCCTTAGAAGGCATCCGTAGTAAATGAACTTTAAAAAACAAAATAATTACTGGGGCAGACTTCAGTTGTTACCGCCTCATGATACGAATCTATACACAAATTCTCATCCCCCATCATTTTTGAGTCTCCTTACTTATCATCTTTTCTTTCGATGTTAAAATATTGAAGAGTTGGTTAGCTTTCTGGTTCTATTTTACCCAAAATTTGTTACTCTTGTAACAAATACTCGTGATCAATCACACGGCCTTATTATTATTTATTACGCAATCAGAAAGGAGGAGGAGTACTTTATCAATAATACTTTTACGAATCTGAGCGATCAACATACGGTGCCCAAATATTTCTGGATAAAGTGCTGCAAATAATGTTAGCTGCTACTATGAAACAGTGTCTCGCTGCATTGATGCATCGAATCCCACTCGTGATCCGACTACATCCACATTACCAATCACAGCAAGCTGCCCGTCCCAAACAATTTATGACCTTACTACTGTTAGTAAAATAATTCATACAACAGTGCTTCACATATTTACCGCAAACACTGCTTGAAAAGTTATCACTCAACTCGGTGAAAAAAAATTACGTATACTTTTAATAGCATACGCTTCTCCTCTTCTGAAATTACGAACCAAACTTTAAATATCAACTAGGAAAATTCAATTTCTGTCTGTTTAATTACTGATATAACCATGAGAAATCGTTTCCGTGTGATTGCCTCAGCGTCTCTCGTATCTTGATACAGGGAGACTACTTCATTCAAGACCAACTATTAGCGAAGCAAAATGCTTCGCCTGCTTTTTCAGTTTTTTAACACCGTAACAATACTACATTTTGACGTATTCTATATAAGCTATTCTTTGCCGCCAGCGCAGTGGATCTCGTAACTCTTACGTTATCTGCGCCCGGACGATCACCGCCATATTTTGTAGACTAGCTTACAGCAAAAGACACTACAATGCTTGGAAAGTCTCTATAGCACAGAATGCACTCTCTAAGATTGTTATTTATTTATTTTTATTTTTTAGATACAATTAAATTTCTACAATGCTAAGTTATAAAAATTAAAAACCCCTTTTACTTGTTACTTTACTGTCCCCATTATTATTTATTCCAAATAAGGTGAAGCGATTAGACGAAAAGCCAGTAATGGTGCTGTAATAATTTTGTCCCGTTACAAATAACACCAATCGTGCTTTCCCCATTATCATCTTGTTAAAATCGACCCCTCCAAAGCACAACTCTCTGGAGACGGCGAATCGCTCCGGTAATACCACGGCCAACGATTCTGTGAACCAGAGGTATCTGCCGATATTCGATGCCGCGGCAAATACCCCCGCCCGCGCGCCACAGTATCCAGACAGCAAGTGTGCCTCCTCAAGCGTGTGGTCTCCGGTAACGAGCACGCGAGGCTGTGCTCTCAGAGAACGCCGCTAAAATTACAGGTCGCGTCTCGTCTCGCCTCTGACAGTAATGATCAGCCGCCGTTACTTTCGCGGGTAATGATGGCTGCCATTTGCGCAAGAACACAGAAAAAGGATCCACACCTACAGAAGGGAAAGGGGGGGAGGGGTGAGGGGCATGTATGAGAAGCATAGTACCTGTCTCCCTCCCTCCTCACACCAAGAACTAAAACACAATACTGATATATATATATATATATATATATATATATATATATATATATATGTAAATCAATAGGATCAGGTCGCAGAAGTACATCAATAGTAAAATGTATGAAGCTTTAAATCCAACACCTCCTCCTCCTCATCATCATCATTAGAGACTGATTATGCCTTTCAGCGTTCAGTCTGGAGCATAGTACCTCTAATAAAATTCCTTCGTGATCCCCTATTCAATGCTGCCGTTGATGCCTCGTCTGATGTTATGCCTTTTACTTCAAAATCATCCAACACCTTAACTTAAAAATTTTTCATTTCAATTCATTTTATTTTTTAGTAACCCAGTCTCGAAACTTTATAAAGAGACAGGCTACTACAGTCACCTACTCATTTCATGGGTAGTAGACACGAAGATTTGAGATTCAGCACGCAGAAAGGTATTTAGGCAATCTTTTCCCCCGCATTTCACACATATGCTATTAATAGGGATGAAGCCCTAAAAATTGTCAGTACCCCTGCCATGCACTTTACAGTGGTTTTCATCGGATGCAGATATACTTGGCCTAAAACACACTCTTAGTTCATCCTTGTACCTGAAGCTATATCAGGAGATTTTTCACTGCATTTAGCCCCTTATTACACTGTAATAGTTCTTTGTGAGAAAGATGCTGTGTAAAGGCGTTTTCGTCAAAATTTTGATTGTGTGCTTGGTATTCTTTTATACCTATTTCTTTTATCAAAATTCTCATGTAAAAATTAAAGTCCTTGTTGTTATTCAAAACTGGCACTCTATAGTTATCACTTACCTTGTTTTAGTGTCTTTAACCTATAAAATGATATCGAGGAATATTTGGTGTAGGGTTACCACCATTGAAAAGTATGTGGAATACAGAGTGTGTCCTACTTCTTTTAGATATATTGCTGTAAAAGAAAAGTCAGGATTTACATTCACAAAATCGCAGTTGATCAGTCTCTCCCCGGTACTGTAGTGCTTTTTTTTGTAATTGAATTTAGTACTGCGGTACAATAAGCTATTTATGGTTCTAATCATTTTTAGTCTGAATGATTTTACCGTTCAAACAGCATTTTCTGTCATTATTCCTAACAAAGCTATGTTATTTTTCTGAAACTGAAGCTTAAAATTGATATCTACTACATCTACATCTACATGGGATACTCTGCAAATCACATTTAAGTGCCTGGCAGAGGGTTCATCGAACCACCATTATACTATTTATCTCCCATTCCATTCTCGAATAGCGCGCGGGAAGAAAGAACAACTGAATCTTTCCGTTCGAGCACTGATTTCCCGTATTTTATTCGGATGGTCATTTCTACCTATGTAAGTGGGAGTCAACAATATATTTTCGCATTCGGAGGAGAATGTTGGCGATTGGAGTTTGCCGGCCGCGGTGGCCGAGATGACTGAGGCGCTTCAGTCATGCTCAGCACGGCCACTACGGTCGGGGGTTCGAATCCCCCCTCGGGCATGGATATTTGTGCCGTCTTTAGTCTTAGCTAGTTCGTAAGTAGTTTGTAAGCTTAGGGACTGATGACCCCGTAGTTAAGTCCCATAAGTTGTACAAACATTTGAACATTTGATTTTGATTGGAGTTTCGTAAGTAGCCCATGCCGCAGCGATATGCGCCGTTGTTGTAATGATTCCCATCCCAGATCCTGTATCATTTCTGTAACGCTGTCTCCCCTGTATCGTGACAATACGAAACGAGCTACCTTTTTCTGGACTCTTTCGATGTCTTCCGTCAAACCCACCTGATAAGGATCCCACACTGGGCAGCAATACTCCAAAAATGGACGGACAAGCGTAGTGTATGCAGTTGCTTCTGTAGTTCTGTTGCATCTTTTAAGGGTTGTGTCAATGAAACGCAGTCTCTGGTTCGCCTTTCCCACGACTTTATCTACGTGTTCTTTCCAGTTTAAGTCTGAAGTGATAGTAATACCTAGGTATTTTGTGGAGTTTACGGCCTTCACCTTTGATTGATTTATCTTGTAAACAAAGTTTGACGGATTTCTTTTCGTACTCATGTGGACGACTTCACACTTCTCATTATTTAGAGTTAATTGCCAATTTCTACACAATACTGATATCTTATTCAGATCGTTCTGCAGTTGGTTTTTATATCCAGATGATTTGACTAGACGGTAAATTACGGCGTCATCTGCAAACAACCTAAGAGAGCTACTTAGATTTTCCCCTAAATCGTTTATGTAAATAAGGAAGAGCAGAGGACTAATAACACTACCCTGTGGAACGCCGATATCACCTCTGTTTTAGTCGCTGCCTTACCATCGATTACTACGAACTGTGTCCTCTCTGACAGGAAATCCCCTATCCAATCGCAAATTTGGGGCGATATACCATAACCACGCAATTTGCTTAGAAGAATAGGTCACGTGAACGAAAACGGTCTGTCATTGGTTGAAGCTCTGATGACGTTCTGCGTATAATTTTGTGATGCAAAACGCATTAACAATTTTTATGTAAGAATGGAAAAGAATTATAAGTATTCATAATAAAACCTCTCTGAAAGTAGATGTGTTTACTGTATCTTAGTTTTTCGAAAAGAACTCTCATATTTTACTTACCGTAAACGAGAATGGTGAAAACTGCATTTAAAGAGAAATGTACCAAATTGTTGCTTGTTTATGTTAACACATTGCCACTTGTCTAAAGATACAAACTATTATACACAATAAACTTGTGTAAATAAATATAGCCTCCTTAGATGCAGTCTTGGTTTTTCTACCAAGTACATTTCACTTTTAAATTCACACTGTTATTAGTGGTCAGTTTAAAAATTACAGGCTAAGTGCGCAACTGTGTAGATACAGTTCGGATTCAGATTAATTCTCATGTATACGCGTGCTGGTCACTTTTCATATATCAGTATGCATTTTATCGTGCTGATTACTTACAGAGAAACTTGTTAAGTCGCAACTTGGGATACTAATGAAGGCGCCAAATATTAGTAATAACGATGTAAGTTTTACATTATCTATATCTGTGGAGTCAGTTTACTGATTTGGTCATTAGTTCGAGTAACTGTTTGGTATCGTAACAGTTTGAGTCTTTAATCACAAATTTTGCGTTCCATGTTGCAATTCCAACCCTCTCCTATTTTTTACCTCTTTAAGAGGTCACGGAAGAATACGATAATGTGAAATAGAATCGAATTATTGACGAAATTAGTAATCATTTCAGATTTCATTGATAACTGTTGCGTTTACCGGATACGCTCAAAAGGCATTTTTGAAACACAAATAGTTGATTTATCCCTCATATATTGAAATATTGCACCACTGATATTAAAACTGACAACCAACACGAAATTTTTACGTTCACCAACTACATTAGAAAACGACTTTAAATACAATTCTTTGGCATGTCATAAAGTGAACAGCCTTTCGCAAATGTAAAATTCAGCTTACCAAAACTTCCTGGCAGATTAAAATTGTGTGCCGGAACCGGGACTCGAACGTGGGACCTTTGCCTTTCGCGGGCAAGCGCTCTACCACTGAGCTACCCCGACACGACTCACGATGCCGCCTCACAACTTTACTTCCGCCAGTACCTCGCCTCCTACTTTCCAAACTTCACAGAAGCTCTCCTGCGAACCATGGAAGACTAGCACTCCTGGAAGAAAGGATATGGTGGAGACATGGCTTAGCCACAGCCTAAGGGATGTTTCCAGAATGAAACTTTCACTCTGCAGCGGAGTGTGCGCTGATATGAAACTTCCTGGCAGATTAAAATTGTGTGCCCGAACCGGGACTCGAACCTGGGACCTTTGCCTTTCGCGGGCAAGCGCACTACCGACTGTGCTATCCCGACACGACTCACGATGCCGCCTCACAACAACTGGGTCCCAGGTTCGAGTCCCGGTTCCGGCACACAATTTTAATCTGCCAGGAAGTTTCAAATCAGCTTACTAATCTTTACACTTTTGCAGCAGCACAGCATTATACTTAAAAGTGAACTAATAGAATTATAATTACCGTACGGAGTGTTCACTTACATGAAAATAATCCTCACAAAAATATGTGAAGTAACTGCTATCTGATTTCGACCTCTGTCAGCGAGCTCCAACCACATTTTACGCATTTCTCATTGCTTGGAACATACCAAGAGAAATTTCCTGGTGTTTTAAAATGTATTTGTACAGTGCGGGACTATGCAACCCAACAACTTTTTAAAAGTAATTTTTGTAGTAATTGTAGACGCTTTTCAGAAACGCGAATGTCCAAATAAAGTATCACTGTTAGTGAATTTTACGGCAGCAGGCGTAGCGTCGTGTCAGGTGACGTCACAGGCATCACGTGGCCCAAGCGGAGAATTTTAGCGGGCTTCCAAATTATTTGATTTCATTTCCCTTTTCTTTACAAAATAATGCGATTCCAGTAGAAAGAAAGCACATATGAGCATAAGATGACATAATTATTTAAGACGACCCCCAGAATCAGTCAATAATCCTACTAGTTTATATGTCCTAATCTACATTGTATCTTTGTCCTCTCATTGTCAACTTCACTTTGGGGAACAGCCAGGAGTCCGACGCCTATGGCGGGTGATCCTGGACTGTGATGAACAAAATCTCACGCACGATCTTTGCTTTGTGGGCTGCGCTGATATCGTGGAGGAGTGACTAGGAACCTCGTATCAGTATTTGGGTCGAATTAAACGAATTATTGCCAACAAACGACGGAGAAAGGCGAGATAATACTCAGAATTAACGGTTTGCTCGTATGGTACAAACTCCTTTTGAATGATTCCTTTCTTCTTCGTCTTGCGTCACAGCCTTCGTAGACCCATCATGAATTTCATCTTTCTCTTCTGCTCCGAGAACCTCTTCATCCCTTGTCTTCTTCTCTCCCACTCTTCTTCAGAAATCTTCAGTATCCTCCTCTCTTGTCTGTTCCACTGGTGGTTTTCTATCCTTTTCCTGTATCCTTCCTGCCCTCGATCTCCAGCATATTGGTCGGGGTACACTTGATTAATTTGTTTTGAAACGACACTTCTGCAAGCACACTTTCTTTGCAAACTCGAAATATTGTTATCTCGACTGTTTCAGGGCAATGAAGTAAATTCAATGGTACAGTTGAAAATTTGTGCCAAAGAATTATTTGAACACGGATTTTCAACTTGGGCCGGTGGTCGGTAGCCTTAACCAATTAGGCTATCCAGATATGCTCAACACACAATGCGAGTGAAGTAAATTCAATGGTGGAGTTGAAAATTTGTGCCGAAGAGTTATTTGAACCCGGATTTTCCGCTTGGGCCAGCGGTCGGTAGCCTTAACGAATTAGGCTATCCGGACACTCTCAATACACACTGCAAGTTGGTCCTTTATTCCACTTTCTCCCAGAGAATCGGACTTACCTGTGCATCCGAGCAGAAAAAATCATTTGCCTAATTGGGGCATAGATAAAATATCGCATATATGATGTCTGGTGTTTCGGAAATGGCTTTACTTAAATAAGTATTCTGTTTGCAGATATAAAGAGGTACTTTCATAAGGAGAAAGTGTAGTTACATGTGGAGAGCAATCTAAATATGTATAAAAATATACTTTCTTTGAGGTTATTGAGCCAAGATAGCAAATATCATTTTATTTATTTCTCATGACTGGTTCGATAACATGTATATCATCCTCTTCAGAAGGATGTATGGCTTTACAATATATTAACTTCGGAAATCTTGTAAAATAAAATGTTCTCGTTAAAATACAATACACAGGCAAATTGTTAAAATACATGTCACTAAAGTGGATCATCATATCTGATTAAAAGATAAAATATGTTGACTGATTCTCACATATGTGTAAAGTAGTCAAGATATTTTACCTTTTAATCAGATATGATGATGCAGTTTGCTGACGAGTATGTCAACAATTTAACTATGTACTATTATTCCTTTTACATTTTGACAAGAAACACTTTATTTTACAAGGTTTCCAAAGTTAATATTTTGTAAAGCCATGCATCCTTCTGAAGATGTTGATATACATGTCATCGAAACCAGTCATGACAAATAAATAAAATGATATTTGCGATCTTGGCTCAATAACTGAAGTATTTGTATTTGTTCTTCCATTCTCAACTAACTTTGTGGCTGTTTATTTCTTCTCACTGTTGCACACCAAGCAAATTCTGTTTGAAAGCAGCGAGCTTTGACATTGCTATCTACAGTTGTACCCACAGTCGTTTTCCTTCCTCCTTCTTATCAAGCAATTTGATCGCCACCAAATACGTCGCAGCACAGATTATTAACTGCGTGAGATCCATTCCTGGGCAACTTTTATGAAAAATTATGTGATTGTGTAATAGTTCAGTTCAGTGAAGTCGAATCTGGGATGTCGAAGGCTATGACGGTTTACGATCCACATAATTGATAGTCCAAAAAAAACGGGATTTGCTGTATTCTTCAAAAGTAATATCTGTAAATTTTAGGCTGACACAGAATCAAAATTTCAAAACTAGTAATAAGAAATTTTTCTTGAGTTTGTGCAGTAAATACAAGAAAAAGATGCAAGAAAAATGTCTCGTAAGTGAAGCAAGAAGTAGCTAGGCCTACTATGTAAATTGTTCTGTAATGTTGTAGACACTCTAGGATAATGTTTAATCTTTTTCATGTTTAAAACTTAGCCGCCAGTATAATAGTGATGAATACACATAACTCCGTACCAGGTGTTATCCGTTTACTTAGCAATATAGGCTTTTGGCAGACACACCTTTTTCTTGCCAGTTTCTCATGTTTCTAATCAAGTTGTTATACGATTAGATAAGATTAATTGCAACCGACACAGCTCGAAAATTGCCGAGTTTTCGCTCATGCCATCACCAAAACGAGAAAGTGGAATAGTTTTACGTGGAAGAGTGTCACAACTGTAACTGGCGTATTCGGCCGCTAGAGAGCAGTTACGTCAGTGTTGCATTTTTCTCGCATCTTATTCTTGTATTTACTGCACAAACACAAGAAAAATTTGTTCTTACTAGTTTTGAAATTTTGATTCTGTGCCAACCTGTGCACAATGTTGGCGCCGGGGGCGACACCTACAACTAGCTGACATGAGGAAAGTTTCCAACCGATTTCTCATACACAAACAACAGTTGACCGGCGTTGCCAGGTGAAACGTTGTTGTGATGCCTCGTGTAAGGAAGAGAAATGCGTACCATCACGTTTCAGACATTGATAAACGTCGTACTGTAGCCAATCGCGATTGCGGTTTATCGTATCGCGACATTGCTGCTCGCTTTGGTACCGATTCAATGACAGCAGAATATGGGATCGGTGGGTTCAGGAGGGCAATACGGAACGCCGTGCTGGATCCCAACGGCCTCGTATCACTAGCCGTCGAGATGCAAGCATCCGCATGGCTGTAACGGATCGTGCAGCCACGTCTTGATCCCTGTGTCACAGATGGGGACGTTTCCAAGACAACAACCATCTGCACGAACAGTTCGACGACGATTGCAGCAGCAGGGACTCTCAGCTCCGAGACCATGGCTGCGGTTACCCTTGACGCTGCATCACAGACAGAAGCGGCTGCGACGGTGTACGCAACGACGAGCCTGGGTGCACGAATGGCAAAACGTCATTTTTTCGGATGAATCCAGATTCTGTTTACAGCATCATGATGGTCGCATCCGTGTTTGGCGACATTGCGGTGAACGCACACTGGAAGCTTGTATTCGTCATCGCCATACTGGCGTATCACCAGGTGTGATGGTATGGGGTGCCATTGGTTACACGTGTCGGTCACCTCTTGTTCGCATCGACGGCACTTTGAACAGTGGCCGTTACATGTCAGATGTGTTACGAGTTGGGTTCTACATCTACATGGGATACTCTGCAAATCACATTTAAGTGCCTGGCAGAGGGTTCATCGAACCACAATTATACTATTTATCTCCCATTCCATTCTCGAATAGCGCTTGGGAAGAATGAACACCTGAATCTCTCTGTTCGACCTCTGATTTCTCGTATTTTATTCTGATGATCATTTCTACCTATGTAAGTGGGAGTCAACAATATATTTTCGCATTCGAAGAAGAATGTTGGCGATTGGAGTTTCGCAAGTAGCCCACGCCGCAGCGATAAGCGCCGTTGTTGTAATGATTCCCATCCGAGATCCTGTATTATTTCCGTAACGCTGTTCCCCTGTATCGTGACAATACAAAACGAGCTGCCCTTCTTTGGACTCTTTCGATGTCCTCCGTCAAACCCACCTGATAAGGTTGGGTTGGGTTGTTTGGTTGGGATAGGGGTACTAAACTACTGAGGTTATCAGTCCCCCGGTGGTGAGGGGAGGGAGTGAGGATAGGAAAGGTGGGGAGTGGGGAAAGGAAATGCAGTCTGGGAAGTAGAGAAGGAAGGAAGACTGCATTAGCTCGGAACCCCGTGCTGGGGATAGATGTGTTACGCCCCATGGCTCTACGCTTCATTCGATCCCTGCGAAACCCTACATTTCAACAGGATAATGCACGACTGCATGTTGCAGTTCCCTTACGAGTCTTTCTGGATATGGAAAATGTTCGACTGCTGCTCTGGCCAGCACATTCTCCAGATCTCTCACCAATTGAAAACGTCTGGTCAATGGTGACCGAGCAACTGCCTCGCCACAATACGCCAGTCACTACTCTTGATGAACTGTGGTATCGTGTTGAAGCTGCATGGGCATCTGTACCTGTACACGCCATCCAAGCTCTGTTTGACTCAATGCCCAGGCGGATCAAGGCCGTTATTACGGCCAGAGGTGGTTGTTCTGGGTACTGATTTCTCAGGATCTATGCACCCAAATTGCGTGCAACGTAATCTCATGTCATTTGTAGTATAATATATTTGTGCAATGAATAGCCGTTTATCATCTACTTTCCTTCTTGGTGTAGCAATTTTCTACATCCACATCTACATGGGATACTCTGCCAATCACATTTAAGTGCCCGGCAGAGGGTTCATCGAACCACCATTATACTATTTATCTCCCATTCCATTCTCGAAGAGCGCGCGGGAAGAAAGAACACCTGAATCTCTCCGTTCGAGCTCTGATTTCTCGTATAATGATGATCATTTCTACCTATGTAAGTGAGAGTGAACAATATATTTTCGCATTCGGAGGAGAATGTCGGCGATTGGAGTTTCGTAAGTAGACCACGTCGCAGCGATAAGCGCCGTTGTTGTAAAGATTCCCATCCCATATCCTGTATCATTTCCGTAACGCTGTCTCCCATGTATCGTGACAATACGAAACGAGCTGCCCTTCTTTGGACTCTTTCGATGTCCTCCGCGAAACCTACCTGATAAGGATCCCATACTGGGCAGCAATACTCCAAAAATGGACGGACAAGCGTAGTGTATGCAGTGTCTCTAGTAGTTCTGTTGCATGTTTTAAGGGTTCTGTCAATGAAACGCAGTCTCTGGTTCGCCTTTCCCACGACATTATCCACGTGTTCTTTCCAGTATAAGTGAAGTTATAGTAAATGCTAAGTATTTTTGTGGAGTTTACAGCGTCTACCTTTGATTGATTTATCTTGTAAACAAAGTTTAACAGATTTATTTTCGTACTCATGTGGACGACTTCACAGTTTTCATTATTTAGAGTCAATTGCCAATTTTTACACCATAGTGATATCTTTATTCAGATCGTTCTGCAGTTGGTTTTGATCTTGAGATGATTTTACCAGACGGTAAATAACGGCGTCATCTGCAAACAACCTAAGAGAGCTACTTAGATTTTCCCCTAAATCGTTTATGTAAATAAGGAACAGCAGAGGACCAATAATACTACCCTGTGGAACGCTCGATATCACCACTGTTTTAGTCGATGCCTTACTATCGGTTACTACTAACTGTGTCCTCTCTGACAGGAAATCCCCTATCCAATCGCAAATTTGGGGCGATATACCATAAGCACGCAATTTGATTAAAAGCCGTTAGTGAGGTACGGTGTCAAAAGCCTTCTGGGCCGGTAGTGTATATTGTATATATGACTGGTGATCCCGTAATTATTTAGGGCAGTGTACCGGCAGTGTAAAGACGAAGAGGAGAGCTGCAGGTTGCAGGCAGTGCGTGCGGAGACGCGGCGTGCGTGTCGTGGGCGGCATCGAGCGGCGCCGCTATCGACCGCTGCCCTCCTATGGCTGCCTCGCCGTCAAGTGCGCCGCTCTGCCTCGCCTCCTCTCCTCTCCGCCTATTCCGCGTTCGCGGACTTATCCACTCGACCGCACTGCTTTCCCTGCTACACCTGTCGGCCGCACGTGTTTCTCGGCTCTGAATATTTTCTCTCTCCAGCTTCTGAAACTCGCTACTCGCAGCGCGATTGTTAGTCGGGAAGGGATTCTTTTCTTTTTCACTTTCTACTTCTACAGTCGTGCTGTATAAACCGCTGCGATGTGCATCGCGCACAGCACTTTTTCTCTTTCAGTGTGTGACCACCTGTTCAATAAAGGAATCAGGGGCAAGACAGTAATACACACACACACACCTATTTTACGACCCAGTTTTGATTATGACTCTACTATTATGATAATATCTACCCTCAACACGTACATTCACTCTGATCGTATTTTAACACACAGCCAAATTATTTAAAATGTTCAAATGTTTGTACAGTCTATGGGACTTAACTACGGGGTCATCAGTCCCTAAACTTACAAACTACTTATGAACTACTTACGAACTAGGACGGCACAAATATCCATGCCCGAGGGGGGATTCGAATCCCCGACCGTAGTGGCCGTGCAGACCGTGACTGGAGCGCCTTAGTCTCCTCGGCCACCGCGGCCGGCCCAAATTATTTGATACTTCACCATTTAACTGTGACAAACGTACTCTTTTTTGAAATTTTTAAATCATCTTTCCCATATCTTCGTCCGGCTTGCCGTGGTAGGTCATTTTCAAGTTTATTATCTTTGCCTGTGTTGGATGGCAGGGGCAAGACAGTAATACACACACACACACACACACACACACACACACACACATACACACACACAGGGTGTTTCACTAAGTGTGTTTGCCTCTGTAACTTATAAGATAATAAGTAACGGGAAATTTTAATGCGGTAGGTCAACACAAGAAATGTAACTCTTTCTGTGGAGCTGTGAACATAGTTTATTGTATCATTTTCCGAAGAGTAACACCACAAAGATATAATTTTTTAAATGGAACAATAGTTTTTTCTATCGTGTATTGGATGTGTTTAAACTAGCTGCCTCCAAATCAATTTAAACTACATTCCTATCACTGTTAGTTTTGGAGCTACAACCCTTCAAAGTTCCGGGGGCGGAGGCTGCGATAGCGTAGCTGACTGGCCGAGTGGCTATCCCCTGGGGCACGGCCCACTGTCTCATGACCACCAGCCAGTAAGCTACGCTGTTGTAGCCTCCGCCCCCTAAACTTTGAAGGATTGTAGCTCCCAAACTAACAGTGATAGGAATGTAGTTTGAATTGATTTGGACGCAGCTGGTTTCAACGAATCCAATGCACGATAGAAAAAACTATTGTTCCATTTAAAAAATTATATCTTTGTGATGTAACTCTTTGGAAAATGATACAATAAACTATTTTCATAGCTCCGCAGAAAGTGTAACATTTCTTGTGTTGACCTACCGCATTAAAATTTCCCGTCACCTATTATAAGTTACATAGGCAAACACACTTAGTGAAACACCCTATATTTTACGACCCACTTTTGATTATGACTCTACTATTATGATAATATCTTCCCTCAACACGAAAAATCACTCCGATAGTATTTTAACACAAGGCCATATTATTTGATACTTCACATTTTAACTGTGATAAACATTCTCTTTTCTGAGATTTTTTAAAACTTCTTTCCCATATTTAAACTATCTTCTTTTTTCTTGCTGTGGCAGGTTTTCGTCATTTTCAAGTTTATTCTCTTTGCCTGTGTAGAATTGCTGGCTCATGGCCATAGCTATTGAGTTGCTAAGACATTTCATAGCTAGTAGATGACGTCATAGGTGGAATTGCGAGTGACATATCGCATTCCCGCGACAAATTGCGCCTGTACTGACCAGACGTATTTCTCATTCGCTCCCCCCCCCCCCCCCCGTCTCCCAACCTACAGGGTGGTCGGAAATTCCCGTTACAACCTTCTAGGACTTGTAGAGGGTAGTCAGTACATAACATTTTGAACAGCAACCCATGTCTGGAAACGTATCGTTTCCGTTCCACGACTGTTTCAATTCAGATGATTATCTCATCCACTCCTACGTGAGGAATGTAATTAGGCGTGACCCAGTACAATTGTTGCAATCAGTTTGAAAAGAATACTGAATCGTTATTACTTACGCATTTTCATTACAATTTACACCTTATGGTTTACATTACTCGACAACAATAACCCAGCATCTACGGCACCAGCCGAAACGTCCTGATGCATTACAATTACAACAGCGGTTCAATGTGGCGACCACCAACGTCGTTCACACATTGCACCTCCGCAGCATGTTCTGGTACACTCTGTCCATCCCACCTGGTGTCTCTTAATTGTCTTGTGCAGCGGCCAGAACTCGTGCCAGCAGATCTTCCTCTGTCTCTACTGGTGTTTCATAAATTAGGCTCTTCATACGACACCACAAGAAGTAGTCCATAGGGGTTACATCCGGCAATCGTGGCGGCCACGCGGCTGCACCATCACGGCCTATCCTTCTTTCACCAAATTGTATGTTGAGATGTCTCCGGTGAAAAGTGAAGTTGTGCACCATCATGCTGAAACCACATATCCTGACGGACATTCAGTGGCACATCTTTCAAGAACGGGTCCAATACGTCTCGTAGGATGACTAAGTGTGCGGGCTCAGTGACTTGGATGGAAGGAGGTATGGTCCAATCACATGACGTTGACGGGTTACACATCTGAATTGAAACTATCGTAGAACGGAAGCGATACGTTTCTGCACATGGTTCCTATTCAAAATATTATCTTCTCACTTTCGTCTACAAGTCCTAGAAGTTTGTAACGGGAATTTCCGACCACCCTTTATGTATAACTTCCCCTCTATGATTATTTAATTATAAATATTAGATAAACTGTTGTATAGAACTTAACGTGATTGTGTGTAATTAATGTGTTTAGAAGAAGCTTCATTATGGTATGTTTTGTTTATGTAATTATGCTCTAGTTTTAAGAAACAATTGAATCTAGATATTCTAGAAAGTAGGCCTCGCGCCAAAATTGATGGTGCGCGGGACCAGTTACAATGAGTCCACCACAGAGCGCTCTCGCGTAAAGCCTTATGACAGGCGCGCTCTTAAAATAGCAGTTCAAACTTCATATTGTTAACTACTGTAATTCGGATTCAAGTGTACGAAAATCATGGATAGTGTTACCTATGTCGCTTGTTGTTTCACGACATATAAATAAATATTATGCAACAACTGGCATCCCTTTTTATTTGAAAAATTCTTATGATCCTGGCCACCAGTTTCCACAGCACTTCATTTAAAGACAGGAGGATCGATGACCTGTGCACTGCTTCTGCGTGGGGACAACAACGGAAATGAAGAAGCCAGGTTAGTGAACAGAAACTTTACTGCACGCACTGGCGATGCATCTAGTTCTACGGCCCTCACGTGCAGTGCTACGTAATTAAATCTTGCGGCATTGCCACGCGTGTGGTAGTAACACCTCCGACGAAAAGTGTTAGAAAGACAGATAACTTTCAGAAACTTTTCAATCACTTTTATCAAACTCTTTTTCCTCCTTTTATCTGTGACCCTGCCGTACTGTATCGGTTTACGTAAAAATCAAGTGACAGTGTCAAATCACTGTTATTTTTGCAAATATCTCAGAAAGGCGCGAGAAATGGAAAAAACATAACAGAGCAAAAATTGTAAATAATTTTCTTCTCTACAAATAGGTTTACTCAACTTTCGTCTCAGATGAACTATTAAGCCGTTATTTTCATTTATATAGGCGATCGCAAAAGCCCACTTTTAATTACACTTAGAGTGGACCAAAAAATAACATTGCATAATTTTGTGGAACAGCTACTTTTTTAGCTGTAATTCTAAAACAACAAAAACTGATTTCCCACTTTGCATCATAAGCACATACGCGTTGACGCGTTTATTTGTTCATTTTGCTAAATTCAAATGTTCAAATACTTGTATAGCTTATGGGACTTAACTACGGGGTCAGCAGTCCCTAAATTTACAAACTACTTATGAACTAGCTAATCCTAAGGACGGCACAAATATCCATGCCCGAGGGGGAATTTTTTTTTCTTTTTTTTTGTTTTTTTTTTTTGTCCCCTCGGCCACCGCGGCCGTCTTCCTTTTGCCCTTGCGGACGTAAAGGACGGCTTTCGTTTATTGTGACGCAGTGGAAGTACTGTCATCACTATCCGACGCAGAATCAATTTCAAAAATCACAAAAACTTTAACATTAAATCCGGAACACTTCTTCGAAGATGCTATAATCTCCATCTTCGCTCTTTCGAAGATCACAATGTTAACAACGGTTGCGCTATCTTTAGTTGAAGCTACATGGTAGAACTCTTGCGTATTATGAAAATTCATACCGATGACAGTAACACGAAAATACGTTCACATGTAAATCGAAATATTAGTGGAACAAATGTCGTCAGTAATGAGCAGTCACTGGAGATACACATCTAGCAAGTCAAGTATAATGCGAGATATTTATTTTCAGCTTTTTCATTTTATAGATTGTAAGCTCTGCTGGCGCTTGAAAACAGTGTAAAACCGAAAGCGGTAGCATTGGACCGATGGATAAACAGCTTCGGTCAAACTTAATGACAATCTAGAAATTGCGTCCTGCGCGGGACATTTACAAAATACCGCGAAATGCGGGACGGTTGCTCAACCTAACCACATATTATATCTACAAATGCATCCATATCTACATTGTAATGGAACAAGCTAAAAAAGAAAAGAAATGCCATGTCTAATATTTTTAGAAAGCATACTGGAGATGAAACAGTGATCTTGCTACAAAAGTTAAAACAGTCCCCTTCTGTGTCGCCACCACCGCCTGCCATGATGGGGGCATCCATCTGAAGATGGTCTGCAATAGACCGAAACCAGTTATGAAATACAAATAACAATTTTCGCGGTCTTCACTGTTTTTAATTTTAATTATAATATTTTTTTAAAATTTTTTATTTTCTCCTATATTTTCTTATGCCATATATAGATACGGAAAATGGCAGAGACGCCAGAGATGTAAAATACTTTTTTGTAATTAACATCACTGTACCACATTCCTTTTCCTATGCATTCTCATTTGTTAAGAAGTAAGACTTCCCTTCTGCGTTACATCATCATCTGTGCTGCGTTAGCTGTTGGACAGAAGGCTTCTACATTGTCTATTGGACGGAAGTCCGCTTATCTGAAAGTAAAATAACTTTTTTTTTTTTTTTTTTTTTTTTTTTTTTTTTTTTTTTACTAGACGAGACAATACGCGTTTTAATTCTTAAATTGTCCACCCATATCATAAGATCAAAGGAACGTTTTGCTCTGACACACGTTTATAATCTTTTGATAATATACAGGCCTATATCACTGACGTAGCTTTGTAGCAGGATTTGAGAACATACACTTTCCTCATGCATTATGAACTACCTCGAAGAGATTGACCTATTGACCCATAGTCAACACGGATTCAGAAAGTATCATTCTTGTAAAACGCAGCTAGCTCTTAACTCACATGAAGTGATTACTGCTACAGACAAGGGATCTCAAATCGATTCTTTATTTCCAGATTTCCGGAAGGCTTTTGGCACTGTACCTCACAAGTGAGCTTCTATCACATTTCGATTTTCGAAAGGCGTTTGACACGGTACATCGGTACAGATTGCTAACTAAGATACGAGCGTATGGAATAGGTACCCAAATATGTGAGTGGATGTACTCAACGTAAGAGTACGTTGTCTTCGATGACGAGTGTTCATCAGAGACTAGGATATCGTCAGAGGTGCCTCAGGAAAGTGTGGTAGGACCTCTATTACTTTCTATCTATATAAATGATCTGACGGACAGAGTGAGTTGCAATCTGCGGCTGTTTGCTGATAATGCTGTGGTGTACAAGAGGGTGTTGTCATTGAATGACTGTAGTAGGAGGCAGGACGACTTGCACCAAATTTCTAGGTGATGTGAGGAATGGCAACTAGCGCAAAATGTAGAAAAATGTATGGTGATCCCGTTAACGTTCGAATACAGCATTCGTAGTGTGCTGCTACACGGAGTTGCGTCAATTAAATACCTATGCGTAGCGCTGCACAGCGAAACGAAATGGAACGAGCATATGAACGCAGTCGTGGGGAAGGCGAATAGTCGGCTTCAGTCTATTGGGTTTGGGAGAGTTTTGGGAAGATGTGATTCGTCTGTAAACGAGACCGCATATAAAAGGCTTGGACGACCCTGTCTTGAGTATTGCTCAAGTATGTGGATCCCCATCACATCGGTTTAAAGGAGAACACACAGGCAGTTCAGAGGCGGGCGCCTAGGTTTGTAACCGTTAGATTCGATCAATGCGAGTGTTACTGAAATGCTTCGGGAACTCTAATGGAAGTCACTGGAGGGAAGGCGACGTTCTTTTGCGAGGAACACTGTTGGAGAAATTTAGAAGGTCGGAATTTGAGGCGGACTGCAGAACGATTCTACTGCCGCCAACCTACATTTCTCGTAAAGAACACAAAGAGAAGATCAGAGAGATTAGGGCCCCAAATTTCGTCCGCATGCCTAATTTCGTCCTCCTGAGTTTCTCCGTTCTGCCGGTAAGGACGCCATCGGTAATATTTTTCGTTAGTTGTGCTCAAGGCCACTAGTTAGTTGTGAAAGTTTGATGCGTCTAGTCCTCTGCGTGGCCGTTTGAGAAAAAAATTCGCATTTGTCAGAATATGAGTTCTCGAAGTACTATTTGTAAATGCTCTTTTCGAATTATTATAATGTGTTTATGTAGTTGTATTTAACATATCTGTTTAAGGGTAACCTATAAACTAAATGAACTGAGTGTTTTGCCGTGTTTGATTATACACACTCTATTTCCACTACGTTGCTCCTCTTCGACTTTCAAATTAATGTGAGCCTACTCATTTTATTTCTTGTGCAATTGTGCAATTGTTTTCATTGTATAATTGGTTAAATTATAAAAGTGAAAATTAAATCTAGATTAATACAATCAATAGGCTTTATTTTTTAAAAAATTACACTATCCAGAACCAAACCCTGACTGTGCCACTGATAGGGAGGAGTCTGTATTGGCGGACGTACGGATCTCTATATCGTTCAGAATGGAGCTTTTACTGCTCAGAGGTAGAGAGCTATACGAGATCCTACGACCTTTTGTTGTGCCCTACACTGCTTTCAAAGGAGGCCGACGACGCTCGTCCCCTCAAAGCTGCACTGGTGGACAAAAGCTTGAAGCTGAGGGAACTGAACGAATGGAGTGGCCAACTTGTTTATCAGACTTAATCCCGACTGAGCCAGTTTGGGGATGTGCAGACACATTACATCCAGACAAGCACCTGCCGCAACGGTTGCATAAGTAGATATTGCACTCACGGAGCAATACCCAAATATCCATCAACCTCACACTGCATGCCACGCAGGTAACTCACTGGCCGTCCGAGGTGATCACACACCATATTAGAGGACAACGAGAATAACTTTTTCGCTATTATGGTATCCGCATGGTGAGTCTGTCTAACGCAATGTAAACCTTAAGTAACCAGCTGAGACAGCAAAATATAGTACTACTTCACATACAAATTATAATTCCAACCAATTCCTTTTCTCCCCAATTCTGTTCAGTACCTCTTCATTGGTTACGCAATCTTCAGCATTCTTCTGTAGCACCACATTTCAAAAGCCTCTATCCTTTTCCTGTCGAAACTATTTATCGTGCAAGCTTGACTCCTGTACAAGGCAACACTCCACACAGATGCCTTTAGAAGAAACTTTCTTAAGCTTAAGTTAATATTCAATGCTGGAAAATTTCTCTTTTTCAGAAACGCATTTCTTCCTATTGCCAATCTGCATTTTATATCCTCTGTACTGCGACCATCATATTTTATTTTACTGCCCAAGTAACAAAACTCATTTACCACCTTTATTGATTCGTTACCTAATTTAATTCCTTCAGCATCGCCTGATTTTCTAAAACTACATTCCATTACCCTTGATTTGCTCTTGTTAATGTGCATCTTATATGCTCCCTTCAACAGACTGTCCATACCGTTCAATTTCTCCTCCAGGTCCTTTGCTGTCTCTGTCAGAATTACTATGTCGTCGGCAAAAGGCTATGTTTTTAATTCCTCTCCCTGAACTTTAATTCCTTCTCCAAATTTCTCCTTGCTTTCCTTTATAGCTTGCTCAATGTACAAATTGAATAACACTGGAGAAAGACTACAACCCTGTCTCACTCCCTTCCCAACCACTGCATCCCTTTCATGCACTACAACTCTAATAACAGCTGTTTGGTTAATGTTCAAGTTGTAAATAACCTTCCGTTCCCTATATTTTACCCCTGCTGACTTCAGAATTCGAAAGAGTATATTCCAATCAACATTGTCAAAAGCATTCTCCAAATCTACAAAAGTTAGAAATGTATGTTTGCCTTTCCTTAATCTATCTTCTAAGATAAGCCGTAAAGTGAGTATTGCCTCCCGTGTTCCTACATTTCTCCTGAACCCAAACTGATCTTCCCCGAGGTCGGCTTCTACCAGCTTTTCCATCCTTCTGTAAATAATTCGCGTTAAAATTTTGCAGCCATGACTTATTAAACCGATGGTTCTGTAATTTTCCCAGTCTGCACCTGCTTTCTTTGGAATGGGGATTCTTACATTTGTCTCAAAGTCTGATGGTATTTCCCCTGTCTCATACATCTTACGCACCAGGTGAAATAGTTTTGTCTTGGCTGGCTCTCCCAGAGACTTCAGTAGTTCTGAGGGAACGTCGTCCACTCCAGGGGCCCCTTGTTTCGACTTATGTCTCTCAGTGCTCTGGGTTCTATTACTCAGGAAGTCTTCGCTTCTGTCTCCTCTATGCTCCAACATCAGAAGAAGTATGATATGTAGAATTTGCACATTATAAGAATATAATAAAAAAACTAGAATGTTGTACGTGCCTTAAAATGTACAGCGTGAAGCGAAATTCGCCACTCCGCGTTTTTAGTACAATTCCTCACATGCCGCCACAAAAAAAAAAAAAAAAAAAAAAAAATAAAAAAAAATAAAAAAAATAAATAAATAAATAAAATAAATAAAAAATAAATAAAATAAAATAAATAAATAAAGTAAGAGACGACGCGTTTCACCAATGACCAAAGTTGCAGTAAACAAGCAATAAAACGGAACTATGACGTTATTTTATGATGTTATTTTATAAATACCTATATTGTCCGCGGTGGAGTGGCCGAGGGTTCTAAGGGGTCTTGCTGCGGAGCGCGTGGTTGCTCGCCGTCGGAGGTTCGAGTCCTCACTGGGGCATGGGTGTGTGTTTGTCCTTAGGTTAGTTTAACTTTGTTTAAGTAGTTTGTAAGCCTAGGGACTGACATGAATAGACTAAGAAATTTACGGCTACCAGTGTTAACGGCTACCCTTTTCAATTGTACTATTACTGACAGTTGCACAACGGGAGCCGGCCGCGGTGGCCGAGGGGACTGAGGCGCACCAGTCACGGTCTGCACGGCCACTACGGTCGGGGGTTCGAATCCCCCCCTCGGGCATGGATATTTGTGCCGTCCTTAGGATTAGCTAGTTCATAAGTAGTTTGTAAGTTTAAGGACTGATGACCCCGTATTTAAGTCCCATAAGCTATACAAACATTTGAACATTTGCACAACGGGAGCCTAAAGATGGTGTGGTTGTAACACCGAGACCGGCCGCGTAATTGAATAAATAATATTTATACAGCTGCTGGTATTTTCTTCCACTTTCAAATTTATCATCTGTTGTCTCAATCCATTGATTATGGAGAGAATTAAAGATAACCAGATTCGTTAAGTCCTATAGATTTTCAAACATCTGAAAAGTTTTTACCTACATTGTTTTGCGCCAACTGCCAAAGCAGATATTCTGAATAATGAAAATATAGCCTGTTAATAAATACAGAGATAATATTCGTGCAAGCCTAGTCAGTATATTATCAGTTGTAATAACTACTAGTGAAAAGTGTGAGATATTAATTTCCGCAGAACCCCCAAATGGATTCTACCGTCAACGTCCGATCCGTCCCGCAGTGTCGAGTCTTGTGGAGACGCATGCCAGTGCCTCTCCCTCAGATATAAACCACTCTGCCGGTTTCATCCTAAATATTTACAAGTTTACGTCTGGAACTATCCCTGGCGTCTTATATTTAGCATTCGCGTCATTTATGAGGCCTTTAGATTTCTTTTCCCTATCTCTTCTCAGTATATCGTCGGTAACAGTGAAAAAAAAAAAAAGGAGAAATGAAATTCCTAATCCATCTTCAGCCCTGAAAGGGTAGAGATCACATCTCTGAAAAAAGACACCAACCTTAATGGACGTCAGTATGGCGTACGAGCACGTTCAGGTTTTATTACCGTGAGGTGTAGTAGACTTGGGTAAGCTTGACGGGGACAGTGGAGCGTTTGTTTTTCAAATAATGTGAGGAACTTCTGTCTCGGAACAAACGATCTGTCAGCTGTTGTTAAGTGCTAGCTTGCCAGTGTTAATCAGTGTGAACCCATTCCTTCATGTTTATTTTTTGTCTTTTTACGATTGCGTTAACAAGACTATGTTTCCGGAAGTATTTCTGAGAACTAACGCTTCGTCATGCGCGGAGCGGCAGTCTTCAATTAGCGATAATAAACTGAGTTGGTAGTAATCACGGGCAACGTTGTCCCATTTGAAGATGTATTTAACGGGTGTAGGTTCGAAATGCAAGCATTTTATTACAGATAGGTGTGTAGTGAAAATGGCAGCACGCCACTTGTTGTCCGACTTCAAAAGTGAGATGTTGGAAGAGCTGTAAGCTTATTTCAGAGACAAGATAATGTAAAACATATTCCATATCATAAAGACAGCCATTTTTGTGCGCGAAACGCCAAAATGTTTCACGGTGACGTTATTTAGACAACCTGGGCTGAAGAGATGAAGACGTGACAGTGTGAAGTTGCATGCGGACTGACGATGTTGGTGAATTAGTGTTCACATATGGAATTCCAGCTTTCAATAATTGACTCGGTTGGACAACTCGTTCTTCCTCAAGCATCTTTGTTATATTTTATTTACGTAACCGATTTGGGAGAAAATCTAAGCAATTTTGTTTGTTTGTAATTCTATCGGACCAAACTGCGTGGTCATCAGTCCGTAGCTTACAAACTACTTAAACCTAGGTAAACTAACCTAAGGACAACACACACACCCATGCCCCAGGGAGGACTTGAACCTCTACGGCGAGCAACCGCGCGCTCCGCAGCGAGACGCTTTAGACCGCTCGGCTACTCCACCGCGGCCCTAAGCAGTTCTCTTAGGTTGTTTGCTGATGACGCCGTCATTTACCGTCTAGTAAAATCATCTAAAGATCAAAACCAACTGCAGAACGCACTAAATAAGATATCACTATGGTGTAAAAATTAGCAACTGACTCTAAATAATAAGAAGTGGGAAGTCGTCCTCGTGAGTACGGAAATAAATCTGTTAAACTTTGTTTACAAGATAAATCAATCAAAAGTGAAGGCCATAAACTCCACTAAACACCTAGGAATTACTATTACTTCAGACTTAAAATGGAAAGAAAACGTAGATAATGTTGTGGGAAAGGCGAACCAGAGACTGCGTTTTATTGCCAAAACCCTTAAAAGATGCAACAGATCTACTAAAGAAACTGCATACACTACTCTTGTCCGTCCTTTTTTGGAGTATTACTGCCCAGGTTGGGATCGTTATCAGGTGGGTTTGACTGAAGGCATCGAAAGAGTCCAAAAAAGGGTAACTCGTTTTGTATTGTCACGATACAGGGGAGACAGCGTTACGGAAATGATACAGGATCTGGGATGGAAATTATTACAACAATGGCGTTTATCGCTGTGGCGTAGGCTACTTACGAAACTCCAATCTCCAACATTCTCCTCCGAATGCGAAAATATATAGTTGACTCCAATCTACATAGGTAGAAATGTTCATCAGAATACAATACGAGAAATCAGAGCTCGAATGGAGAGATTAAGGTGTTCTTTCTTCCCGCGCGCTATTCGAGAATGGAATGGGAGATAAATGGTATAACGGTGGTTCGATGAACCCTCTGCCAGGCACTTAAATGTGATTTGCAGAGTACCTCATGCAGACGTGGATGTAGATATCCAAATTAAGTAATTGCTTTTTTCGCTAAACTGGTTTAAACCCATCGTTATACAACAACAAATATAGGCCGAAGCACCGAATTAAAAGTTTGTTGCATTCCGGCACCGAGCGTAGTGCATTTTGAAATGTTGTCAGAAATTTGGGATAAGGTCGATGTTCCATACTAGCAGACTTCTTTTAACCATGACAGCCGCCTTTGCCTGCTGCCCAGTCTGCTTTTTATGCGATTCCTTATTTTTATTCTACGCCGTGGACTTGATTTTCAATATTTGGTCGCTAACATAATTCTGCCACTCTTCATTACTCTCGTTTACTCCGTTTACTTACTATTCATATTCTGTACTAATCGGACTGTTCATTACATGCATCAGCGAATCTTATCTGTGAAATACTTTCACCTTGAATTTTAATCGCACTCTTGAAATTTCCTTTATTTCTGTCTCGTTTTCGATTTATAGGTTCTACAATACCCATTTTAAATCGAGTACTTGGATCTCGGTCTTCCGTTCATACTGTTCCCTCTTTGGTTTCGTATATATTGTATCTCATTCGTATTTGCATCTAAATCTACATCTACGCAAGCCACCTCACAGTATGTCGTGGAGTGTATTTTATGTACTACGGTGACTTTCTCCTTCTCCTGTTCCAGTAGCATATTGTTCGCGGAAAGAAACGACTCCTCATAAGCCTCTGTGTAGGTTCTAATGTCTCTAATTATTCCCCGTAATTTTTTCGCTATTCATAATTATCTCGAAGGAAGCAATGTATTGGTTGACTCTTCTAGAGATGTACGTTCATGGAACTTTGATAGCAGCCCATACCGTGATGCACTCTCTTGCAGCACCAGCCACTGGAATTGGTCATTGTCGGGCTTGCTACATGAACCTGTATCGAAGCGTGTTGCTCTTCTATGGATCTCTATCTCCTACATCAATTATGTACCTCGGCAATTAATGATATTCAAGTATTGTTTGAACGAGTATTTTGGAAGCTATTTTCGTTGTTGATACACTACACTTTCTGAGAATCCTTCCAACAAATTTTGTCTGTCATCTTCCTTCTGACGTTCAGTCGTTGGTGCGACTATTTATGGAATGAATTACAGTGTGATCTTATCCTGTGAACAGCTTTAGAGAATTAACATTCGTATTTCCGCATTTTGTGTGTCATCGTCTTTTTCAAGCCTATTATAATCAGAGTGTGTTTGGACATATGGTTTCGATTCGTTCACTGATATATCGTAAAGCCAAAATCAATACACAGAACTTCGGAATTTTGGCTTCAGTTAATGTTTGCTAGTCTGCGAGGCTGTAGCTACTTTTAAATTTGCAATGAAGGTGTTTTGATTTTTGGCAGTTTTCTAACTCTGTTGTCGAACCACGGCGGGTCTTTAGCATAATTTTACTCGGCACTTACTTGTCTAAAGCAAACTGAACTCTGTGCTCCACGCTCAACATTATCAGTGCTGGAAATGAAATTTTCGAGTTGACGTGTAAGTTACTCTGAAATCTGTCTCTCGACACTCTTGCTGAACAGAAAGATTTACACCTTTAATCAGTGAAGCTGTAAAGCCCTTACGATCACTGATTCACTGTTCTGCGTTTACTGAGTTGAAAATTTCTGTTATATTGGTCGTCAGCTGGCCCAAGACGTTATCTCCAAGACTCAACAGTTTTCGGATGCAGCATTTGAACAATTTTACTGGACTCCAGTTAACCTTCTTCTTAATCGAAGCGACTTATTACGTTTCGTGCATGCTTTCTCTTACAGTTCATCAAACTTTCGTGTGCTCGCGTGTTTATTTATTCAGAATCACGTTTATTTGACACATCAGTGTTGATATTTTGGTATATTAGCTCGTGTATATATTTTTAAGATTCGTCGTCAATAAACAGTTTAGTGTTTCATATATACTTTTCGAAGCTCACTGTTTATCAAACTTTTGTGTCCTCGATCGAATATTTACTCCGCGGGGGCTGTGTGGCGTGGACTGTGCGGTTTTTTAGGTTAGAGGACCTCGGGAAAACACAAAATGGCTTTCAGTCTCAATGGGTGCAGTTCAGACACAGGAAGAATGCAGATCTAGGAACCATTGGTGTAACAGTTGTAAATTGTCGTAGCCGTGTTGGGAAAGTTCCAAAGCTCCAAGCGCTGATAGAAAGTACTGAGGCACAAATCGTTATAGGTTCTGAAAGCTGGCTGACGCCAGAGATAAGTTTGGCCAAATGGTCTTCAGAAAGGATAGAATAAATAAAAAAAGAGATGGCGTGTTTATTGCTGTTGCAAATGGTTTATCCCGCAGCGAAATTGAGGCAGATACTTCCTGTGAGTTGGCATGGGTAGAGTTTATACCTGACAACCGGAATAAATTAATAATTTGATCTTTCTATCGGCCCCCTGACTCAGATGATGCAAATGCCGAAATGTTCAAAGAAAGCTTGAATCACATTTCAAACAGGCACTCGAAACATACTGTTATAATCGGTGGCGACTTTAATTTACCCTAGATATGTTGCCATAAATACGTATTCAAAATCGGCGGCAAATATAAAACATCGTCCGAACTAGTTCTGAATGCTTATTCTGAAAACTACTTCGAACAGTTATTTCATGAACCCACTAGATTAGTAAATGGTTGCGAAATTACCCTTGATATTCTAGCAACAAATAATCCTGAGCTAGTAAACAGCATCAAAACAGATACAGAGATTATCGAACTTATAGCTGTAGTAGCGAGACTAATATCGAAATTCCCAAATGCACCAAAAATAAACGAAAAATATACCTATTCAAAAGAGCAGATAAAAATTCGCTTCACTCTTTCCTGAGTGACAGTCTCCATTCTTTCAAAACTAAAAATGCGAGTGTAGTTCAGTTGTGGCTTACTTTCAAAGACACAATATCAGTAGCAGTCGAGAGATTTATAACAAATAAATTAATAAACGAGGGGGTGACCCCCTGTGGTACACAATACAGGTTAGATCACTGTTGCAGAAGCAAAGAAAACCACATGCAAAATTTAAAAAGACACAGAATCCCCAAGACTGGCACTCTTTTACAGAAACTCGCAACCTAGCGCGGACTTCAATGTGAGAAGCTTATAATAGTTTCCAAAACGAAATCCTGTCTCGTAATCTTGCAGAAAATCCAAAGAAATTCTGGTCATATGTGAAGTACGTTAGAGTCAAAAAAACAAACACTACCTTCATTACGCGATAGCAATGATAATACTACCGATGACAGTACTGCTAAAGAAGACGAAGTGAACACTCCAGAATTCGAACGAAGAACAGCTGCCAGCATGCGAAATTTAGATGTTCCTGGAGTAGTAAAACAACTTACGTCACTAAACAAAAACAAATCTTCCGGGTCAGATTGTATACCAACTAGATTACTCTCAGAGTATGCTGATGCAATAGCTGCGTACTTAGCTATATTTTACAACCGATCACTCAGCGAAAGATCCGTACCCAAAGACTGGAAAGTTGCCCAAGTCACTCCAATATTCAAGAAAGGCAATAGGAGTGATCCCCAAAATTACAGGCCCATATCATTGACGTCGATTTGCAGTAGGATTTAGGAACATATACTTTGTTTGAATTTTATCAACTACCTCAAAGAGAACGACCTATTAACCAATAGTCAACACGGATTCAGAAAGTATCGCTCTTGTGAAACACAGCTTGCCCTTTATTCACCATGGACAAGGGAACCCAAATCTATCCCATATTTCTGGATTTCCGGAAGGCATCACAAGCGGCTTCTAATGAAATTGCGTGCTTATGGAATATCGCCCCAATTGTGCGATTGGATTCACGATTTCCTATCAGAAAGGACACAGTTCGTAGTAATTGACGGTAAGTCATAGAGTAAAACAGAAGGTATCTGGCGTTCCCCAAGAAAGCGTTATATGTCCCCTACTCTTCCTTGTGTTTATAAACGATTTAGGAGACAATCTCAATAGCTCCCTTAGACTGTTCGCGGATTATGCTGTCGTTTCTAGGTTAGTTAAGGATCAAAAGCAACTTCAAAACGATTTCGACAAAATTTCTACATGGGCGAAAATTGGCAATTAACACTAAATAATGAAAAGTGTGAAGTAATACACATGACCACTAAAAGAAATCCGCTGAACTTCAATTACACGATAAATCAGTCAAACCTTAAGGTCTTAAATTCTACCAAATACGTACGAGTTACAAACAACTTAGACTGGAGAGAACACATAGAAAATACCGTGGGGAAGGCGAACCAAAGGTTACGTTTCATTGGCAGAACGCTTCGAAGATGCAACAGCTCCACCAGAGAGACTGTCTACATCACACTTGTGCGTCCTCTCCTGGAGTACTGTCGCCCAGTGTGGGACCCTCACCAGTTGGGACTGACGGAAGACATTGAGAAGGTCCAGAGAAGGAAAGCTCGTTTTGTTTTATCACGTTACAGGTGGAAATCGTCACGGAAATGTTGCACGATTTGAGGTGGAAATCATTAAAATAAATTGCGAAATTTCAATCACCCACTCTTACTTCTAAATGTGAAAATATTTTGCTAGTACCCACCTACATAGGGAGACATGATCATCCCAATACAATAAGAGAAATCAGATCGAAAACCGAACGATTTAGGTGTTCTTTCTTCCCGCGTGCTATTAGAGAATGAAACGGTAGAGAAAGGTCATGAATGTGGTTAATGAACCCTCTGCTAGGCAGTTAAATGTGATTTGCAGAGTATCTATGTAGATGTAGATTCTCTATCCTTGCCAACCGTCTTAAACATTTGACTCTCCCAGCCTATGTGCGGTAAGATAAAAGTTGAAAAAACTGTAAAATGGTTTGGAAATGTATGCAGAATATCTTCTAAATTTCTCCTAAAAATCTCTGCTGCTGCTCCTAAGGCAGGGATTCTATTAAAGCACCCAATGAGCACGGTTCTTTAACTTTTAACCCTGATATTCACCCAAATTTGCGTGATATGCAAAATTTCCATGGCCTGCTCTAGACCGTCTGCTATGTGTTGTTCTTTCTTCAAATGCTGGAAGAAAATCGACTGGTTGCTGGCACTGTTTCGAACAAGCTCTCGATATCGAATAATATAACGTCTTCCAGTATGACCTATATAAATTGTTTCGCATTGCTTACATTGAATTTTATAAAATCCAGGATTTAAATACATGGATGGTCTGAATTGTTCTGAGTGCAGTAGGATTCTAAGATTATGTCGAACTTGATATGCGAATTTTATGTTTGTGCATTTTAGCATTTTACTGATTTTATTAGATATTGTATCTAGATATGTGGTCGGAATATATGTGTATTTTTATTTTTTAGGTTCTTCTTTAGACAGCGTGATTTCTTTAGTTGTGATTGGTTCTATGGGCTTAGTGTCTTTATTAGATATGTAAGTGCCGGCCGCGGTGGTCGAGGGGACTGAGGCGCTTCAGTCACAGTCTGCACGGCCACTACGGTCGGGGGTTCGAATCCCCCCTCGGGCATGGATATTTGTGCCGTCCTTAGTTGTAGGTAGTTCATAAGTAGTTTGTAAGTTTAGGGACTGATAACCCCGTAGTTAAGTCCCTTAAGCTTAACAAACATTTGAACATTTAGATATGTAAGTGACAATTTTAGGGTCAAAACTGATTCGTTTCGCAATTTATTGAAGGATTTGTATTTCTTTCTGAATGGAGATTTGGTCCAGAAGAAGGTTTATTAAATGATTGATAATAGTATGAAAATATACTAACTTCTGTTACTGAATTTGAATTTATAATGTTATCTGCTGTGGTTTGCTTTCTGTAAATCTCGAATTTGGATTAGGTTTAATCATAAAAAACGCCAATTATACACAAAGTTTGTCTAATGTTTCCTGACGATGTAATTGTAAAATTGTTTCAAGTAGAAGTAAGAAGAAGTAGCACAAGCACAGAAATACTAATTTGCTCACTTCCCACATATCAAAGAGAAAGCTCCCCACCCTGGCAGCGGAAACGCTCACCGCGATCTATGTTGTCTTTCCTTCCTCTGCCTGCTGCAATATTCATCCGTAAAGCGCCACTCAGCAGGTCGTTGGCTTCGTCGATTATTGCCTCGCTGCACGTCACGCAGGCATCGATCCAGTATGCCGACTTTTCTGTTAACCGCCGGTTTAGCCACACCTCAGCTCAGCCACATCTTGAATATGAATTCGAAATATTGAAACATCTCGACCATTGCGGAGCATTTAAAGAAATTCATTGATGAGGTTGAAAATTTGTGCTGGACTGAATTCGAACTTGGATTTCCTGCTTTGGGCCAGCGGTCGCCATAACCATTTTTTCTTTTCTTCGGGTTGTTTGGTCTGTTTCGGACGTTGTAATGAACAAATTATTCTACTGGCTCGTTTCGGAGATGTCGAAGTGTTTCGTTTCAACTTATTATGAAAAAAAAATTAAAATGGTTAATAAACATTCAAAATAATTTCCGAAAGTTACATTGGATTATAAATTTTAATTATTTTTGTTGAACTAAAATGTTTTTGTTTGATGTGTGTTCTAGATTTTCCATCAATGAAATTGATTACAAAGAAAGCAAGTACAGATAAATGTGAAAAATACAGAACTGTCAGTTTAGTAAGTCATGGTTGCAAAATACTCATACGAAATTACAAACGAATGGAAAAACTGGTGAAATCCGATCTTGGGGAAGATAATTTTGTATTTAGGAGAAATATTGGGGCACGTGAGGCAATACTGACATTACTGATTATCTTAGAAGATAGGTTAAGGAAAGGGAAATCTACATTTTTATCATTTGTACATCAGGGTTTTGAAATGTGGTGTTACAGAAGAATGCTAAAGATTAGGTGGGTGGATCGCGTAAGTAATGAAAAGATACTGAACAGAATTGGGAAGAAAAGGAATTTCTGGCACACCTTGACTAAAAGAAGGGTTCTATTGGTAGGACACATTCTTAGACATCAAGGAATCGTAAATTTAGCGATGGAGGGATGTTTGTGGGGTAAAAATCGCAGAGGGAGACCAAGAGATGAATACAGTAAGCAGATTCAAATGGATGTAGATTGCAGGTCTTATGAGGAGATGAAGAGGATTGCTCGGGATAGAGTAGGGTGGAGAGCTGCATCAAACCAGTCTCCGGACTGAAGACCACAACAACAGATCTGGAGAAAGCTTTTGACATCGGTAACTGGAATACACTCTTTCAAATTCTGAAGTCAGAAGGGTAAAATATGGGGAAGGGAACGTTATTTACAGCTTGTACGAAAACCAGAAAGAAGTTATTATAATTGAAGGGCATGAAAGGGACGCAGTGGTTGGAAATGGAGTAACACATTGTTGTAGCAAGCTGTGAAGAAATGCAAGGAGAGTTTTGGAGAAGAAATAAAAACTTTGCGGTATACTGTTGACATAGTAATTCTGTCATAGACAGCAAAGAACCTGGAAGAGTAATTAAATGGAATGGACAGTGTATTGAAAGAAAGATATAAGATAAACATTAGTAAAACAAAGGTAATGGAATTTAGTGTCAGAAAATCTGGCGATGCTGAAGGAATTAGATTAGGTAATGAGACAATACAAGTAGTAGATGAGTTTTGTCACTTAGGTAGCAAGATAACTTCTGATGGCCAAAGTAAAGAAGATGTAAACTGTAGAATGACTATGGGATGAAAAGTGTTTCTGAAGGAGCGAAATTTGTTAACACCCAGTATTAGTTTAAATGTTAGGAAGTCCTATCTGATTTGTATGGAGTGTAGCATTGTATAGGTGTCAAACATGGACGATCAGGAGTTGAGACAAAAGACGATAGCTTTTGAAATGTTTTGCTACAAAAGAATATGAAAATTAGATAGGTAGAATAACTAATGAGGAGGTGCTCAACAGAGAAGGAATATGTTATGTGACACATTCTGGAACATTAATTGTCAACTTAGCATTGGAAGGAAGTGTTTGGGGTAAAACTCGAAGACCGAGGGACGAATACAGTAAGCAGATTCAAAAGGATGTAGACTGCCCTTCTTATTCTCAGATGAAGAGGCTTGCACAGTACAGGGCAGCATGGAGAGCTGCATCAAATGTCTCGGGACTGAATACCACAAGAACAGCAACAACCAAATAAACTTTAAAAATGGTCTCCCATCTTTGTAGAGGGTATATTCTATTTGGTACCAACAAATTGTTGTTTTGAACATGGTACTGCAGAAACAATGAAACACACAAATATTGATAGAATTATATGTTACGATAGTTCATTCGAAAGATTAAAACGATGAGAAATGTTTGAAATGGTCTATAATAGATATATGCTCTAGAGAATATAGGTAATACGCAATATAGGGTGTCTGAAACATTTGTACCAACTGAAACAGATGGAGCTACAGCGTGCACCGTATTACAACAACATGACCCATAGTAATTGCTCCAAGAGACGGCAACGTGAATGGACCAATACTGGGTATCAAACACCAATGACTTAACGTATTCCCAGAGGGACTAATCCGGAGGTGTGAGATCCTGCGATTGCGCTGGTCATGAGACAGAACTTCCACGTGTTGTGCAGGTGCTCGCGGAAATTAACGTCAAAGTGGTCTGCTGCACCGCCGTGTTGAAACCATGTCCATTCGCTGACCGCAGCGGGCACAGTTTGCATGAACTGCGGCAGCACCCCTCGTTGCGATACATGCATTTAGACTTGCGGTCGTCACTTTAACAATTACAGTGAGCTACGTTGTTGTTATGGAGTGCACACTATGTATGTCCATAACGCAATAAATATACATTTCAGACATTTTGCTTCCCTATATCAATATAATCGGTTCTGGAGCCACAATCACCTACTGCAGTTTGACACAAAAGATTGGAAATAATCTGAATGTACAAAGATATAATAAAAATGGAAGACTGTGAAGTACTCGAATATGTATGACACAGTGGCTAAATCTTTTGCCCCACTCTAGCATCTGCAGATCGATGACGCAATGACTGAAATGAAAGATAGCTTCAAGAGTAATATGAAAATTTAGGGAGAAGGAAGGTCACGACGATAGGACAATGCTTCATAGAATTATTATCACAGTACTGTAGTATTATAGAACATATTCTCAGTTCGTTTATAATAAATTTCCTTGGCACGGAAAAGCTTCTGTCCATGCATCAGCACGGGTTTATGAATCACCGACCGTGCGAAGCCCAGCTTGCTCTTTTCTCTCATGACATCTTGAGTGCTATGGATGAAGTGCTGTGTCGGTGTCAGACTGCATATTTCTCGATATTCGAAAGGCGATCGACACGGTGTCACATTGCACACTGTTAATGATGGTAAGGGCGTATGGAATAGTTCGATTGTGGCTAAGTCAGGTCACAACAATATACGTTCTTTGCTAGTCCTGCGAGTTCGCAAGAGAACTTCTGCGAAGTCTTAGAAATTAGGAGAAGAACACAGGCGGAACTAAGGCTGTGAGAACGGGCTGGGAGGCGTGCACAGGTAGCTCAGAAGGGAGAACTCTTTCCCATAAAAGGCAAAGGTCCTGGCTAGGTATCGCGGTCCGAAACACAGTTTTAATCTGCCAGACTATTTCAATATGATATGTAGTTCGTTATGCAGTAAATAACCAAATACCATCTCCTGTGGAGTTTTTGTTGTTCCTCATTTAGCAATTATGATGCTTCAAAACAACATTAACACCTTCTTTAACAACTGTTTTCGTGGAGAATAACAGGCTGGATATTACTAACGCATATCGCAGGAGGTACCAGTCCGAAAGGAATTATTTGTTGGCTTACGTAAGACATTTACCATATTTGTCTTTCCTGTTAAGTGCCATTGTTCATTATTTCCGGTTTTATTTCCAGGAAATACAGTTTTTACTTCTACTTTTATATTTGTGGAATCACCTGTTTTAGACTGTCGATAACAATAAGTCGCACCAGTTACACGGCCAGTGAATTATGCCCAGCCAAAATTTAGCCTACAATAACAGCTGTGAAATTCTACTGTGCAAATACCAGACTTACAGTTAAACGGCGAGTGTTTATCGATGTTGAAGAAATACAATAATCAGGCAAAACAGTTTCACACACAAAAAGTATTCCACATAATCGGTTTTTGAATGTTTAAAACAATTCAATGCCCAACATGGTTTCGTGAACTGGGACAAGATCATCTTTCCATACTGTTCTCCACTTATCTTCTCCCAGATTGTTATCCTCATCTAAGTACATCCACAGCCTTTTCCCCATCTAACCCCCTGCCCCCACAGTACCCCATGGCATGCCCATCCTACACTCTGAGAGGAGACCTCTCTGGGAGCAGTTGTAGAGGGGACTGTCTTGGCCAGGTAGCAAGGGTTGGTAAACACTAGTCTCTGAACGCACTCTGCGTCGCTTTTAGCACACTCTACATCCGGTGTATGGTGGGGGAGGTTTTTCCGTGGACTCAAAAAAGCTACAGTCTTCACTCTTCTTTCTTGTTCTGACGACTGAGGAAGTAAGTACTCCGCAGAATCATGCTGAGGGAAAAGCATGCTGATTTATTTGTGATCAGGCAGTTTTGGTTATTCAGTGATAGATCTTTTGAGTAATTCTTTCGCTGTGAGAAGCGAAGTGTTCTTAATTTACAGAACTCGAGTAAATTAAGTGTAAATTTATTATTTGCATTTTCATTCCCGTGATGATTGGGTGTCCGGTTTTGCTGAAGTTAGAATACACGTGTGTGTCCTCAGCTTTGTGGGAACTTAGAGTGTTTGAATTTCCTTGTGTTTTTAACTAACGTTTTCACGTCGTTTCTCTATCCGCAAGTATGCTAAATATTTCTCAGATTTTCTGATTTGATTCCGTCTTTCCTGTCTTGTATGACCGATTGCACCACGTGCTTTCGTAACGGTCGTAACGGCCTTCAGCCATGCTTTTGTTAATACCATCTTTCTTCTATACGAATTCTCGCATGTGTTTTACTCGCTCATTCAACATTAATTTCTGTTTGTAAATGTTATGAAAATTGGCGTGGTCGCATATCACGTGGTACTTAAGAATAATGAGCCACTGTCTCCCCATACATGAGTTCATTTATTGCACATTATATTTAAAAATTTGTGATCAAGACACCCGCCATCTCATCAAGACTCTGCAGACGGTTTATTTCTCTGCTGCTTTCAAGTGTTCCTGGATAGTAATGTACCGCCAAGCATTATATGTGTGTCTGTGAATGAATGAATGTGATTTCAGCTACCCATTGTGTGTTTGCAAATTTCCTCCCACCTACCTCCATGTTCATAAAGGGCAGAAACAATTTTATGTTGGACAGTAAAATTATGATTTAATTCACTTTTGTACAAGGCGTGTGCTTCATTTGGTCTCCTCACATTTATTTGCTTGTTATTTTACTGAATTGATTGTGATTTAAAGTATCAAACCTCTGATTTATGATTTCATGCTCCCCATCCCATGTTTAATTATTTGTTCATTTATTTTTTAACGTTTATTTTGTGTTTGTTAAAACGTTAGCTACTCCCTTAAGGAGTGAGCAGTTTGATAAATTTCCGTTGCGCATGTACTGTGGCCACTCGTAAAGTAATATAGAACTTGCTTATTTTAATAACAGGCTACTTTCGAATCTCCTATACCACAAAATTCACTTCCTCTCTGACAATAAACACCTCTTGATTCATACCCTCTACCAAAACGTCATGAAATCCTTCCTCCTGAATCAAAACCTGCCTTCAACGCCACCGTCTCATCAGCACCACTCCTTACCTTCTCCACCACACCGACTTTCCCCCTTCTCCCCTATTGCATGAGGCGGAGTGGCGGTAGGCCACCTCCACCACCACCCTGTCTGGCTACAACCCCTCCTTAACAATCCCACCACTCAGCAACCTTTTTTCTTCGCCTCCCCATCCCCCGTGATTCCTCTCCCACACTTACAGTACCTACACGATTGCTGCCGATCTCAACACTCCTTCCCAGACCCCTGCTGAAGTCCGCCAGTGGCTTCAGTTCGTCAGTGGCATCTTTTGTGTCCCAGCCTCGTCGCCGCTTTTGTGTCTCGTTTCCGTCGTAGGTGTCGGTGGCCGAGTACAAAAGTACCGACACAGGAATAAAGAATACACGCTTGTGCAGGTAGGAGGTGACCAGCCAGTGGGACAGCAGAAACTAGAAACACTAGAGTAAATTAGAACGAGATATATATTGAACAGAATTTATACAATACTTAACTTTTACATAGATCAGTACTGCAGAATGCTGATACATAGTTGAGCTAGAGGCCTGCCTAGTGCCTATCCGATAGCCTAGTCTTCACTGGTGCCTATCTGAATACGAAGTGCTAACTGGTTCCTATCTCAGTCCCAAGTGAACGATGTCGTTCAGTGGTGGCCACGAGCGGAGTTGTAGCAGAGGGCGCTTGTGGCTCACGTCGTAAGAACGCCGCGCGCGCGGCGAAAGTAGGTGGCGCGCACTTTGGACTTGTGCGACACCACACCCCTCCCCCCCCCAAACCGCCGCGCCGTCGTGGCGTAGGGCTGAGGGCCACGACGGCACTGGGAGCAGGGCCTGGCCGGGGGCGTTACTGGTGGGACAGGCGTCGTAAATGAGGCTGGGATCGAAACGCCGTCCGCGCCCCAGTATACACCTTGCGATCCGCCGGGAAACCCGCCAAAACCAGCGGAAGGGCGCCCGCCTCCGCCCAGAGGGAGCAGACCATCTTCTGAGGTGCGTGGCCCAGGCGGCGGGGGCACGCACGGTCCCGGAGTTCCTCTCGGTGACGCTGTCATCTGCGGCGGCGACAGCGGCGGCGACGACTGCATCGGAGGTGCGTCGACGTCCATAGGGATCTCGTAGTCCGGGGACGAACGATGTGGCTGTGCTCCCTGGCGGTGAACTGGGTCTGGAATCAAAAAACCCGCCTGTGCAGGCGCAATTGGTTTGCGTGGCGCCGCAGCTCCGACCCTGTGGAAGAACGTACAACAAACATATTGCGACCGAGCACGCGCTGAATGGTGCCCGGCATCCAACGTTTCTTCCCAGCAAACACCCTGTACAGCACCGGCCTGGAAACCTGAAAACGCGTAGCGCCATAGGAACCGACTCGGTGCGTGGGAGGCTGCAGCAGGTGAAGGAGAGTGCGGTGACGGCGGCCGTGTAGCAGCTCGGCTGGAGACGGGCCGTCACGTGGCATGCACCGATACGTAGACAGGAAAATTTGAAGAGCTTGCTGCCTGGAGTGCTGACCTTTCTTCTTTTCCATGTGAGACTTGAATGTTCGAACGAAACGTTCTGCTTCACCATTGGACTGAGGGTGAAAAGGTGCGGTGGTAATATGCTGAATGCCATTCACACGACAAAACTGTTGAAATTCCGCACTAACAAACTGAGGTCCATTGTCACTGACGATAGTTTCAGGCAAACCTTCGATGCAAAACACTGATGTTAAGGCACTGATTGTACTAGAAGCCGTTGTTGAGTTCATGGCAATCACAAAAGGAAACTTGCTGAAAGCATCTACAACAATTAACCAGCGCGTATTCCAGAACGGTCCGGCAAAGTCAATATGTAAACGTTGCCATGGTCCCTTGAGGCGTGGCCAGTCTGCGGAGGTGCCGCCTGATGCTCCGCACGAACAGTATACTGTGACGTCCATACCAACCCAGGTATAATGACGTCTGGCCAATTGCTTTGTCCGAACAATACCCCAATGTCCTTGATGCAGGAGGCGTAACACTTCTCGTTGCAGAGAACGAGGAACAATCAGTCTTGTTTGGTCGTTGTCCGTATGTAATAACAGAACACCCTGACTTAAATATAATGCATGACGTTGTGCAAAATAACGTCGAACCAGAGGCCGCTCAATGTCTTTGGCTCCGGAAGGCCAACCAAAGCGAACAAAACGTGCTACCACACTTAGGTCTGCATCCGCAGCTGTTTCCTGTGCAACCCGACGAGAGTTTAAAGGAAAGTCTGCGACAGCGGAAGCATCTCTGGAGTCTATCTGACAACATGCCATTTCTGAAGAATCAAACGACACATCCTGGCCAACCGGAAGTCGGGAAAGTGTGTCCGCGTTGGCATTTTTAGTGGTAGGTCGGTACAAAATCTCATACTGATAATTTGACAATATCAAGGACCATCTCTGAAGCTTTTGTGCCATTCGTGGCGGAATTGGCTTTGTGGGTGAGAACAACGACGGGAGAGGCTTGTGGTCAGTCAACAAATAGAATTTTCTGCCATAGAGATAATGATGAAACTTTGTGACGCCGTAAATTATTGCTACGGCCTCCTTTTCTATCTGACTGTAATTCTGTTGCGTTGGCGTCAGTAACTTAGATGCAAAGGCAATAGGACGCTCGTGAGAACCAATACGATGCGACAATACTGCACCCAGACCATACGACGAGGCATCGACTGCTAGCACTACAGGCTTCTGTGGGTCGAAAGGAATCAAACATGCATCACTGAGTAGTGCAGACTTTAATTTGTCAAAGGCAACTTGGCAATCTTTAGACCATACAAAAGGAACATTTTTCCTACGTAAGTGATGCAGTGGAGCTGCAATCCGAGAGGCATTGGGAATAAACCTGAAATAATAGTTAAGCTTTCCCATTACTGCTTGCAATTCGTGCACATTCTTAGGAGAAGGCAAGTCTTTGATTGCTCTAAGATGTGACTGTAAGGGATGGATGCCTTGGGCATTAATCACATGGCCTAGGTACTCTATTTCAGTTTGAAAAAACGTACACTTTGCTTTATTACAACGTAGACCTGCCGCAGTCAACACTTTGAAAAGGCACTCCAGGTTTGCTAAATGTTCTTCAACTGTACGTCCGGATACCACAATATCATCTAAATAGTTCGAGCAACACGGCACAGAAACTGTCAGCTGTTCCAAAAAGCGCTGAAAAATAGCGGGGGTGGAAGAACTGCCAAAGGGTAGGCGTTGAAATTGAAAAAGGCCCATGTGAGTATTAATGACGAAAAACTTTTTAGACTCGTCATCAAGCTTACGGGACTTAACTATGGGGTCATCAGTCCCTAAACTTACAAACTACTTATGAACTACTTACAAACTAGGACGGCACAAATATCCATGCCCGAGGGGGATTCGAACCCCCGACCGTAGTGGCCGTGCTGATCGTGACTGGAGCGCCTCAGTCACCTCGGCCACCGCGGCCGGCGGAATCTGTAAGTATGCCTCTGCTAAATCAATCTTAGAAAAGAAGCGAGACTGTCTTAATTTGTCCATCAGTTCCTCAGGTCTGGGCAGTGGGTAAGTGTCAACAATTGTTTGACCGTTCACTGTTGATTTGAAGTCCGCACAGAGACGAATTTTTCCTGTCGGTGTGGGTATAACTACTATATGCGAGGCCCACTGACTCGCAGAAACAGGAGAAATCACCCCACTATCTTGCCAACGTTTAAGTTCTGCAGCAACATTATCATGAATTGCGATAGGCACCGGTCTAGCTTTACGAAATTTTGGTACAGCAGATTCTTTTAAAGTTACATGTGCCTCGAAGTCTTTTGCACAACCTAGTTCTGGCGAAAACAAGTCACTATATTTTTCACACAATGCATTGATTTTGTCCTGAGGCACTACTCACGAAATTTGAAGCACATCTCTTTGAATCGATAAGCCAAACAAGTCGAATGCATCTAGTCCAAAAATGTTCTGCGTAGATTTGGCCTGAAGAACTACAAAAGCAACTGCTTTTGTTACACCTTGAAAAGCGGCGGGCAGGCTACACATTCCTAGCACGGGAATATTTTGACCTGTATATGCTGTTAGCACTTGTTGAGACGGCGACAATTTTGGCGAACCCAGAAGTTCATAAGTGTCTTTATTCAGTAATGTAACAGCGGAACCAGTGTCGAGCTGAAATTGCGTAGTCTTATTGTCTATGTAAAGAGTCACAAAAAGTTTTTGCTTGTGGCGCTCGACAGGTGCGCGAATGTGGGCAACGTCCCCTACAGTTTTACTGCGCTTGCGCATGCGCGGGCTTCGTGCGGTAGGAAGCGGCACAGATTGGCACACAGATTAATATCACTGTCACTAGATGGCACTACCGCCGGATCGGGGTCCGCGCAAGCATGCGAAGCTACTCCAGTTTTACTAACTACTGCACTACACTTATGAGTAGCTACTTTATGTCTACTATCACTAGCTACACAGTACTGGGCCCTTTTACAATGAGAAGTTGCAGAAGGCACTAGGTTCACTACAGGATTGCACTGTACATAGTCATTGTGCCTGTCCCGAACCCGTTTCCGTTGCACTGTTTTACGCGCTCGTCGGCGCTTGCTATGTGGCTCACTACATAGTTTTGCAGTAGACACAGAACTTTCTTGCATTTGAGAATCAAGCAAAGCACTGTCCAAGTCCACAGCATGTATAACATTTACAGTATGAATTGTTCTTGCACTGTGCGAAGTACTGTTTCTAACGTTACTGTTCTTTGAATTTACACTCTGCATACACACTGACTGAACATGTCCCAATTTGCCACATTGATAACAGGGTGCGTTGCGGCTAGTGCATTGTGCACGCTTGTGGCGAGACACACACTGGGGGCAAGATTTACGTACATTTTTCTGAAATGAGCGTAGGCGCCTGTTATTCAAATTACTGTTTCTAACACGACGGGCGACCTTTGTGTCGCACTTTTACTCTGGCTACTGTTCACTGTCTGTTCAGCACGGCCGGTATAAAAATAAGAATCACTAGGGCTAGACTGAGAACTACGGCGCACTGAATTAACACTGTGGCTTTGCATTTCCACATCTGCCAAGTCAAAAGTATCATGCGCTTCAATAAGCTGCAGTACACTGTCTAATGAAGGGTCCGACTGTTTTAGAATTGCTGCCCTAATTCTGGGGTCCTGAATGTTCTGCGTAATAGCATTTCTCAACATCACGTCACTATAAGAAAGTCCACAAGAGCAAGTAAATTTACATTTGCGGGTTAAGCCCTTCAATTCCGTAATCCACTGCCGGTGTGACTGCTCAGGTAATTTTTTAAGTCTGAAAAATCGGTACCGCGCCGCTGCTACGAGAACTTTTTTCTCATAATGAGCATTCAGTGCTTGTACAATTTGATCGAATTCTATATCACGAGGTGATGCGTGGGGGAAACGTCTCTGCAGCAACACGAAAGTCTTGGTGCCAACTACGGCGAGAAAGAAATGTTTGACAGTCAGACCTGTTAGTTGATGAGCCGCGACGAGTTCTTGAAACTGCGCGAAATAGTCACTCCATTCTTCCTCACGTTCGTTGTACTGGCGAAACGTAGGAAGCGTTGCGACGGCAGGTGTGGGCTGCTGAAGCGGCGGCTGTTGTTGTTGGTTAGCTGCTTGCGCTGTTAGCTGGGACTCTGCTTGCAGGAGTTGTGTGATTTGCACCGTCTGTAACTGAATAATTTCCATTAAGTTTGGGTTCGGGGTAGTGGCCACGCTGACCAATTAGGCGCCGCACATACAAGTAAATTATAACAAAATACAAATGCAACGTAAATGAGGACGCCTTGCAACAAAAAAGTCCACAAAACACGTAACTGAATATGGTCCCCCAAAAATCTTATATTAAGGGTGGGTGGGCGGGAGCAATTTTTGCGTGCTCCGACTGCTGCTGTCTGGCTGCTGCAAGCGGGCTGGTCCAAGGTTCTATCATTCCTTCTCGTCGCCACTTTTGTGTCCCAGCCTCGTCGCCACTTTTGTGTCTCCTTTCCGTCGTAGGTCGGTGGCCGAGTACAAAAGTACCGACACAGGAATAAAGAATGCACGCTTGTGCAGGTAGGAGTAAATTAGAACGAGATATATATTGAACAGAATTTATACAATACTTGACTTTTACATAGATCAGTACTGCAGAATGCTGATACATAGTTGAGCTAGAGGCCTGCCTAGTGCCTATCCGATAGCCTAGTCTTCACTGGTGCCTATCTGAATACGAAGTGCTAACTGGTTCCTATCTCAGTCCCAAGTGAACGATGTCATTCAGTGGTGGCCACGAGCGGAGTTGTAACAGAGGGCGCTCGTGGCTCACGTCATAAGAACGCCGCGCCGTGCGTGCATGGCGGCGCACGGCGAAAGTAGGTGGCGTGCACTTTGGACTTGTGCGACACCACAGCATCAGTTCAGGGTGAGCTCCCCCAAACCACCCACCCCGAAAGCAACACCACCCCAAATCTAATTTTCGCCTCTCCCAGCCTCCCTCGTCTTCTTCAGGCGGACATTCTTTACCTCCGTCGATCCCCTCCAAGGCCCCCCGCGAGGTGCAAGTCGCCCCAGTGGCGTCACCTAAAAACTTGCACCAGGCAGGCGGAAAACGATCCCTCCTGGAATCTAATGGCCAAAAACGGCACACGGAGGAATCACCTCCCCGGCCCCAATCCTCGTCCCAAACTTATCCACTAACACTCCCGCACTGACTGGGATGTCTACCGGCGATCCATAAATACCTCCCTTCATCCGCCGATACAGACAATGCCACACCGTTACTGATGTTGTACAGGATACATCCCTACCAAAGCCGTTCATCTGCACCATTCCACGCTCCCTCCACAGGTTGTACTCCTCCTCTGGGAATCCCTCACACGGTGGTTTCATTCATAGGCGGTGGACTCATACCCCACAGGAGTACAAAAGCTGAGGTCAATTCGGATATTCGATACCACCCGTCGGCTTTGACCAATAACGTTATATGTGACGTCATTGTATCTGTAATGGGTGATATTTTTGTTTATTACAAGGAGCAGATAGTATTATAACGGCAGCGTAATTTTGTGTAATTCGAATCGAAGTGTATATTATTGTATGTAATATGATGATGTTTTTTTAATAAATTGTAATAATTGAGGGACGTTTAGTATTCTTGATACTTGTAATTGAAATTCATGTATGTCGATAGATATCTTTGTATGTTGTATTCGTTCAAATGTTTGTAAAACTTCTGGGACTTAACTCCGGAGTCAACAGTCCCTAAACTTACATACTACTTATGAACTCCTTATACTAAAGACGACACAAATCCAAGCCCGATGGAGGGATTCGAACCCCCGACGGCGGACGGCCGCGCGCACCGCAACACAGCGCTCCAGTACGCGCGGCTAATCCGCCGCGGCCTTATATTCGTGCGCGGGGGATATGAACTTTCGTATTTTTGTGGACTTTGTATAGTCTGATTCGTAGTGCATTCTTCATGTATGTAATGTAAATATGTTTTTATTTAGTGTTCACGTTTCTGGTTTGTTGTTAGCAGAAGGGGTTGGATACGATTGGTGATAAGTGAGTGCCATCATTGTTTTACGGTCAATCGGCGTGCTGGGGAAGTATTGTACTTGCTACATGTGTTCTAATGATATGAAGTTAGTTGAAGTTCCTAAGGAAAGAAGTTCTGATGAATTTATGTTATGTGATCTTGAACATTATCACGAGTAGTTTCAGGGATGCAAGACAAAAGTAAACGTCCATATTGATGATTCATCAAATTACCTTTCGTAATCATTTGTTGTGGTGGGAACTAAAATTACTTTCCCACAGGATGGTTTGGTATCGACAACTGGAGTTGATCTATATAGGATAATTCTAATTGTCAATACCGATCAAACATTCCTGTATGAAAGTGAGACAAATGGAATCATGAACTGGTATTAACCCTAGGTTATTTTTAATTACGGATAAAGGAAATCTTTTTTCAGTATGAGAGAAACTGGTATCGGTAACTGGAATTAACCTATATAGATTAAACTAGTTGGCGATACCGTCTAAATATGTCAGCTACAGAAACTGGTATCGGCAACTGGAATTAATCTACACTCCTGGAACATGAAAAAAGAACATGACTTCATCGACTCAGAAGAAAGGAATTTTGTTGACACGTTCTTAAGGATGCATAGAAGACACGATCTCACTGACAGAGCCATACGCACGTGAGAACAGTGACCAGAGCGTATGCAATGTCGACGATAGTACCGTGCATGCCCTTCTATTGCGGCAATGTCGGCTGCAATTCATCAATGGACATCGTAGAGGTTCCGAATGTAGTCTTGCGGAATGGCCTGCCGTGGAGTTTCCATCTGGAGCCTCATTTGGGCTAGATTTCGTGCCGGTCTTGCGGACCGCCCAACATTATGTTTCATCCAGTCGCAAGCGTGCTCATTGGGTGACAGATGTGGGGATCGTGCTGACCAGGGTAGTTGACGTGCATCTCGATGAGCACATTGGGTGGTCGGGATATGTGTAGACTCGCAATGTCCTCTTGGAAAAGCATATCGCCCCGTTGGTTCATGAAAGGTAGCAATACGGGTTCAGTGAGGGTTTCAGTGTACCTACACTGTTCAATCTTCCCTCCACGATCACCAGAGGAGAACGGCCAGCTTAAGATATGGCACATCACACCAAGATACACGATCGTGTGTGGAGTTAGGGGGTCTTCCGCTCACGCTTCAGCAGCGTTCAGTCCGCCTCCAGTGATGTGGCGATAGGTGCTTATGGAAACATCTTCAGTTATGAGAGTCACTTCTGACACGGTTATAATGCGAGTCGGACGCGTGTATGGCGTCGTGCAGGGGAGCGCGAAAATCTGGAGTGTTTACGGCAGAGGCATACAGGGCCGACACGCACCATCATGGTGTTGGGAGCCATATCCTACACTGGCCATTCTGTTGCACGGTACAATGAAACCATCATTCGTCTTCCTACCAACAAGGCGATATTGTTTTCCAAGAGGACAGTGAACGTCTGCGTGTATCCCGTTCCATTAAATGTGCTCTTCAAGGTGTGCGTGAACTACCCTGGCTAGCACGATCCCCAGATCTCTGCCCCATTGAATATGTTAGGGACCGGATGAAACGTCATCTTGGGCGGTTTGCAAGACCAGCACAAAATCTGGCCCAGCTGAATTCCCAGGTGGAAACTGAATGTCAGGCCATTCCATAAGACTACATCGACATTTCTGCAATCATCTCCATGGGAGAAATGCAGCTTACATTGCTGCAAAAGGAGGGTATATGTGATACTAGTGTCGACACTGAGCACGCTGTGGTGACTGTACTCACGGGCGTATGGCTCTGCCTGTGTGATCGTGTGTTGTACACATCCTCAAGAATGTGTCAATAAAATTCCTCTCTGCTGGAAGGACGAATTCATAGAGTTTGTTTTTCATTTTCCAGGAGTGTATATAGGTTAATCTAGTTATCGATATCGTTTAAATATTTCGATATGAAAAATTTAAAAAATTGGTATCGTCAACTGGAACTGACGTAAATAGGTAAATTCCATTGTCGATACCAGTTTCCTTGTACATCTTTGAATTTCCTATATTGTTTTATTTCTGCTAGTTTCGTTGCATTTGTAATGAATTTCGATTGTTCTCCGTTTCGTATTCTTGATTTTAGTATGCCCCCTCCCAAAGACTCCACTTTCTCGCTGTAGTCCCGTTGAATTTGAAGAATATTTCAGTGTTTTGCCGCGCCATTATGTACGTAGCGACTCTTTGCATTAGCTACCGCACTAGTCTCCTTGAATTCCAAGAATATTTCGATGTTTTGCCATGCTGTAAGTAGCGCGTCTTTGCATTACCTATGACGGGTGGCATCGAGTACCGGAATTTATCCAAAAGCTGACCCCACGATATGACTAGTGTTCCGTCTCTTTTAGTAACTATATCGGGTAATAAAACATTGCTGTACCTGTCACAAACAATGTTATCCATGTAGCTATGTTCTCTTTGTTTAAAAAATGGGGAATCTTAAATCTTACTTTCTGGATACACCTCGTCGTTCATCTTTACGTTCTCCCGGCGCAATGACCGGTGTATTAGTTTTTGAGCGTGAAACAGCCGTTGCGTATCAAAAATCATCACGCAGAACCTACATATGGAAACTATAGTTAACTTGGCAGTATTTTACGAAGATTACTTCTGGTTGTTAAACCGTAATCTTTCTATTCTGTTATTGCTGAGTTAGCTTTATGCAGCTGAGCTACTGCTGCAGCTCTAATTAGATCACTAAGCAAGGAACGCTGAATCTACTTACCTGTTTTATTTAGAACTCTACCTCCGTCAGCTAAGTCTGGCGTTACCCACTACTGGAACCTGTGATTATTATCGTCGTCAGAGTTACCATCTGACAAAGGCATAAAAATCAGCAGTATGTAGAACGCAGCGAGTGTCCGAACTGATGTCATCGCTACCAACAGCCCAGATCGTAGAAGTGATCTTTGTGGTCAGCAGGGATATTACGAACGCATGATCACCACGTCCACCTATAACTAAATGCTAAGTCAGTGGCATGTTGGATACCATTTACTTACCTGTCACAAGAGCGAACCTTATACGGCATCAAGCGTCTCGAAGAGGAGAATGACGCAACAACAGATGTTCAAATGTTTGTTAAGCTTATGGGACTTAATTGCGAGGCCATCAGTCCCTAAACTTACGAACTACTTATAAACTAACTTATACTAAAGATAACAGAAACATCCATGCCCGAGGGAGAATTCGAACGCCCAGCGGGGAACGACCTCGCGCATCGGAGGATAGCGCCTCAAAACAACTGTTGAATGAATCTGAAGAGTGATACTTCTTTTAATTTATTTACTGTCAATAGCATCTAGCCTCACTGTCATTGGCATTCATAACGATATAACAACTTCGAGTACCCAAACTGTAACAGGATATTATATCTTTACTAAGTGTAATGTTGCACTTTAACTTTTATACCTCCATCTTTTAAATACGTAAGATGACCGCATTGTAAAAATATATGCGACCAGAAGATGATGGCAAATCACATCGAAACCGATCGTCAATAAAAAATCAAACTGCGATCTTCCTTTTTTCGTTTTGCGGCTAATTAACTACTTCGAAAAAAATTAGCTGACAAACGAATTTATGCTGAATAAGCGCTATGTTTTAGTTTTTATTCTCGCTGCTTCTCATTCACATGAACCAGCAAATATCGACGAAAGTAGAAGGCTGGAGTTTGAGTCTTACAATGGACACCTTTGAAATCGAACGGTCGGAGCAGCACGAAACCATGTTTAGACTTACACTCCAACATAAAAACAATCTGATCTCTGTCAGTTCTATGCAAAACGTTGGTTCCTGCCACAAGGGATATTTTAATAGAGTGTTACAAAGTAATAAGGTATAATTCCCACAGGAGAGAAACTGCAGCTAATTAAATGACGTCAATGTATCATTACATTTTCAGTCAGCAATGACAAAGTCTACTTAAAGTAATTATAGAAACTCCCATGTCCTTTACGATTGATAGTACTAATGTTAGTCCTCAAATGGCAGACGCGGTATTTCGATAAAGCAATTCGAGTGGACGACAACAATGTGCACACCTCATTTACGCCACGTCTTTACATTCAGAATCAATTTCTCATTGAAGCAGTCCAGTATCAAACATCACACTAACTACAAATAATACGTGTATATCTATTTGATAATCTGCCTTTCGCCAAGCATATTGTAACATAGACTTTGGTGGAGAAAATAGATTTTCAATCACAGAGCGAAGTTTGATGTTGAAATAACGACCAGGAATGTCTTTCACTTTGTTGTGACCACTTCATTGAAATTCCGCATTTGTACTTTGAGGAATAATATAAGCTCTATCAGTTGCATAGTATATTTGTAAGTTGAGTTGTTATAATAAGCAGAGGGTTTTAGACACTGTTCGTTGAAAATGCAATGATAACTGACGTCATTGAGATAGATAAGCGGTACAAGGTAACTTTTTTATATAAATGACACAGATCAGTGTTTGTTTCTTTGTGATCGAATGTTACGCTAAGCGTGGTTTCGTACAGTTTCCAGCTCTAAGGCGTCCCTTGTTAGAAGTGCTTACGTGTATCTTTAGTCATGTTAAGTAAATTGAAGTATTGCATTTACTATTTCCTGCAAACCACCACATGGGGTTTGGTGGAGAATATTTAGTTTGCTGCTATCCTACTTCAGTCGAGAAGAATGAGCGGGAAGAATGATCGTTGATACGCCCTTGTATATTAGTTTAGATATACATTTCGTTCCAATTGATCCATAGTGAGGAAATTATCGTGAATGTAGAACACGTTAACGATAAAAATACACAAAAAATACTTACAAAATAAGAACAGATATAAAATTGCCCTTATGAATTAAAAATCTGTAAAAAAAATCATAATTAAGCACATTAACACTTAAAAGGAAAAAACACGTTTTACCAATTAATAAATATTCAATTTACTTAAGTGCATATGATAATTCTTAGGCTATTCCGGCCATGCATTGTAACATAAAACTAACATGAAAAGACAGTTGACAACACTTTCTTATAATTATTATTATCATTATAACGCATCAATCCTCCTCAGAACTGAACTTTATTATGAGTTCAACCGCCCGAATGAGTAATCTCATGTTTTGGTCTTTTGAGGAGATTTGATGCTTATAGGAATGATCGTCCTCGGGATTTTAACAATACACCGCATCATAACAGACAACGCCTCTCTTGCAGCGTCTGCATTATAGATGGATGAGCCTTTGCGCCACCTGTCCAAATGCGCGCTGCTGTTCTTTCGGTCATCCATAGTATTTGTATAAATCTTTCGTTACAGGTGTTCCTCATTTAGGAACAAATTCTCTATTGTCTCTAACGAGAGATCTGTAGGCTAGATTCTTGCTGGGTGGTCTTCACTTTCTGAAAAGTCTTACAATGAGTGGATCTAAAACCCAAACGCGAGATTAAAATGAGCGTGGTATTTAAATTAGAACTAAGACTTGAGACACACACATACAATGAGATAAGAAAAGGCATGGGATACGTCCTGCACGGCCGTTCCCGACGGGGATTCGAGTTCTCTCTAGTGGGTGTGTGAGTGGGTGTCTGGTCCTTAGTATTAGTTTCAGTAGTTGGTAAGCCAAGGGACGAAGACCTCAGCGATTTGGTCCCTTAGGTTTACCAACATTAGATTTTTTTGATACGTCCTAATTTCGTGTCGGACATCCTTTTACCCATCGAAGTGTAGTAATTCGCCGTGCAATGGAGCCAACAAGTCGTTTGAAGTCCCTGCACAATAACGAGATATGCTGCACACATAGCCACCGATAATTGCAGGAGTATCAAATATTTTTAAAGTTATAGGAGCAAACGGCAGTGGTCATCAGGCCCTAGACTTGTTATTGTTGCGGTTTTCAGTCCTCAGACTGGTTTGATGCAGCTCTCCACACTACCCTGTTCTGTGCAAGTCTCTTCATCTCAGAATAAGTTCGGCAACCTACATCCTTTTGAATCTGCTTACTGTATTCGTTCCTCGGTCTCCCTCTACGATTTTTACCGCACACACTTCCCTCTAATGCTATGTTGACGAATCCTTGATGTCTCAGAATGTGTCCCACCAATCTATCCCTTCTCTTGGTTAGGATATGCCAGAAACTACTTTTCTCCCCAATTCAGTTAAGTACCTCCTCCTCAGTTACGTGATCTACCCATCTAATTTTCATCATTCGTCTGTAGCACCACATTTCAAAAGATTGTATCATATTTTTGTCGAGAATACATGTGCCTTTATAAAAAAAGAAATTTGATGCATCCGTAACACCCGATTTGAGGAAAATACAACTCTTTATATTTATAGACTTTCGTCGCAGACGGCGATGCCAATACGTACAACATGTAACGTATTGGCTGTTTACATTAAATAATAACGCGTTAACATCATCGATGCACTCGAAAAGAAATGGTTTTGTTGTAGGTATTATGAATAGTAAGTATGAATTCTAGCTTTGTACAACGCTATTCCTAGCAGATTTGCGCTAGAAATGACTTACTTGCTGACATATAAACTCTGTCAACAGCAGCTTGAATAATTTTCCCAGCGATAATTACATACAAGTTGCAAAAAGTAAAAGATTTATAGTAAAACACAAACACTGCGGATATGTAATTCTGTTGCTTGTAAAAAGAACTGGTTTCACCTAGTCATATGTAAAAACCTTAATCACCTCATTAATATTAGTAATATGGAGAAACGCTGAAAACGCGGTGTTGCCCGGGTATTTATTTATTTATTCAAGTCATGAGATAGTACTTCTCCTATACCTTCTACCTCTGTCCATCTCCTTTTTTCTAAAAACATTTTAATGTATCAGAGACTATATAAGAAATAGGACTGTCTTGCACAATGTACAAAATTTCAAGTACAGTTTCCAAACAAACAAAGATAGAAATCCAAATACAAATGATGTGTAACAGTCATACATTCATTTAATTCGCAACTTGACTATAAACAGCACGGAGCGAGGTGACGCAGTGGTAATACAATGGACACCCGTTCTGGAGGACGACGGTTCAGACCAGCCTCCAGCCATCCAGATTTATGTTTCCCGTGTTTTCAAATGTTTGTAGAGCTTATGGGACTTAACTACGGGGTCACCAGTCCCTAAACTTACAAACTACTTATCAACTAGCTAACACTAAGGACGGCACAAATATCCATGCCCGAGGGGGGATTCGAATCCCCGACCGTAGTGGCCGTGCAGACCGTGACTGGCGCGCCGAAGTCCCTTTGGCCACCGCGGCCGGCCCCCGTATTTTCCGTAAATCACTCCAGGCAAATTCCGGGGTGGTTCCTTTCAAAGGGCACGGCCGATTTCCTTCCCCATCCTTTCCTAAACAATCCGAGCATAAGCTCCGCTGTCGACGGGGCGTTAAACACTAATCTCCCCTCCTTCTTGTTGTTGTCGTTTGGATGTTTTAGTGGGACAAAACTGCAGAGGTCATCAGTCCCCCATCCTCCTTCCTTCCTGACTATAAACAATATTTCTTGTGATTTGCCTAGGATCTGATACGAATATTATCTTGATGAGCTTCTCCGTGACCAAGCAACATAAAGCTGCCCGTGTGAGAAACATGGAGACTTCAAATACCACAGTACTGGGTAGATTGCCCTATGATTTATTAATCATAATAGACAATGCAAGTCTCACTGCAAACTGCAGTCTCTTAAATTTAAAAGCCAGATCTTTCGGAAACAATGGGTTTTCGTCGGATGTAAACTGTTTCATTGTCTTCCTTTCCTTGTAGCTCTGTAGAAGTCTATTGCGTCTTCCTACAGCGGTATGCACTTCACAGTTCAAACTTGCTTTAAAGTACGCAATAGTACTGTCATGTTTCAGAAATTTCCTTAAGCTCACTGGGATACTGGAGTGTCTTAACAGTAAATAAGAAATGTAATAAAACGTGCTGCCTGATGTGAAACGTTTTTACCCATCGCATTATATATTTATTGAGTAATATGATGTACAATTGTATAATTTTGCAGGTATATATTCATTTGTATAAGTGCTATATGTCTGTAAAATCAGTTGCGAAAACAATTAGTAGTGATGAAGTAATAGAATAAAAGTTGGTGCGTAATGGAGCGGTTTTCCATTAACATTACTGTTTACATGTTCATATCTTATGAACTACGTGTCGTACTGTGATGCAATTTGGAAGGTACATTCTGCTGTATGTGTGTATACTGTCTGTAAAATTTCCCTCGGGTTCAATATGTAGTGTAGAAATTATAAATTGCAATGTTACACCGAATGCCGTAGTTTTGCTCCGTGAACAGCGGAAATATAGTAAGCGAGAAAGTTTTTTCCTTTCATCATTTTGCTACGGCTGTCAGCGAGAAAAGTTTCTTAAAGGTATGAAATTGAATATAAAATTTGTTGCAAGCCGTTAAGTGCTCTCCTTCTCAAATAGTGGATTGATGAAATCACACTATCACTTGCCGCAAGACGGGGAAGGTTTCATTGTTTATGACGTCATATCTCCTGAAGTATCGGCCCTAACGCAAAATCCTCCAAAATTTCAGTTTCATAGGTGAAGTAATTTTCGAGATTTCGTGTTTAGTATGTGAGTGAATGAGTGTCCTTTCTCTTTCATATAGGTATAGATTATGTTCAGCTAACTAATATATGCGTGATGGGAATACAAGAGGTCGTTTTATTGCAAAAATCGACGTTTCATTTCACCTGTAAATGAGAAACTGGGTTGCTCATTATGACGAAAACTCAGTCACGTGACTCGGGGCAATTTTAGATGTTGGTTTCAAACCGTAACACAGTAGCCTACGGTTCTCGGTATTAGCGGTTTTTTGGGTGTACGGTGTCGGCGTCCAGTGTACGCGTGTCCTGTTGAGAGCGCGCTGGCAGACAGCACGGCAGTGGGCGGCGAGAATCAGAGCGGCGAGCGTCGGCGAGCGTGCCGCGCCAGGCCACGGGTCACTCCCATTTCCCGCCCCCTCCCCCCTCTACCCCCCCTTCCCCAATTCCACGGCGCCGCGTATTTACAACGGAATGGACACTGCGTGCCGACGATCCTGCCAAACGCCCAGTTCTGAGCTTTCCGCTTTGATACTCCGTACTACGCGCCCAGGATACTGACTGCTTCACAGTAGACTTGCGCATAATAGTTCGCGATCGGGAGCGCTCACTTTAGTTCTTATCTGCGGTCTGTCAAGTGCTTTCTGGGTGGCAAACCAAAGGTGCTATGCCAAATTTTCGCTGCCTTCAGTTAGCGCTGTGTAGTGACCCAGTGACAACGTATATCGTAGTGAATACAGTGACAGTTCTTTCTTAAAATGAACACATCAATGGATACTATATTCTGTCAAGTACAAAAAGGTTATTTGACATTAGTGAAAGAAAATCGATTAAAATCGTTAATTTGAAAAAAAAAAAAAAAAAAAAAAAAATTGGATACGTATTTGATGACAAGGAAGAGACCAACGATATAGTGTAGACTTGCGAATAATAGTTCGCGATCGGGAGCGCTCACCGCGAAGTAGTTCGTTCGTTTAGTTCGTCCGTTCCCAGTGACGACTGAGCGGCATGGTCTGCGCATGCAGGTGGAGGGAGAAGTTCGCCCACCTAGCTGCTTCATGCGCTTACTGCTTTGCCGCTAACGATAACCCCCCCCCCCCCCAAAAAAAAAAAAAAAAAAAAAAAAAATTGTTTGTGGATAATTTCTCGCTTTTAAGTTTAAAGTTATCTCTATATCTTGGCATTATGGAATTTATTACGCAGATATTTCAGAGTGCAGAATACTTCAAAGCAGAAATTTTGTAGCATTGATCTATGTAATCTAGCTGGCAGACGATAACATCGAAATGGCTCCCATCAATAGAAGACGAACACGTGATTTTTAATTCTGTTCGCCACCTATCGCGCGCATATTTTAGTTCGCGACCTATAGCGCATGTTTTAGTTTGCGACCTATCACGCATATTTTAGTTCGAGACCTATCGCGCATATTTTAGTTCGCGACCTATCACGAATATTTTAGTTCGCGACCTATGACGCATATTTTAGTTCGAGACCTACCGCTACTAAAACTACAGCTGAGCTGCATCTCAGCTCGAAATGACGGCAACTGGCAGAAGGGAATCACGTGATCTGCGCGGTCTCGCGGCCTCACGCTGTTACCCGTCAGTCATCGGAAAAGGAGCGGACGAACTAAGAGGCGAGGGATCTGCGAACTAGTTCGCGTATTTCACCTGTGGCACTGCTCTTCCGAACTAGTTCGTTCGCGAACTACACAAGACTAGTTCACAGTAATTTCCGGTTACAGAGAACATAAACAGTGACGCTTCAGTAGATACTATGGTACACTTTGAGATCAAAAGTATCCAGGCGCCCCAAAGGGGGTGCATTGTGTTGCCGCTTACTGCCAGGTACTCCATATCAGCGACACCGGTAGTAATTACGACATCGTGCTCTAGCAGAATGGGGCGCTCTGCGGAACTCACGGAGTTCGAACGTGGTCGGGTGATTGGGTATCACTTGTGTCAGAAATCTGTACGCGAGACTTCCACACTCCTAAACATCCCTAGGTCCACTATTCCCGATGTAGAGTGGAAAAGTGTAGGGAACCCTACAGCACAAAAATGTACAGGCCGACCTCGTCGGTTAACTGACAGAGACTGCCGACAGTTGGAGAGGGTCGTTCATTGTAATAGGCAGCAGCTATCCAGACCACCACACAGGAATTCCAAACTGCATCAGGATCCACTCCCAGTACAATTAGGCGGGAGTGAGAAAATTTGTATTTCATGGCCAATCGGCTGCCCAGGAGCGTAAATATCGGACGATTGAACAGTGTAAAAACGTTGTGTGGAGTGACGAATCACAGTACATAATGTGGCGATCCTATCGCAGTATGTGGGTATGCCGAATGCCCGGTGATCGTCATCTGCCAGAGTGTGTTGTTCCAACAGTAAAATTCGGAGGAGTGGTCGTGTTATTGAAGGAGGGGACTTGCACCAATTTTTGTTTTGTGTGGCACTATCACAGCACAGGCCAGCGTTAATGTTTTAAGCACCCTTTTGCTTCCCATTGTTGATTAGCAATTCGGGGATGACGATTGCATCTTTTAACACGATCGAGCACCTGTTCATAATGCACGGCCTATGGCGGAGTGGCTACACGACAATAACATCCCTGTATTGGACTAGCCTGCACAAAGTCCTGTCTTGAATCCTAGAGAACACCTCTGAATGTATTAGAACACCGACTTCAAACAGGCCTCACCGACCTACATCGATACCTCTCCAAAGTGCAGCATTCCATGACGAATGTGCTGTCATTCCCCAACAAACCTTCCAGCACCTGATTGAACGTATGCCTGCGAGAGTGGAAGCAGTCATCAAGGCTAAGGATGGCGCAACACCATATTGAATTCCAGCATAACCGATGGAGGGCGGCACGAACTTGAATTTTTCAGCCAGGTGTCCGGATACTTTCGATCACATAGTGTACTTCACTGTTCTCTGAGAGTCACCTGAATATAGGATGATTGGGAAGGAAAGGTCATAAAAATGTTATATAAACATAGGTCCGCAAAAGCTTCGTTAGGTAGGTATAGGTTTTGGAAAGCACTTAAATGTCTGCAAAATTTATGTGCAAAACGTGAAGGTAAACCGTTTTTCTTCCAAGCAATACACGTGTAGATACCGTGTTTACGCTATGCAAACTACCAATACTACGGCCGTGCGACGTACGTAGTACAATCTACCCTTGTATGCGTAATTGTGCCGTGTAAGCCGCATTGTGTAGTGTACCGGCGGGGGATCTGTTAACTGTGTTGTGCGTTATCTGTGTTCGCACAAGCGCTGCTAACAATGCCAGACGTCTACAGTAATGGGGGATGAGCAGATATGATGTATGTTTATGGCTTCTGCGGAGGTAATGCCACCACTGCAAGCGAAGAATACCACAGGCGCTTTCCGACTGGTCGGTTACCTAATCGAAGTGTTTATCACTTTGCGTGCAACAGGCTCTCTTCCAAGTAGACATTTTTCTTCCGAGCGTCCACGTCAAAAAACTGAGCAAGTACAGGAAGTAATTATCGCAAGTGTTTAGCGAAGTCCCAGTACGAGCATACGAAGAATTTCCCTGCGTATGAATGTCCCACAGATACGTGTATGGGAAACATTATTTGCGGAAAACCTGTATACATTTCACATACAGAGTTTGCAAAATCTCCACGTTGGCGACAATGCCCAACGACTTCAATTCTGTCACTGGGTAACTGAGAATAGTCAATTACTTCCATACCTACTATTCACTCATGAAGCCCAGTTTTCAAGATAGCACTCATCACATCATGTGAGTAAAGTTTCACAAGTACGATACTTTCTGAATTCATGTTGACTATGGGACAGTAAGTCATTCTCTTCGAGGTAGTTCATAATATCTGAGGAAAGTATATGTTATAAAATCCTGCTGGAAACCTACGTCAATGATATAGGCCTGTAATTTTGCGGATCACTTCTATTGCCTTTCTTGAATATTGGAAAAAAAAAATGTTCAAATGTTTGTAAATCTATCGGACCAAACTGCGTGGTCATCAGTCCGTAGCTTACAAACTACTTAAACCTAGGTAAACTAACCTAATGACAACACACACACCCATGCCCCAGGGTGGACTCGAACCTCCACGGCGAGCAACCGCGCGCTCCGCAGCGAGACGCTGACCGCTTTTTTTCTTTTTCTTTTCTTTTTCTTTTTTTTTCAGTCTTTGGGTAATCAACGTTCGCTAAGCGAGCGGTTGTATATGATAGGTATGGGGCTAATGCATCAGCATACTCTGAAAGGAACCTAATTGCTGTACAGTCGGGACCGAAAGACTTACTTTTGTTAAGTGATTTAAGTTGTTTTAATACTCCAGGGATATTTAGTTCTAAATTACGCATGGTGGAAGCTCTTCTTGATGGTAATTCTGGACTATTTGCTTCGTCTTTTCTAGTGCAGTATTTACGGAAAGCTGTGTTAAGTAATTTTGCTGTAGCAGAACTGTCATCAGTAGTATCACCATTTCTATCGTGTAATGAAGATATTGATTGTGTTTTTTCGCTAGTATATTTTACATACCACCGGAATTTCTTAGGATTCTTTACCAAATTACGTGACAGAGTTTCGTTGTGGGAACTATTGTAAGCTTCTCTCATTGAAATTTGAGCTAAATTTCTAGCTTCAGTAAAAGATTGCCAGTCTTGGGGATTTTTTTTTAAATATTGCATGTTTTTTTCTTTACTTTTGTAATAGTGAGCTAACCTATTTTGTGTACCACGGTAGGTTAGCCCCCTCTTTTGTTAATTTGTTTGGTATGAAATTGTCAATGGTTGTCGATATTATTTCTTTGAATGTAAGCCGCATCTGTTCGACACTAACATTCTTAGTTTCGAAAGACTGAAAATTTTCACTCAGGAAGCGTTAATCAAATTGTTATCTACCTTTTTGAATAAATATAATTTTCTTTTAATTTTGGTGGATTTGGGATGTCCGATATTCAGTCTCGCTACGCCAAATTTGCGTTCACTAATCCTTGTGTCTGTTTTGATGCTCTTTACTAGCTCCGGATTATTTGTTGCTAGGATGTCGAATATGTTCTCACAACCATTTACTATTCTAGTGAGTTCACGAACTAATTACTCGAAATAATTAACAGAGAATGTGTTCAGTACAATTTCGGAGTAGAGTAGAGAGTTGTATGAAACCAGTCTCCGAACTGAAGACCACATATATATGGTGTTTCACTGTGTTCGCCTCCGTAACTTATAAAATAATAGGTGACGGGAAATTTTAATGCGGTAGGTCAACACAAGAAATGTTACACTTTCTGCGGAGCTATGAACATAGTTTACTGTATCATTTTCCAAAGAGTTACAGCACAAAGACATAATTTTTTAAATGGAACAATAGTGCATTGGATTCGTTGAAAACAGCTGCGTCCAAATCAATTTAAAGTACATTCCTATCACTGTTAGTTTGGAAGCTACAACCCTTCAAAATTTCAGAGGCAGATACCACACGCTGTACATAATACATGGTTGTGTGGTGGGTGATGGATGTTATGGCGGTGGGAAGTTAATTTACATGAGATGTTCAAATGTGTATCCATGTTCCTCAATGTATAATGCAATGCGCCGTCGAAAGAATCTGCGAACGAGATGTAACATCGCCGGTGTGACGGAGCGACATGCGTCCTCGATGCGCCGTTTTAGATCACCTGTGGATGTGGGCTCAGTGACATAAACACGATCCTTTAGGTATCCCCACAAAAAGAAATCTACTGGTGTTAAATCGGGCGACGTTGCGGCCCATGAATGAGGACCATGGCGCCCCAACCATCTTCCTGCAAACCTGTTGTTCAGTTCTTCCAAAACAGCACGCGCAGAATGGGCTGGGTGACCATCGTGCTGCATCCACATATGGACACACATTTGAACATCTCAAGTAAATCAACTTCCCAGCGCCATCCACACCACATCACCCACCACACAGCCATGTATTATGTGGTATCTGCCCCTGAAACTTTGAAGGGTTGTAGCTCCCAAACTAACAGTGATGGGAATGTAGTTTAAATTGATATAGACGCAGCTGGTTTCAACGATTCCAATGCACAATAGAAAAAAAAAACTATTGTTCCAGTTAAAAAAATTATATCTTTGTGCTGTAACTCTTTGGAAAATGATACAATACACTATGTTCATAGCTCCGCAGAAAGTGTAACATTTCTTGTGTTGACCTACCGCATTAAAATTTCCCGTCACCTATTACTTTACAAGTTACAGAGGCAAACACACTTAGTGAAACACCATATATATATATATATATATATATATATATATATATATATATATATATATATATTAACAGAATAACTAGTTAAAATCTTAGATTGCGCAAGCAATCGCCAGCCAAGCTAGTCGGAAGCAGGCAATCGGTTGTTTCTTAAATGAAACGCGACTCTCTCCTGACGACAGCAGTGGCTGCGTCGGCGAGTTGAAAGCCTACAGACAGCAGTTGGTTGAGTGTGACAGAAGACAAGCGAGACGATATATTCATTAGCTTGTAAACATTTCATAACTACACCTAACTTTTCACAATAGTGAATAGCCAGGTGATAATTCAGCGGTTAACAGGCTTAGTGAGTGAACGCCGCACTCACAAGAGGCACACATTCAGTGCTTACGAACCGACCTACACGTCATAGTTTCGGCCGATTTCTGTATATTTTGTACTCCCACAATTGGATAAAGAAATTGGAAAATACCAAGGTGGATTTCGACGAGGAGGGTCAACAATAGACCAGATATTCAACCTGGTTAGAAAAATTTTCAAATGTTGTTAATTCTATCGGACCAAACTGCGTGGTCATCAGTCCTTAGCTTACAAACTACTTAAACCTAGGTAAACTAACCTAAGGACAAACACACACACACCCATGCCCCAGGGAGGACTCGAACCTCCACGGCGAGCAACCGCGCGCTCCGCAGCGAGACGCCTTAGACCGCTCGGCTACTCCACCGCGGCTTTCAACCTGGGCCAAATTTTGGAGACAGCTGTCGAATATGGAATTTTAACACCTCTTTATTGACTTTAAGACTGCATACGACAGCATCAATAGAAACCAGTTGTTCTATGCTTTACAGGAGATGGGGATGCATGAAAAGTTGCTAAGAATGGTCAAAATGATGATATCTGACGTAAGTTTGAGTTTGAGGGAATTACTCAGACTCCAGGAAATGAAAAAAAGGGCTATGTCAAGGAGATGAATTAGCACTCGAGAAGGTAATTAAGAAAGCAGGCTTATAGATCAGAAGTACCATCTTCTACAAGTCAGCATATGCAGCATATGCTGATGACTTAAACATCATAGCACGGACAGTACCATCACCGAAAGAAGCTTTTAAGGCCTTAAGTTAAGTAAGTAAAAATATATATGAAGATAAAACTAAATACATAGCCTGCGGGAGAGCGTATCAACCTAATATAGCATCCACTTTCAGTGTGAATGGATACACATTTGAAAGACTTGAGAGCTTCAGATATCTTGGTTCCACTGTCACTTGCTTTAATGACATCTCAAATGAAATTAAGATCAGGCTAATATCAGCAAATGAGGCATAATTCGTCTCGAGTAATTTATTCCAGTCATGACTCTTCAGCCACCCAACAAAATTCACTATTTATAACACTCTTGTTAGACCGGTTGTCACTTATGCTTCAGAAACATGACCCTTGACGGAAACCGATGCAAGACTGCTCGACGGATCTGAGAGGAAAGTTTTGAGGAGAATTGTTGGCCCTATGTATGACAGACAACAATGTAGGAAAAGGTACAATGCAGATTTGTACACCTTATTGAAACATATGTTTAAATAAAATATAATTAAATTGAATTAAAATTACGTTCAGAAACTATTGGGTATATGTATGTGAATTGACTTCGGTTTGTATGCAGATGCAACAGTGCCTAACTAGACTGTATATAAAATTCATCTGAATGTCTACAGTAAGAATAAATGTTACGATTAATCAGCCTGGCATCGACTGACTGCGATATGTATGGTCCTATTAGTGCGCTTAACTGTCCAGAATATCAGTTTGGCTAAATAATCTCATTGAATGATAAGTCAGTTTGCAGGTCAAAGTAGGATTCGTTAATTAGACAAACAAGTAGTTCATTATTTGAACAAAATGTAGACTAATATTCAACACGACTATGGCACCGAGTAATAATGTGATCATAGTTGGAATGACAGACAATTTCTAACAGTAACTGACGACAATAGAATAGCATGTGCAGATATAGCATAGAGTGAAAACGCGTAAGCTAACAATTACGAAATTCATGACCTATTTACAGTAAAGATCAAAGTTTAGTTTACAAATGCAAAACGGACTAAGTATGGGTTCTGTTGCGACCTCAGTAATAACTGATGTGTGTGACGACACGTGCTGAAACAAGACTTACTTTCATTAACAAATAAATTTTTGTGTTATCACCAAATTGTTCAATTAATATTAGCGTATAAAACACTTTTCTCGATTGCCAGGAAATGCTGGCAGCTACCTGACAAACTAGTTGATTACGATTTCTATAACAGAATCTAAGAACAAGTGCGTACAAAATCTTTAACCGACACATAACAATCTGTTTCCCTAATCGAAATACCAATCGTGAATTTAAAAAATATTTTTATTTATTTTTTCCTGCTGACAACAGCCACTCTTCATTAGCAAATTAAATCTTTTATGTAACAAATATCTAGTGCGGTCAAAACTTGTAGCTACTCTATTGCTGTTGTTAAAACTCACAGTCTGCGATTGCTAGCTAATAATGCTGGGAAAATCAATTATGCAGTACATCAATGTAATAAATCTCTACAAAACCTATGAAATTGCTCAATATGTAAAACAATCTTTTTACTGACACTAACATTCATCTAAGAGCAACAATTATAAAAATTATTGGCTCTCAACTTTAATAAAAGGGAAATGAATCTAGCGTCTGAAATAGTGTTTAAAACTGATCATGGCAGATAAATGAAAAAACAAAAATTGTAAGTTTACTTTGGTTATTATTGTTATCTTCCAAACACCTTCGCTATTAGAATGAAAAATAAGACCGAAATTACAACTGCTAATAACCAACTACCATACTTGCTGAGCACCCACACACTCACTGTTCACTGCCTACTGCCGGCAATAGACCTCTCTGCACAGTCAGTGATAATAACAAAATGCGGTGTCCCCCAAGGTTAATAAATATAAGGTTGGGCAGTAAGCGCTCTGCTCTGCCATTGGCTGGCGCTATGACGTCACCGTGGGACTGCGCGCTCCCAAACGGCTGCACCGGCTTAGTCCGGTATGGCACGGAATGTGCATTTATATAAAGTTTTTGACGAAAATTGTTTCTGCCTTAAATACAAAGTGCTATTCTGCTGTAAAATATTGAAATAAAGAGCGCTGGGTCATATTCTATCGTAGATTTACGCGGTACGTATCAGTAACATCAAATCGCAAACATATAGAAAATTTATTTAATATGCACTGCTGACTTTAAAAGAACAGGAATGTTTCAAACACTTTTTTCCGTGGTAAATTAAGCAACTTCGACTGTAAATCTCTTACATAATCGGTTACATTGAAAGGCCGGGAGCGTATTCGAGAATGTGCAACGTTTACAGTGTCCATTCTGTAGCATTTGGAGAGCCACACTTTCTTTAACGTTTCATCTCGAGGAAAAAAATTGAAACTTTATTTCAGTTCTCTTTGTGTCCCCGGTGTGAGAATTACAACCCGTAATAGCACAGCCTGGCATTGTATAAATAATAACAGAAGTTTTTCAGAGAATTACAGCAGAAATTATAGCACGCGCTACAAGCACTCGGGAAATCAGTATACTTGCCACTATGAACTTTTTACTTCCAAACTGTGAAAAAAAATTTACCTTTTCCTTCCCAATGTTGTTTCTCGATAACAACGTATTAAAAGCTGATTTATGCCGTATTTTGTGTATCAATCCTCAAAGTCGCATTGTTGTTGATGAATAACATGCTGCAAGTACGACATTTTGCCGCTTGGTACGGCGTGTAGCCACTTGTGAGGCATTAATCTGTCCGTCTTGTAGTTCGTGTTACGTAGCCGTCTGTACGTGGCTGTGATTAGGAGCGCGAGTGTGGTTCATGTTATTTTATTTGAGCAGTGAATTGTCATTGGTGCTGTGGCGAAGATTATATTAGCATTATTAATCTGACAGTGTTAAACATCAACAAAATAACATCCCAAGTAATAAAATACCTCAATACAAACGTCTGTGTTGTGCATGACATAAAAAATCAATAGTGCGACCAAAACTTTTAAAACACGTATTTTGATCTTTAGTGCACTGTATTAATACAGATAACACTGAATTTTAATTTCCCAAAGCTGAACTCATAACGTGGGAATGAGAGGATTAAGCAATTACAGCAGAAATGGTAACACACACACGCACACGAGTTAGCAACCAAGTCTGCATATAGTTTGGCTCCCAGGTGTCCCACAGTGAAGTCATGCGCAAAACGGCGAAAACGCGTTTCCTACTGCGCAACGCTTACTGCGCCCCCCTGGTGTTCCCATCTCTCATCACTCGCCCCCCCCCCTCTCCCCTAAAAATTTTGGAGGAGGGGATACAGCCATACTGTAGACACTAGGACAAAATTTGAGAACAAATGTAAATATTTGGTAGCGATATGAACATTACAGTGACAAAAATACAAATATGTAGTATATTATATAGGATGCAGAATCACAGTAGTACACATAAAATTACTGTTTAAATGCATGAATGTTTGTACCATCAGGACAGCATAAATGAAAAAAAAAGGACTATACAAATAGGAAATCATACATAAGTGTGTAAGTGGTGAAAGTTCGAATATTAAGTTCTACAAAAGGTATATAAATAGGGACATCAGTTACATGAAAACATAATAAGGTACCAAGGCAGTTTAAGTTATACAGTACACATATAAATAGGGACATCAGTGACATAAAAACAAAATAAGTGCACCAAGACAGTTCAAGTTATACAATGTACGTAAGTGGTGCCATCATGTACATGAAAATAATAATAAGTGCACCGAGGCTAGCTGAGTAATTGTTGTAGAGTAAATCACACACAAGATGAGGCAGCCTAATTATCTCATTAGTAGACCGCGGATCTTTAGGTTACAAACTATTATTTTCCTTAATTCCCCTCCCCCCTCCACCCACCCAAAAAAAAAGACTTGTACTTATGTGTTTCATGACTAATTAAAATCGAAACTGCTAATTTTATAGCTCCTAAAAGAACCTGTTTTGTCGTTAACGGCTATTTTTGCCTATTACAGCTTTAAAATCCTAAAGGTATAAGAATCAAAGGTAGAAGACTGAAGTCGATATTTGAAAAAAAGTATCGCCATCGGTATCTACCAAAAGCGTTAACGGCAAGGAATCCGACAAGATACTGCGGAGTCTTGTGTATGGATTTTTGTGGATGAAACTACTGACGGTCTTGACCGGCACATTTCAAAACTGATTGCTAGCAATCCACAGCTTATTTGATGTGTTCAAAACGACTCCCAAAGACTAAAAAACAGCTTATTTGATGTGTTCAAAACGACTCCCAAAGACTAAAAAACAAATAATCGCACAGTTTTTCAACACTGGCGTAGATAAAAAGAAAGTGATTCTGGCTGTGACAAATGCGCTACAAATATGCTTCCAGCTTTTCATTGCTCCAATTGTTCTATCCACTGATGCTGCATGTAACTTGGGTAGCACGTGGTGTGAATTGTATAGCGGAACACGTAATGGCAAAGTTTCCTAACGTATATAAAATTATTAATCGCCACGGTAAGAACGTTTTTCGTAAGGCACGCAGCGTTCCTGTTCAAGATGTGCCGAAAGTGAAGTACGCCCCTGTCATATCAGTTGCTGCATGAAAGTTCATTCTCGACATATAAAGAAAAATTAACAGACGAGCCCCATGGCTTTTCTCTGAAAAACCTAAAAATAAAAAATGTTTCAGTCAGTTACTGTGAAACGAACTATGGTCTGAATGTCTGGAACCCTTTAGTTTATTCAGCGTTTGTTAAATAATATTACATGCATTTCAACAGACGACTGCTGATTTATATTATTTTTTTCAAAAGAAATGTTCGTTAATTTAAGGGACCACACTGCTGACGTCATCGGTCCCTAGATTTAACAAACCGCTTAAAGTAGCGTACACTACCTTACGCTGAGGACAATACACACACCCATGCCCGAGGGAGGACTCCGACGGGAGCAGTCTCGCATTCCGTCACATGGCTCCTTAAACCACCCAACCATTTCCATGCGGCCTCCTTTTCTTTTCTTTTTCTTTCTTTTTTTATTTTTATTTATTTATTTTTTTAATTTTTTTTTTTTTTGTCTTCGAGAAACAATTAAGGTCTGGTGTCAGTTTGATTATTAATGTTGTGTGAACAACAATGTCTGTGCTGAACTACCTGTACATGTTTTCATTTTCTTTATTGTAAACGAATTTTACTCATATGTTTATTTCTTCTGATGAATACATTTTAGGGCCTATTTTAGATTTTATTTGGCCTAAATTAGGTAATGAAATAGCCTATTTTAGGTCCTTAAAATTCCGTGGTCTACACATTAGAAGAGTAACACGCACAGAAATTGGTAGATTCTAATGCAGTTTTGGTTCACGCGCCACACAAGCTCTAACACTTTATAACGAAACCGAATCATTGCAGAAGACCAGTAGTACACTGAAGATACATCATAATGCTAGCCCAAATTTGAAGTGCAAGTTATACATTTGCGTCACCATCAGGATTAGGTGTCAAGCAGATCCATGATTCAGCTGTGCTACTGCAGTATGACCAACGACAACTCCCCAGACAGCTCCAATGCCTCCAGGTTGACTCACAGTTGTTCATGTATGTGAGCAGGCAGTGAGCAGTGCAATCATGAATCATGTTCTCGAAGGAGTTCAACAGCAGAAAGATTGTCCACTGACAGCTCCATAGTTAGCCACAACCGTTCAGTTATGTGAGTGCGAGCAAGGAGCAGACTCAGCAGAAGACGTACTACCAGACATACTATGGTGTGGCATGATCTGTGATTTAACCAGGTTTTGTGTGTGGCTGCCAAATAATGTGAGATAAAATAGGGATTTCTATCTTATAAAGATAAAAATTACAAAACATTAGCACCATGTATGACAAGGATGTTACAAGTGAAGATAATGCATAACATGTATATATCATGTTCTGAATGAATAAAAATTACTTAAATGATCACACATACTGCATTGAGTGCACGAGCTCATGCACAACTATCAGATGGAGGACTCCACTGTATTGAAATAATGCCACAAGGTATTCTGCCAGTTACAAAGTCTTCCAATCGATTCTATATCACACAAAATATCTCAGTAAAAATTACAAAACATTAGCACCATATATGACAAGGATGTTACAAGTGAAGATAATGCATAACATGTTTATATCATGTTCTCAGTGAATAAAAATTACTTAAACGATCACACATACTGCATTGAGTGCACAAGCTTAAGCACAACTATTAGATGGAGGACTCCACTGTATTGAAAGAATGTCACGACAATTACAATCTTCCAATCGATTCTATATCACACAAAATATCTCAGACTATGTGCACAATTTATACAATTGAAAACGCAATTTTCCATAATCAACTTTGACCTCAATTTTCTCAAAACTACTGTCTAGCAAAAAGCGGAAATACGTGTCTCTTTATATTCGATGTAGAACGTCCATGCAAAATTCGATCGAAATTGCTGACCAACAAGTCAGACCATCTCCCTGAGAGTTGCATTCAGCCTCCTGTCTCGACGGGCTGTTAACCGGAGATAACGGTCATCTCTTGCTGATGTTACCCGTGGACGACCTTGGCCTTGTCTTCTTTTATCGGTACCTGTTATCTGAAATCCAGGTCCTGGTAATTTGGGACTCTCCAATAGCTGCAGTCACTCCCCTCTGCGTTTGTCCCTTCCACGTTGTTGTTGCATTGCGCTACCTCCTCACTACCTTACATGAACCCAATTGATTGTAAACAAAACGTCAACACCAACTCACTCTGCAGCAACTTTCTGTTTTTTATCATTATCTCGGTTGCCGTAATATTGTTGTCTCCACTCTGTAGAACCGACAGAAACGTGGAACCATTTTAGTTCATTCTGCCGATGACAATACTTCAGAACCTAGATACCTGAAATAAGCCTCTAATTGTTTTGACCAGTGTAATGTTCAAATATTCAAAAATTTGTTAATATAGGCTTACAAACTACTCAAATAACACGAATACAAGAGGAAGAACTCCAATCTCCGGCAGGGAGCAACTGCGCTCTTTGCAGCAGAGCGCTTAGCCATTCCACCGCAGCTTGACCAATGTAGTATGAGCTATTGTCAAAGTGCCAGGAGCGTGTATTTCTAGGAGTCACCGGATATTGCTAGCTCCTGTGAATATCTCATGGAAAGACCATGAAGATAAAGTTAGAGAGATTAGAGCCCACACGGTGATATACCAGCAGTCTTTACTCCCGCAATCCACACGCGACTCGAACAGGATAGGAAGTGCTATGGGGCACGATGCACCCTCCGCCACACACCGTATGTATGTCGATGTAGATACTTCAGTCTTGTCCTAGCGACCTTTACTGGACGATACGTATCAATTTGCAGTACATTCCTAGATACTATATTTAAATCCAGTCCTTGAAACTTTTAAGATATCTGCGTCAAGTTCAGTTTCTTCAGCATATCTGTGATACTGTACCACGAGTTATTCAGACCTGTGACCACTTTTCCTGACCTTTTCTGTAAGCCTATTCGTTCAATATCCCCAGTTAATACTATATAATAAGAATTCAGCACATTTGACCAGAATTCTATATGTATGATGTGTCAGAGAAGTGATTTAAGCAATCTGCCCCTGACTGAATTTTCGTAATGTTTCACCAACAAAACGAATTATGCTAGCTGCTTAGATTGAGATCGTTTCATTCCATATTCCTACAATTACACCCAGAACTTGAATGAACTGACCGATTTCAGCTGGCATTAGTTCTTATTCGTCTTAAGATCCTACTTTTATGTTAAGTGTAAAATTTTAAAATTTTGAAAATTTGGAGAAAATTTCCAACAATCATTGTTCTTTGTACTGCTTTGAAATCTTATCATGTTCCGACTTAATATTTTGAATATTTGCATCTTCAACAAAAAATCAGACGTTACCGTTGATATTGCCCTTAAGAACATTCATACACGTTGCAACATGAAGAGCAAGGATCTCAGTACATTTTTCTGCAGCACATCTGAAGCTACGTCGCCACCTGTCGAAGATACTCTGTTCAAAATAACGTTCAGCCATTCTTACCAAGAAATTTCACCCCAGTCGCGTAGGAACACCAGATGAGTTCGCGGGTTGTTAACAGCCCTCTACACCAAGAATCCTGCCATGCGTGTGGTGGGCAGATTGGAATAGGCAGTTCACCAGCTCCAGAACCTTCTCTCATCACTGAAAATAATAGTCTACTCTTTCATGACACCAAGTAGACATGATTGCCTGGCCTGAGGCATGTGTGACGCTACTGGTGCAAGCAGAATGTCGCTAATGGTTCCTGATAGTTCAACATATGCCCCATTTCCTTGTCTGGGTGATGACCGGTTGGACTTTGTTGCTCTGCCTTCATGTACATCTGTTCTACCCAGACATCCACAACCTGGCCTACAGGTGTGAGAATGTAGAACAGACCAGTGCTGAATACGACACATCATTGATACACTGTGCGCAAACATGTGCAGGAATCTGTTGACATGTCCATCTACGTCCCTGCAGGTTCACAATCTGATCCCGTTCAAATGTCTGCAGCCGTTCAACAAGTCGGCGAGGCATGATTGTACCCAAGGAAGATAGTTGCAATACATTTCATCTTTAAAATCTCACTGCCTGCAGAATGAAAACAATGAAATGTCTCCTGAATGCCTTCTCATCGCTGATGATCGTGACAAATGAAACACTAACAGCACAACCCCTCACTAAGCACATATTTTATCCTGGTGCCACTAAACACAAGCCTTTTACATCTTTCTCGGTTTGCTCCGAAGACTTGTGTACCAGGAATCTAATATTCTCGCCTGTATGGTCCATCCAGTCTTATACCAAAACGCTAGGGTTTGTACAGCTGTCGTAACCTGTATTGGATCTAGTCAGCGCAAGTAAAGAACGTCACAGTCTAGCGTACCACAGAACTTTCTGAATCTGTGGTTTAATCTTTCCACTCAGTACCATGAGGCCACGATCAGTTCTGAAGACAATAACGCATATTGTGAGCTCCGTTTAAACTTCGTGATCAATGCTGGTCTTCTGAGCCTTCGTTGTTTGGCACCGGAACGATCCAAGAATCAGTGGTTTCAGCATATGACACAGTTTACTGTTCTTTGTGTATCCATCTTGCTTTGACGGATGTTGGGACGACGGCGTTCTTTTATTGTTAAAAATGAAAAACCTTCAGCCGTTTTTTATTATTATTTATTCGACTAGTTTCGAGAATACACTATTCTCTTCTTCAGACCCTTTAAGAATCCATGCTGTAATGCATACTAGCCCTCCACTGCGTGTATTGCATATCAAGCTATCACTTCGAGATATAGCCGACAACTCGAAGTGATAGCTTGATACGCAATAAACGCAATGGAGGGCTAATGTTTTGATGTTTGTTTACGCAAGATGGCGGCGCCAGTATCACTAAAAGCAGCGACTTTGCCAGTCTACTTAACACTTTCAGTCCCACATTATGATTTGAGCTTTGGAAAAATTACAATTCAGTGTTTTCTGTATCAATACAGTGCTCTAAATCTAAATACGAATTTAGAATTTTTGATCGAACTATTATTTTTTATGTTATATATTTCATGCACAACACAGACGTTTGTATCAAGGTATTTTATTACTTGGGACGTTATTTTGTTGATATTTAAGATTGTCAGAGCAATAATGCTAGCATAATCTTTGCCACAGTACCAAGGACAATTCACCGCTGAAATAAAATAACATGAATCTCACTCACACTCGCAGCCAAGTACAGGCGGCAGCGTAAGATAACCCCTAAGACGGACAAATTAATGCCTCAGAAGTGGCTACAAAGATGTGGTTAATGTATGTCTGTGCAGCCAATGTCCACTACCGCCTCTGACAGTTTTGCCCTGTACGGGCAAACTTCCAGGAAACATTCCTCACACACAAAGAAAGAAAATATTTTATGTGGACATGTGTCCGGAAACGCTTAATTTCCATGTTAGGGCTCATTTTATTACTTCTCTTCAAATCACATTAATCATGGAATGGAAACACACAGCAACAGAACGTAACAGCGTGACTCCAAACACTTTGTTACAGGAAATGTTCAAAATATAACGAGGATACATGCATCTACCCTCCGTCGCACGAAATCCCTGATGCGCTGATTCAGCCCTGGAGAATGGGGTATCGTATCACAGCCGTCCACAAAACGAGCACAAAGAGTCTCTACATTTGGTACCGGGGTTGCGTAGACAAGAGCTTTCAAATGCATCCATAAACTTCTTCCTGTCGGGACACCTTCGTTCTGGAAATCTGTCTCGATACAAACGTACCGCGCCACGGCTATTGCCCCGTGCTAATCCATACATCAAATGGGCATCTGCCAACTCCGCATTTGTAAACATTGCACTCACTGCAAAACCACGGCCAGCCGCGGTGGCCAAGGGGACTGAGGCGCGTCAGTCACGGTTTGCACGGCCACTACGTTCGAGGGTTCGAATCCCCCCTCGGGCATGGATATTTGTGCCGTCCTTAGTATTAGCCAGTTCATAGGTAGTTTGTAAGTTTAGGGACTGATGACCTCGTAGTTAAGTCCCATAAGCTCTACAAACATTTGAACATTTGCAAAACCACGTTCGTGATGAACACCAACCAGTTGATGCTACGTACTGATGTGCTTGATGCTAGTACTGTAGAGCAATGAGTCACATGTCAACACAAGCACTAAAGTCAACATTACCTTCTTTCAATTGGGCCAACTGACGGTGAATCGAGGAAGTACAGTACATACTAACGAAACAATTGGGTATTTTGACAATCGTCTGCACGAATTATTTCAATTTACATTTAAAGAGAAATACTAAAGTGAGCTCTCACACGGAAATTGAGCGTTTCCGGTCACATGTCCACTGTGACGATACTGCTGGCCCTCTCATCTCAATGTTATCGTACGATACCGTCTGCCTGGTCCTCTCATCACAATGTTATTGTACGATACCGTCTGGGTCGGAGCCGGAATCGCGTGGTTCAATAGTGATACATGTTGTGTGTGAAGTTAGTTAAAAACGAAATAGCCAGCCTAGGAATCAGTGTAGGTCAGTGTCTTGGTGATACTGTGATTAAAACAAGTGATACCTTTCATTAATGAAGAGATTCGTTTAGATGCTTTCCAGACAGTTCTATAAACAATAGTTTCGTCATCGTACATTATTTCAATAAATAGACAGACGAAGGGTACAAACATTTGTAAAACATAAAGACATTAAAATAAATAGCATTATATATATGTTAGGCTCATAAACAAGTTGTATTGACCAGCTAATTGTGTTAATTAATGTAATAGTCGAAATTCCTATATTGTATTTCTTTGTATATATTGATTGACGTGAGATTTTGAACCTATTTTCAGAATATCGATAGTTCAATATATGTTAGGAACATGTATGATGTAGTCATTAACTAATGAATTGACATTTAACATTGCTGTTTGTTATCATACAGAAAGAACCGAAAATATGACTTAAAAATATATGGGCCATGTAAAATTATTGTATGTATAGTTTTTATTTTATATTGTGATTATTTTTGTGTACATGGAATGTTTTCTTTGTGTGTTTGTTCATTGTAAATTAGTATAGTCAATTGTTATGAACAATGCATAATGTAAGGTTATTATTGCCGATGTTATATATTTGCCTCACCGCCTTGCGTGGGGGAGTTGGAGTTCTCGCTTTCGCAAAGTGCTTTGGAATCTATATCAGTCCGTGTTGTTGTTGTTGTACGTAAGTTTGAATTTGTAATGTTTTGGTGGAGAAGTAGTTTGATTTCAAATTAAAGAAGAAGTGAAAAATTGTACATATCGAGTATTTATTTCTACCACGACGCCCCAGGAGAATAATGTTGCAGGGAGCAGAACCCCCATACATCGTAATGTTGAAAAGCTGAGTATCGGTAGAATAAACTGTAATTACTTAAAATCTATTAAAACATTTCACCACATAACATATTTTCTTTCATTGTGTGTGAGGAATGTTTCCTGAAAATTTGGCCGTACCTTTTTGTAACACCCAGTATAACCATCCTCTATACGATACCAAAATGAATTAAAAGCTTTTCCTTGTTTTATTGTTTAGTCTAATGATCGTGTCGTCGACGGGACGTTCATTCCCCATTTTTCTTTATAGTGCTATGTTGTGTTGACTTGAAAACAGTCCGATATTCCAGAAGGTACCACAAGCCACCTTACGGTCCACCTGAGGTCAGGATTCGAGACGTCCTCAGCGCGTGTTTGCGAAGTTGAAGAGCTTTGGTGTGACGTCACGCAGCGGCCGGTTGCGGGAAGGTCAGCAAGCCACAGTATAGTGCAGCTGGTGTTATTTCTGGTGTGTGACGACAGGCATAGTGCGGAGTGCGCTCGCCACAAATTACCCTGCACGTGCACCCATAAAGAGCGCTTCCTACTGACCTCGGCAGGCGTGCGGATTTTCACTGCGGCTGCACGTGTCCGCTTTGCCGCGTGTCACGAGCGGCCCAAACCTTCTGCAGCCCAATTCAACTCGCAGGTCGCGCTCCAGCCGCGTTGTAAGGATGCAGCTGTCGTTAACATTGCTTTTCATCGTCTTCTGGTGGGTTCGTTATGACCCGCCATGACTTTCTCTCGTGTGCTTCATCCCAAAACAACAGTTGCATTCCATTTATTTGTTTATTTAATGCTCAGACATTTGATACATAGTCATTAGTCTTCTAACGTCCCAGTACAATTAACCATCTGACATGCCGTCTCAATACTGCAGTCTTTCACAGTTTCTTAGATGCTCCCAATTCATAATGGTGTCTTCTTTTCCACATATAACCAGGGTGTATTAACGCAGGTGCAACATGTGCAGCTACACAGGGCCGGCCGCGGTGGCCGAGGGGACTGAGGCGCTCCAGTCACGGTCTGCACGGCCACTACGGTCGGGGGTTCGAATCCCCCCTCGGGCTTGGATATTTGTGCCGTCCTTAGTATTAGCTAGTTCATAAGTAGTTTGTAAGTTTAGGCACTGATGACCCCGTAGTTAAGTCCCATAGACTCTACAAACATTTGAACATTTGAGCTACACAGGGCGGCAAAATTTGGGAAGGGGGACCGGCAAAATTTTGCCATCGGGAATTTTTTTTAAATATTATTTTAATGTTAATTGAATCATCATTATTTAGAGTTTCGATTACAGCAATAAATTTCAAATTTCTGATTGTTGTGTTGTAGCTGCGGTGTATCCACCATCCAGCAGAAAGATATAAATTTTTTCTTTCCAAGTCAATTTGAATCCCAGATTCCGGAAGGAGGGGCGTAAAATAAATTGCTGCACAAGGGCTTCGCATACCCTAAATACGGCACTGCAAATAACACACTTCGGTTAGGGGAAGGTTCCAATCCTGTGCAGGTGTTCCGCGAGGCAGTCGTGGCCAGTAGTTCTTCGAAATGCTGCTACCTTCGTGGATGTTTAGGAAGTACGTTCTTCTCTTCTAACAGCAGAAGCCATGTTTTACCATGCCCTTGTCAAGTGGTCATAAAACTTCTTCTTGAAACTGTTGTTAATAAGTCTTTTAATGGAGATGTATGATAATTTTGGGCTATTTGTTTGAAAGATCTTAGTTCCTTTTTTGGCTATAAAGTCTGCCATTTCATTTCCACGTATACCTGTATGTGCTGGTATCCGTTGAAACACTATTTCAGTTCCAGCATTGGTAATTGAGGAAATAAAGGATTTTATTTCATTTATGCAAGCACTTAGAGGTGCTTGGAAGGATGCAATTGCCTGTATTGCAGAAGGTGAATCACACAAATATAACTACCTTTTTGTGACCTTTGGAGATGGACAAAAATCGTTTTAGTGCAGGTATATTGCCTCCAACTCTCCATCAAAATGGGAGTAATACTGTCCTACAGCTTTGTAAAAACAAAATATGTCACTGTACACTCCAGCACCAGCGATGCCATTTACTTCAGTCAAGGATCCATCTGTTTGCGTGTAGTTAGTATGTATAATTTATAGAGCCATATTTTTAAGAAGTTCTTTATTCATTTCTGTTTTAACAAACTTTTAATTCAGTTGAAGTCTGAATATGACTGGGCATAGATTAAGAAGACTGACTGATGAAGCGAAGTCTTCTTTACCCTCTGCCAGGCACTTAAATGTGATTTGCAGAGTATCCCATGTAGATGTAGATTGGTGCACAGTGGTCTTATCTTACTGCACCAATACATTACATAAAGCCTTTCTGTGTTTTCAGCCGGCTAGCATGACATTGGTAATTGTTCCAATATGTATCATTGGATAATCTGGTTAATTTTTGATTTTGGAGTAGTGCCAGTCACATAATTTCTGATTTTAGAGGTGGAATTCCAGTCTCTGTTTGAAGAGGCAACATTGGTGTTGTTTTTACTGCTCCTGTTATCAGGCGTAGAGCTTGATTTTGATGAACCTCCAATTTAGATTCATTCGCTGGGAGTAATACTTCACATCCATACAGAATACTGGATTTTATATAAATTTTATAAGTAGCGTTTAGAACTTCCAGGGAGCTGCCCCACTGTTTTCCAGCTAATCTCTTAAGGATGTCAAATTTTTTCTTGACCTTTTTAGCAGTATTTTGTATATGGTTTAACCATGTCATTTTCCGGTCCAGAGAGATGCCAGGCCGGCCGCGGTGGCCGAGGGGACTGAGGCGCTCCAGTCATGGTCTGCACGGCCACTACGGTTGGGGGTTCGAATCCACCCTCGGGCATGGATATTTGTGCCGTCCTTAGGATTAGCTAGTTCAGAAGTAGTTTGTAAGTTTAGGGACTGATGACCCCGTAGTTAAGTCCCATAAGCTGTACAAACATTTGAACATTTGAATTTGAGATATGCCAGGGTACTTTGGATCATCACATTGAGTTATTTGTTTATTCTGATACTGTAAATTTATATTAGGGATTGAATGAGCCATCGAGAAAACTTGAAAGGTTGTTTTTTCGGTGTTAACTGCCATCAAATTTTCTTTTGACCAATTTACTAGTATAGTCAGGGCTTCATTCATTTTCGCCGGAAATTGGTCAGTTTCTATCTTTGGCAGTGAGATCCACATGACTAAATCGTCAGCATAAAGAGCTGTTTTAATGCCCGCGATTTTTTCTATTTCTCCTTGTAAGTCGTTAATCATAATATCAAATAGTGTTGGGCTGATAACACCTCCTTGGAGTATTCCAGTTTTCAGTTGTTTATAACCTGACATAACATTATTAACCCCTATCAGTATCGCTGGTGGATAAACAAATACAGCCATTTCAGCATCTCACCAGTAATACCATAATTTCGCAATTTATCTCATTGTTTTAGTCTCCACACAGTGTCATAAGCACCCTTAAAATCAACAAAGACGACCAAAGTTGTATTGCTGTTATCCAAGGCGTCTTTAACTTCCTGACTGAAGCGGAGCATTGTTGATTTGTTGCTCGATTTTTACGGAAGCCAGCTTGATGAGCACAAATACTCTCATGAGTTTCAAGATGGTATGAAAGTCTGCTATTAACCATTATTTCCATTCTCTTGGAGAGAGTTGAAGTGAGAGAAACAGGTCGAAAAGTAGCAAAAGAGTTTCCTGATTTCTTTGGTTTTCAGATTGGTACTATGACAGCCTTCTTCCATGCAGCTGGGACTCCTTCATTCCAACTTATATTAAAGAGAGTGCATACAGTGTGCTGTGCGACAGGGTCCAAATTTTTCAGAAACTCTGCAAAGACCATGTCATAGTCAGGGCTCTTCTTACTTTTTAGTGAATTTAGTGCTCATTGAAGTTCATGAATTGTGAAATCTACATTAAAAATCTCACTTTGATTGTGCCATGCTGTTTTAATATGACTTCTGAATTTTTTTCCCTGTTCTCTCAGTTCTTTTGCTAATGAATGTTTCTCAGTGAAAAACTGGTTGGAGGCTGTAGCTAAATCTTTGTCATCATATATGTTCTTCCCCCCCTCCTGGGTTGGTTCTTTATAAACTCGAAGTTCATTATCTAAGCTAGATATAAATTTTAAGACCTTCCTGGTTTCTTGCCTGAAACTGAGTTCACTAATAAATTTTGAGAAGCAACCCTTTTTGGCCTGTATTAATTCCTTTCTCATAATTGCGGATTTTCTTTTCCATTCAGTAACTTTCAGGACATCTTTAACTGCTTCTGCTTGTCTTCTTGCTTCTTCTCTACCTCTTTTTAATTTTCCAGAATGGTTTATACTTATATGGTTTTCCTTTAGGAAATTGTCATTTTTCTCATTAAATTCATCAGGAGATAATTCCTGTAATGTGAAATTAGCAGGTACCAGTTCCTTATCTAGTTCTTCTCTGAAGGCATTCCAGTTGGCCCTTTTAAAATTCCATTTGCATTTTACTTGATTTTTTTGACAGAAAATGCGGTGTCCAGTTCCAACTCCAGTTATAATGTTTCTTGATGTTCTTGTACTGATGTCAGAAGAAACTTTTGTCCGGTCTGCGGTTGTTGCTGTGCCATTGTAGCGTCAAGTTGGGGAATGTGATGTTAACAGACCAGTTTTCTATTATTTGATGCAATAAAATCTTGTACTGCCTTTCCTGCCTCATTTTCATTATTGTAATCAATCGTGCAGAAATGAGCATTAAAGTCTCCAACTATTACAGTTTTATTTTCTATATTTAAGGCATTTTTATTTATAATATTGTTATGTCGGTTGTAAATACCATAAATTTTAAAATGTTGCTTCTGAACCTACACATCAACTTTTACTGTTTCAGCAAGATCTTTTCCAACATTCATATCTTTAATTATTACAAATTTGTTTATTATGTCTTTTTGAATGCCTACAAGTATGCCACTTGCAGCCTGGCGGTATATAGGTAAGAGATGTATCTGGTATCCCTTGAAATTGAAATATGTTAGTGTTTTTGTAGAGACGTTAGCTTCTAATATTATAAAGACATTGATCTTGAAATCATTTAGAATTTTTTGCAACACTACTTTCTTTGACTGGGACATCCCTCCTGCATTCCAGTGCAATACATTTAAGATGCTCACATTTTTTTCTTCTCAATGTAGTCCCCTCCCTGACATCCGTTTGGAGAACTGTTTTACGTCCGGATTGATTCACATTGAGAAGTTCCATCATGAGCTTCACTGTATGCCAGTTAGCTTGACACAGGGTGCACCATTTGGAGGCGGCATACGTTACACCCCACACATGCATTCCATGTCTTCAATTTTTTATTGAAACAATGTAATATCTTTTTTTATTTTATTATTTACATTTGCATGTTTAAATCCTTATGGGTCATCTTCAGAATCTTGTAATCGTGTGACAAGTACTTGTCACAACAGAGACCATACCGGTTGCAGACGCATCAGATTCTAAAAAGGATCTAGAAGGATTGAAACATGTAAATGTAAAACCCAATCGGAACTCTTGGCTGATAACAGTTGTTTCAAATATTAGTACAGTTGATGACTCTCGCAAATCGATTATGTCGACTAAAGTGCGGATTTTTTATTGGCTGGACTTGGTGTCTTCCCTCTACAACTCCGTTCGCCTCGTGCCATAGAAATTATTCACTGACTCCCAGTCATTCTGTTCCTTCTGTTTGACAGCGTTTCTCACGCATTCCCCTTTCACCTGATTTGCAGAGGACCTCTACAATTTTTAGCAGTTCACTTAATTTTCAACGTCATTCTGTAGCATCATACCTCAAATATTTCAGTCTCTCAGTTCATACTCCCTTTTCTATAACAACAACCTCAGAAGTTACTTTCCTCAAGACCTAGGTTTGATGTCATCTGGTCTACTTCTTATCCAGAATTCAGTTCTTTTAATAGTCAAGTTGATGTCTACATCTACACCTACATTCATACTCCTCAAGCCAACTGACGGTGTATGGCGGGGGTTACTTTGTGTGTCGTCGCTTCCTCCTTGTAATCTAGTCGCGTACGGTTCGCAGAAAATGCGATTGCATTGTAGGCTCTAATCTCTCAGACTTCATTCTTATGGTCTTTTCACGAGTTGTTTGTAGGACGAAGCAATATATTGATAGGCTCTTCAAGAAAAGTATGCTCACGGAACTTTCACAGAAGCCCGTACCGTTCGTGACGATTTAGGCCTTAAAAAATGAACCTGTAAAGAAACGTGCTGCTCTCCGTTGGATCTTCTGTATGTCCTGTACCTCGTACGGATCCCACACTGACGAGCGATACTCAAGCATCGGCATAACGAGTGATTTGTTACATATTTTCTTGGTTGATGGACTACACTTCCAAAGGATTCTTCCAATGAACCTGTCTGGCATCTGCGTCCCCACGCATAATTTTACATGTTGTTTTCATTTCAGATCGCTCCGTTGCCTACTCCCAGATATCTTCTGAAAGTAACTTTACTAATGTTCGACCTGGTATTGCGTAATTCTATAATCGGGGATCTTTCTTTCTATGTATTCACAGTGCTTTACATTTGTTTATGTCAAGAGTCAATTGTCATTATCTGTACCATTCATTGATGCGCTACGGTTTTCCATTGTTGCGACTTATCGATATACTACAGCATTATCCGCGAAAAGCGTCAATGAACATCCGATTTGTCTACGACGTCATCTATATGGATATCTCAATAATCTTTATGTATAAAGCAGAGTTTCCGTGTGTTTGTGTGTACGTATTGCACACAAATCTAAGGTTTTTTACAATCTTCATGATATTCTGCGCACTTGACTTTCAAACCAAGAGGACGGCCCCCGTAGGTTTAAGAATCACTTACAACACATAGTTCAGGAGATATGACGTCACAAGCAATAAGATGCGCGGGAATCTGCTGCAGCCGCGGTGGAGTAGCCGAGCGGTCTAAAGCACCTCGCTGCGGAGCGCGCGGTTGCTCGCCGTGAAGGTTCGAATCCTCCCAGGGGCATGAGTGTGTGTGTTTGTCCGTGGTTTGTTTACCACGCAGTTTGGTCCGATAGATTTACAGACATTTGAACATTTTTGAAACTGTTGCATCACGCGATAATGTTGCACATTTCCTCCTAAACCACTGGACCGATTTCAGCCAAATTTAGTACACATGTTCCTTACCATGAGGTACCAATTTCTGTAATGGTAAGAACCAAATACGACTCTTGGTTCAGAAGATAAAACGTCACAAACAATATGAGTTGCAAAAGAACTGCCACATAAAGGACGTGATTTTATTCATACACTGTATGAGAATTAAGAGTACTTAGCGACTTTCAAGAAACTGTAAACATAATTTCAAACCTTTATGTATCTCCCCGAGAAGAGCAAAATTGAAGGAAAACATTTCCATGCAGTAAGACAACTTAATTCGGTATGTCGTTACAATTTATAATTTCTATGCTACAAATTGTACTCGCAGCAAATTGCACATACAGTAAACACTCATACAGCTGAATGCCTGCGAAATTGTATCACAGTACGACATATAGTTCATAAGATATGCAGACACAAACAGTAATGTTAACGGAAAACCTCCTCATCATGCACCAGATTTTAATCTATTACTTAACTGTATTCGCTACAGATTTTACAGACATACAGTACCTATACAAATGATTATATACCTGCTAAATTATATACAATTGTACAACATACAATTCAATAAATTTGAGATACTGTGTACTGCGGTGGCTTACATCAAGCACCACGTTTTAATTCACTTCTTATTTGCCTTTAAGACACCTGCATTCCAGTCAGCTTAAGGATATACCTTAAGCTGACAGTCGCACACAGCTATAGGCAAAAGCAATAGACTTCTATAGAACTACAAGGAAAGGAAGAAAATGAAACAGTGTATATCCGACAATTATCCGTTGTTTCTGACACATCTACCTTTTAACTTCAAGAGACTGCAGTTTCTAGTGAGGCTTGCATATTCTATTACAATTAATAAATCACCTGACAATCTATTAATACTGCGGTGTGGATTTGACATCTCCATTTTTCTCACACAGACAACGTTATTTCGCTTGCTCAAGGGAGGGCTCACCAAACAATGTATTCATATTAGATCCTGGACAAGTAACAAGACGTTTTGTTTGTAGTCAAGTTTTGAATTAATGTGTAAAAGTTAGTAACATATGGATTTTGATTTAGCTTTTCTTGTTTGGGTGCTGCACTTTTGTACATTATGCAACACGGCCTTATTTCTTATATACTCTCCCTTAAATATAGCATGTTTTTAGAAAAAAGGAGATGAACAGAGAGAGAAGGAATAGGAGCAGTAGTAACTCAATGCTTGAATAAATAAACATCCGGGCAACGCCTTTCTCTTTTCATTCTTTTTAAGAACATGATCGTTTTATTTCAATTCACGATACACTTGCGACTTCAGGTAACCCCAAAGCCAATAATCGCACGGACTGCGGTCTGGGGACCTGGGAGGCAAGCATGACGAAAGTGGCGGCTGAGCACACGATCATACGATGATCACCAAACGACGCGCAAGAGATTTTTATTTATTTATGTTCTAATAAAACCCCATGACATTCCAAGCATGCGTGTCAATTTTTACCTCTCAATCTACGTTATTCCGTGATTTATTAAGTTTTCAAATTTATACTGACTTTTTGATCACCCGGTATATTTTTGTGTGTGTGTGTGTGTGTGTGTGTGTGTGTGTGATACACGATAATACAGCCCTAGGCACGTATCATCACCAGGGCATGCACATTGTCAACGCTAGTACCCTGTATACTCTTCTTTTGCAGCAATACAAACAGGAATTCTCCCATGGAGGCGATCGCAGAGGTGTCGAATGTTGCCTTGAGGAATGGCCTGCCACGCAGTTCCCACCTGGTGCCTCAGTTGGACCAGATTTCGTGCCAGTCGTGTAGACCGTGCAAGATGACGTTTCATCCAGTCCCAAACATTATCCATGGGGGAGAGATCTGGGGAATGTGCTGACCAGGGTAGTTGACGTACACGTTGAAGAGCTGTATACAATAAACTTAGTTTCGGTGCGGGCAGTGGCGGGTTGGACCAAGACTGTTTTGGCTTCCCTGAGAAAATCAAAACACGTTGAAGAGCACGTTTACAGTTACGGGAGTCACGTGAATGTGCATTATCCTGTTGGAAAAACTTGTGGCCTTGTTGGTGCATGAACGGTAGCAAGACAGGTTGAATGATTTCATTGTACCGTGCCCTGTTCAATGTTCCCTCGCCGATTACCAGAGGAGATCTGCCAGTGTAGAGTATGGCTCATTACGCACGACCATCATGCCATAAGGGCGTCTTCCACGCACACCCAACATCGTTCTGCTCGTGACGGACGCTTATGGAAGGATGGGTGGAGACTTATTATCTTCTGTGACGTGAGTCGCTTCTCCTTGGTGCCAATGATGGTGGTACGCGTGTGTGCTGTCGTGCAGACGAGCGCGAAATTGTGGATTGTGTACGACAGAGGCACACGGGGCCGACACCCAACACCAGGGTGTGAGGAGCCGTATATACGCGTGCCATTCTTCTCTGGTGATCGTCAAGAGAAAATTGAAAACTGCAATGTTCACTGAAACCATTTTGCTACCGTTCATGCGCCGACAAAGTGGTATGCTTTTCCAACAGGACAATGCATGTTTAATGTAACCCGTAGCATCCATTGTGTTCTTCGAGGTGTACTCAGCTACCCTGGCCAGCACGATCCCCAGATTTGTCCCCCTTTGAGATTCCTCTGGATCAGATAAAACGTCATCTTGCGCGGCCTGCACTATCGGCACGAAATCCAGCCCAACAGAGGCACCAGGTGGAAACTGTATGGCAGGCTATTTCGCAAGATTACATGCGGCAGCTCTACGATCGTCTCTGTGGAAGAAAGGTCTTTGCTATGTTGCTAAAGGAGGGTATACACGCTACTAGCGTCGACATTGCACACACCCTGCTGTCTGTGCGTATGACTCTGTGATCGTGTGTTGCATACATCCTCAAGAATGTATCAATAAAATTTCCCTCTGCTGAATCGACGAATTCATTGTGTTCTTTTTCCTTTTCCAGTGAAAAAGTTATACCAAAAATAAAAATCTCGGAAACTTCTTCGTCTATTTACTTCAAATTTTTACACGATGGACATTCGGAAGGATGGACACCTTACTACAACTCTTACAGAAATCGGTGAAATGTTATGAGTAAAACTAACAGGAGCACTACATCAGTAGTATGTGGATAAGGTGAACATTAAATCTACATCTACATGGGATACTCTGCAAATCACATTTAAGTGCCTGGCAGAGGGTTCATAGAAGCACAATTATTCTATTTATTTCCCATTCCATTCTCGAATAGCGCATGGGAAGAATGAACACCTGAATCTCTCTGTTCGAGCTCTGATTTCTCGTATTTTATTCTGATGATCATTTCTACCTATGTAAGTGGGAGTCAACAATATATTTTCGCATTCGGAGGAGAATGTTGACGATTGGAGTTTCGCAAGTAGCCCACGCCGCAGCGATAAGCGCCGTTGTTGTAATGATTCCCATCCCAGATCCTGTATCATTTCCGTAACGCTGTCTCCCCTGCATCGTGACAATACGAAACGAGCTGTCCTTCTTTGGACTCTTTCGATGTCCTCCGTCAAACCCACCTGATTAAGGATCCCACACTGGGCTGCAATACTCCAAAAATGGACGGACAAGCGTAGTGTATGCAGTTTCTTTTGTAGTTCTGTTGCATGTTTTAAGGGTTCTGCCAATAAAACGCACTCTGGTTCGCCTTTCCCACGATATTATCTACGTGTTCTTTCCAGTTTAAGTCTGAAGTAATAGTAATTCCTAGGTATTTTGCGAAGTTTACGGCCTTCACATTTGATTGTAAACAAAGTTTAACGGATTTCTTTTCTTACTCATGTGGATGACTTCACACCATACTGATATCTTATTCAGATCTTTCTGCAATTGGTTTTGATCTTCAGATGATTTTACTAGACGGTAAATGACGGCGTCATCTGCAAACAACCTAAGAGAGCTACTTAGATTTCCCCTAAATCGTTTATGTAAATAAGGAACAGCAGAGGACCAATAACACTACCGTGTGGAACGCCTGATATAAACTCTGTTTTAGTCGATGCCTTACAAACGATTACTACGAACTGTGTCCTCTCTGACAAGAAATCCCCTATCCAATCGCAAATTTCGGGCGATATACCATAACCACGCAATTTGATTAAAAGCCGTTTGTGAGGTACGGTGTCAAAAGCTTTCTGGAAATCAAGAAATACGGAATCGATTTGCGAACCTTTGTCGATAGCACCCATCACTTCGTGTGAATAAAGAGCTAGTTGTGTTTCGCATGAACGATATTTTCTAAATCCGTGTTGACCTTGGGTCAATAGATCGTTCTGTTCGAGATAATTCATAATATCTGAATACAGGATATGTTCCAAAACCCTGCTGCAAATTGACGTCAGTGAAATAGGCCCGTAGTTTAGTGGGTTACTCCTACTGCCTTTTTTGAATATAGGTGTGACCTGTGCAACTTTCCAATCTTTTGGTAGAGATCCTTCTTTGAGAGAGCTGTTGTATATGACTGTTAAGTAAGGAACTATCGCTTCAGCATAATCAGATTAGTGTCTGGCGGGAGGGGTGCTAGCGTAGTCAGTGCAACGTGGTTGTCGGTGTGTCCTGCTGGCATAGAGGTCAGCGCGACTGCCCAGAAAGCAGAAGACTCCACTGACTTAAATTAATGACCACCAGGAGCTAATGTGAATTCCTTTCTGTCTTGATAAAAATACTATGTGCTCGTATAAAATGTATGAAGGAGAAATGTTGTTGCAAAATATATCGGGAAGTTCTTCCCTGACACACCTAAAACTTGTACACGCGAACAAACAAGTAAGGAATCATTCATTTCCAAATGTGACCTTTGTTTACGTTAGCTTTACAACTAAAACATGATGAATTATTTCAGTGAATTGTTTACGTTGAAAACGTAACTATGAGAACTGTAGCCTGATACTCTGTAAAGCACGAATCTTTAACAGTTAAATGTATTTATATTTGTACATGATGGCGTAACAGCATAAAATCTGTTCGTGAAGCCATAACTATTGTACAATATTACACCTGTGTGTTGTGTGTTTCATATTATATAAAATATTCCACTTAGAACAGGAGGAAGGGTCAGTCAACGCAATCACATGTATGTTTCTGTTCATGAAAACATAGCCGTGACTGTATCTGGCAATAAAAATTATTTTAAATTAAATTATTTTTGAATAATCTCACAGGCGCTAAGGAGTAGTAAATTTTCCTGTCTACAAACGCATTGAAGTAGTGCTAACATGCAGAATAACTATACAGGGCCGGCAGGCAGTACAAATTTAGAGCAGTGTTGTCATGTCATGCAACTACACTCTTTACGAGGTCAGAACTTCGCCGTCACGCAAAGCTTTTCAGCACGCCACTTCAGAAGGACTATTGGCAGAGCTCGCTATTGCAGATCCCTGCTGAATCAGGCTGCACGTGGTCTCCTTCCTTCACAGTTAGACTCAAGACACTGTAAAAAAATTTATGCGCTCTCTTTTGCTTGCTGAATTGGTTCAGAAATGTGATACAGAAAATCACGAGCTTAAGATTTTCGTCAAATTCTCAATAGCGTATCTAGATCGTTTATTTAATCTATAGAGAGTAGAAAAAGAGCTAGTAACATATTTTAATGAAAAATTATGTTGAATAAATTCATAAATATGTTGAGGAAGAACACTTTAGGTCCCGTCAAGGTTATACAGTTTTAATCCCTGTAGAGACATATTTAAGGTAAAATTGTACTCCATCCGCGTTAACAGTGTTTTTCTCCTTGTTATTCAGACATATTTCGGCGCAATTGCATCATCTTCACTGAACTTTTATTAATTTCTGTTGAGCAACAGAAAATGTTTTACAGTATGTACATCATATTTTCAAATTATAAAACATGCAAGATTTTGTAGCGGTCTACAGGCATACTTTGATTTACATCTTGAAGAATTTCCGTCCCTTTCTCTCTTTTTTTGCTATTTTTCGGATTGAAGTGGATCCTTTTCCCCACTTTGTCATCAGAAAATATATATGAGGCTACTTTACCAGAACCGCGGCTCTTTATTATGGGACGGATTTCAAACAGCCCGCTCCACTCCTGGAAAGGGAGAACGAAAGGAATAAATACATAGAAAAAAATCGAAAATTTTTGTACTTTTTTATGGTTATGCTAATATTATCTGCTTCTTTGTTAACCCTTTCAGTCCCACATTATGAAATCAGCTTTGGAAAGCCATGGCGGAGCGGCCAAGCGCATTGAGGCGCTATGCTGCGATGCTTGAGGTCGTTCCCGTCGGGGGTTCGAATCCCCTCTCGGGCATGGATGTTTGTGCTGTCTTTAGTATAAGATAGTTCATAAGTAGTTTGTAAGTTTAGGGACTGATGACCCCGCAGTTAACTCCCATAAGCTTTACAAACATTTGATTTGAGCTTTGGAAAAATTAAAATTCAGTGTTTTCTATATTAATTCAGTGCACTAAACATCGAAAAATGTGTTTTAAAATTTTTGGTCGAACTATTGATTTTTATGTCGTGTATTTCATGCACAACACAGACTTTTCTATTTAGGTATTTTATTACTTTGACGTTATTTTGTTGATAACTGAAACTGCCAGATCAATAATGCTAGCAAAATCTTCGCCACAGCACCAAAGACAAGACAATTCACAGCTGGAATAAAATAAAACGAACCACACTCACGCTCACACTCGCAGCCACGTACAGACGGCACAGCAACACAACCACCAAGATGGACAGATTAATGCCTCAGAAGTGACTACACGCCGTACCAAGCGGCAAAATGTCGTATTAGAAGCATGTTGTTCATCAACAAAAATGCATCTTTAAGGTTTGATGCACAAAATACTGTATAAATCAACTTTTAAAATGTTGTTGTTCAGGTACAACACTGTGAATGAAAGGGTTAAGAGGTTGTGTGTATGTTTCTGTGTGTGTGTTTTTGTAATATATTTCACTTACGTTTGAGGATGTCTTCATTATTTTACAGTGAAGGAACTGAAACTACCACTGCTCACGAACTGTAAAAACAAGATGGCGGACGCTGTGGACAGTTGACTCTGTTCTGGCGTAAAGTTTGAATCTGGATATTGTATGTACGTGTGTGTGCGTGCATGCGCGTGTGTGTGTGTGTGTGTGTGTGTGTGTGTGTGTGTGTGTGTAAGTAGGCACGTGTGTATGTAGATGTAGTAAGGTTGTGGTCGTTATCTACTTACTTTCTCTCTCTCTCTTCGAATAGGCCACGATATTCAAATTTTTCGCTGGGAGCGTGCTTTGAAATTTTCCCAGTGCATGCGCAAACTCTGGCTATGTTTCTCCTTTCTCTCCTTTGTCCAGAGGGCACCTGCCTTCTTAAGGCGTGAATTTTATGGAACCTCTTTTGATTTAAAATAATTCTGAAGGGTGATCTGTCTCTTATGACGCTGTCAACTATTCCCAACTCTACTTACTTTATTTTTTATTTAATATTATTATTACTTTATTTATTTATTGTAACATTATATAGTTATTTATTTGTCTGTGTGTGTTGACCCGATGAATAAGCGGGTGGGTGGGCGTTTTTATGGAATAATGTTGTCTGTAGTTCTTTGAGCGCAGAGCACACAGCTGCATTGCATAGAGCTGTGTACTCATTTATCACCTTTGTTCCCAGAGCTATGAGTTCTTAACACAGAAGCAAATAATAATTAGCCTAACCACAAAAATACCACTACATGAAATTTCTATGTAAAATAGCTTCCGTGTATTTGCAAATAAACTAAAAAAAGGAGACATTTCCAAAAAAAAAAAAAAAAAAAAAAAAAAAAAAAAAAAAAAAAAAAAAAAAAAAACTGTTTAATAATAATACACTGTAATGGATTAACATAAGCAAAGGAGTCAACACCGCTAGTTTCAAATTCCATTATTTAGACCCGTTTCGACAGTTCTTTGTTGCCATATTCAACTCTCTTAACATTTAAACAATACATGGTAATATTTCGTCACATTTACGTTCTGTGTTTTTGCTTCTAAGAGACACAAAAAATGTTTTATTTTCGACATACCCTTATTCAATAACAGAACGTAAATGTGACGAAATATTACCATGTAATTTTTAAATGTTAAGAGACTTGAAGTTGGCAACATAGAAGTGCCGGAACGGGTCTACTTAAGGGAGTTTGAAACTAGCGACCTTGGCTCCTCTGCTTATGCAGATTCCATTACAAGATATTAGATCGCATTCCCGGCTTGAATGATGTCAAGCACATACAATAATAATAAAAATAAAAATACTGAGAAACAAATTCTTTAAGACGTAAATCGAGGTTTACATGTAGTCAGGCCTATATAAAATCTTGGATATTTTCTAATTTGGAAATATGTGATACATACAGTAAAAACTATTTGTTGAACAATAGAAATTAAGAGAAAGCCCACTGAATATGATACAAAATCATGTTTGTGTGACAAGAAACAGAAACACAGTGTAAACGAAGGCTTCCGCGGCCGTTGTCATTGTTGATAAAACCCCCCCTGGGCATTGGACCGCATCGTCAATATATCAAATATTTCACCGACGTTTCGGCCACTATTGCAAGCGGCCATCTTCTGGGAGTTACGTTTACTGCTGGATGAGGCAAAGCTGGTGTCTTAAATATTGAATGTTGCCAATGAAAGCGAGCAGAAACCACCAATCATAACTGGCAACATTCAATATTTAAAACACCAGCTTTCCCCTCATCCAGCAGTAAACGTAACACCCAGAAGATGGCCGCTTGCAATAGTGGCTGAAACGTCGGTGAAATATTTGATATATTGACGATGCGGTTCAATACCCAGAAGAGTTTTATCAACAAGAAACACAGTGTTTTTCTGACTGCAGGCCTACCCAATTAAAAAAAAAAAAAAAAAAAAAAAAAAAAAAAAGAAGGAAAAAGCACAAGTAATAATAAAAATTTTATAGATCGGTGTAAAAACAGATGAAAATTTTCGTTGAAGGTAGGGGGATTCGTGGGTGCAGTCAGTGGCGGCGCTAGGCGTCGGCGACGTCGGCGACCGCCGACGGCCTCGCGCCTGTGGGGGGCTCGCAAAACATTGTTAAAATTTTAGCTGTGTTTCTTTTTACTTTTTTTAATTTGGTGCTTAACGGCGCTTTTCAACTACTACGTTATGTAGCGACGACCTACATCTAACTTACACTAGCGACCTCGCGCTCCGTTGTATGACACTACAAGGAATCCTACCCAAGTGTCACTCTCCGATTTTTATGAAATTTGTATATGTTATAATACATAAAAAAACTATGGAACACGTATTTTTTAGAGGCGGAAAAACATATTTAAGGGGTGAAATTGTCCTTCCAAAATTTGGGCTAAAATGGAAAAATCGCGATAAATTAAAGATTAGTGAATCGATTTTAATGAATTTTGGTATGAAAGTATCTTTTGATGAGAGATGAACATCAGCCTAGGTATATTGCAAGGGGAGTGACCAATTTTTTGTGCTAAAAAACTGATTTGATTTAATCGAAGTAGAATCTATGAAAACTTCTAAAGGAAGGAATAAGGTTCTTTTTTTTATATACGAGTATATCAATATTGAGGGGTGGGGGGGTAAACAACCCTTATATTGCCACGCTCGTTTGATACTGCCCGTGAAACACCTTGCGTATCTATATTTTTGAACTGTTTCATTCTTCAATATACTGGTATTTAAAGTCGCTAAATCTTAATCTGAAATTAGATTCTCAAAATTCAATATGGTTGATCAAGCAAGGGGACAGAAAATTCGAAAAAATGCTTGAGTAAACAGTAACTCGTTATGCGACTTACAAAATACTGTACGATCAACGTTTGAAATCATAGTGAATACAAGTGAATAAAACATGTTACAAATGTGTATTGGGTTTCAATTATTTGAAATCTCTATCCAAGGAGGACCTTCTCAAGCATGGTAATGATTTAGACATGATACTCCGAGAAGGCGAAACAGTGACATACAGCCTTTAGAACTTCACGAGGAACTGCAGCTTTTAAAATCCAATCCACTAGACTCAATCAAAGTCGCAAAACAACTTCTTCAGTACATTTTAGGAAACAAGTTGGAAGAAGTATATTTATATAACAATCAGAATCATGCTCAGTGTTGACTAAGACTGACTTGAGAAGCACAATGAGCCAAGAGAGACCATCTGCGTTGTCAATACTATCAACTGATACCGAAATAGCGGCTAATATTACTTATAATGTGATCTAATAAATAAATAAATAAATAAATAAAAAAAATAAAAAATAAAAAAAATTCAGTGCCGTGAAAAGCCGAAAAGTTTCTCTATTTTAATTTTTGTTTGTTTATTGTAAATTTTGTTATTGCAATAATACTTGTATATCATACTAATAAAATGATTATTGGAGCATAATTCAGCTCATTTTATTTAACATTTTCTTCCTTAGAAAAAATAGAAGGGGCCCCGCAAAGACGAGTTCGCAGACGCTCAGATTCCGTCTAGCGCCGCCACTGGGTGCAGTTGAACAGTTTTGCGAGTGGCGCAGGATCCCTTCGGTAGGGCTGTGCTGAGAATAGGCCTGTGAAAGCCGCAGCCGCTAGCGCCCGGCGGTATCTGCGTGACGTCACAGAGTGGCGGCGCCGCACGACACGCCCGGCGCGACTCGCCGGCGTCCGTCTGCCGTCTGCACCTGCCGGCCAGTCGATAACTCAGGTGCTGCACTGTTCGTCGCCAGGTTTACATAGCCGAGAGGGTGAGGTAGCCTCAGTTCTGCTGCAGGAACAGCAGCGAGGTTATCCGAAGCGTACAGCCGACTAGAATAGACTCAGTATAAATAATGTACTGTATTCTCAATAATACTACACATCATAAGCAATGCTCCATGTTACACGCGCACAGCGGACCTTCACCGGGAATACCGCCTTGACACTCTCACGGAGGTATTCAAAAAACACGCCGCACGACTGTACAAAAATGCTAGACATTCGAACAACCCCTTCATCCTCAATCTGGGTAACTACGACCACAACCTTAGGTGGAAACACAACCGACCAAAAACACTCTTTGTCAGGAATAGATAAACACCTATGGTAAGCCTTATAAACACAAACAAAATCATTGCTCATTGAACCCCTGCATCGCAGCAAAACTGACTGGCAATGCCAGATGAGCAATTACCGCCGACAAACCGGCAGTCGCAGGGAACGTGAACAAACACAAAACACAAACAAATCCCACACTAATCCTATACACTCAGAGGCCGATCTCAAAAATCGACCACTTCCTTTCAATCTTGATTGTTGCAGCCAGCCGCCGCTGATGATTGACCAGGAGACAGTGCCAGCTGCAGAGAGGCGACTCATCAAATCGGATTGACAAACTTATGACATACACGCAATGAAAATGGTACCGAGATTCAAAAAAAATGTTCAAATGTTTGTTAATCTATCGGACCAAACTGCGTGGTCATCAGTCCGTAGCTTACAAACTACTTAAACCTAGATAAACTAACCTACGGACAAACACACACACTCGAACCTACACGGCGAGCAACCGCGCGCTCCGCAGCGAGACGCTTTAGACCGCTCGGCTACTCCACCGCGGCGTACCGAGATTGCACGATACCCAAAACTAACATAACCACACCTTGCATGATCTGTCGCAGATAGCAAGAATCCGCTACTGCTCTTACTACCCGCTCCTGACTATCGCAGAGGTTTTTTTTCCCTTGGCACTTGCCTTGGCACTTTTTTTCCCCTCTGCCCTTAAAACCGCTCTTGTTTCAAAAGCTTTCGACCACTTCTATCATCCAGATGGACCGTATTAATGGATAATCTTACCCACACGTACGGCATACATCACACTACCCGCTCCTGTGATTCCCACATTAAAAACATTAACACATGCAGAGGTGACAGTAGAACTATTGAGTTGGTCACCATGCTAGTGCGAGCGTGGAGGGGCTCCACTCTTTAAAAAAAAATCAATAATACTCAACTTTTGTACAAACATATACAAGCAGGAACGTGCTAGAAAGTAGTGTTTCGTGTAATACACATGCTGAGGTTGGTAATACCGTCTATCGTTATCGGTGCATACTCTTTGTCGCAAGGTAGCGACCTCGATGGAAGAAGAAGCTTTTGTCTGTGGCTTATCGAGGCACGATTCAGCCGTCGACGGGGCGAGCTTGTGTAAGGCTGGCCTTCCAGTGAGTGAGCTAGCTGCCGACCGAGGTCAGGACGGGCGTGGAGGAAATAGTAATGCTCGCTTATTTGGTTAAATATACGCTGATTGTATTTGCTGGGGACGGACAACACTGTTGGTCAAGCGTGACCAAAACGTACACTATGTGTGTTCTCGACTCCTGTGGAACTTTCCAAGTACCATTTAAGAACCACGTATGCATGTACAGGGACGGGCTCCATATATACTATGTAGTCGAACAGTTACTGTGATAGTGCCCGTTCTGTGACATATGCAGCATAATTTGGTATTAGGCTGTATTAGGTGATACTTCCACTCCCATGAACTACAGACATTGCCGAGGTGGAGTGGCTTGCGTGCCTCAACGATACAGATAGCCGTACCGTAGGTGCAACCACAGCGGAGGGGTATCTGTGTAGAGGCCAGACAAACGTGTGGTTCCTGAAGAGGGGCAGCAGCCTTTTCAGTAGTTACAGGGGCAACAGTCTGGATGATTGACTGAGCTGGCCTTGTAACATCAGCTGATGTCGCTTTGCCACACAGCTACTGCGAACAGCTGAAAGCAAGGGGAAACTAAAGCCGTTACCTTTCCCGAGGACATGCAGCTCTACTGTATGAACATATGATGATGGCATCCTCTCGGGTAAAATATTCCGGAGGTAAAATAGTCACCCATTCGGATCTCCGGGCGGGGACTACTCAGGAGGATGTGATCATCACGAAAGATAATACTGGCATTCTACGGGTCGGAGCGTGGAATGTTAGATCCCTTAATAGAGTAGGAACATTAGAAAATTTAAAAAGGGAAATGGATAGGTTGAAGTTAGATATAGTGGGGATTAGTGAAGTTCGGTGGCAGGATGAACAGGATTTCTGGTCAGGTGAGTACAGGATTATAAATACAAAATCAATTGGGGGTATCACAGGAGTAGGATTGATAATGAATAAGAAAATAGGAATGCGGGTAAACTACTATGACCAGCACAGTGATCGCATTATCATTGTCAAGATAGATACGAAGCCAACACCGACAACAGTAGTACAGGTTTATATGCCAACTAGCTCTGCCGATGATGACAAAATCGAAGAAATATATGTGGAGCTAAAGGAAATTATTCAGACAATTAAGGGAGAGGAAAACTTAATTGTTATGGGACACTGGAATTCGGTAGTAGGACAAGGAAGGGAAGGGAAGATAGTAGGTGAATATGGCCTGGGCAAAAGGAATGAAAGAGGAAGCCGCCTGGTAGAATTTTGCACGGAACATAATTTAGTTATAACAAACACCTGGTTCAAGAAACACAAAAGAGGTTGTATACGTGGAAGAGACCAGGAGACACTGGGAGATACCAGATAGATTTTATAATGGTAAGACATAGATTTCGGAACCAGGTTGTACAGTGTAAGACATACCCAGGGGCAGATATAGACTCTGACCATAACTTGTTGGTTATGAACTGTAGGCTGAAACTGAAGAAACTACAAAAAGGTAGGAAAATAAGGAGATGGGACCTGGATAAATTGAAGGAACCTGAGGATCTTAAGAATTTCAGAGGGAGCTTTAGGCAACAATTGACAGAAACAAGGGAAAATAAAACAATAGAGGAGGAATGGGTAAAATTGAGAGATGAAATAGTGAAGGTAGCAGAGGACAAAATAGGTAGGAAGGCAAGACCTACAAAACATCCTTGGATATCACAGGAGATACTAAATTTAATCGATGAAAAGAGAAAATATAAAAATGCAGTAAATGAAACAGGCAAAATGGAGTACAGACGACTAAGAAATGAGATTGACAGAAAGTGCAAAATGGCTAAGCAGGAGTGGCTAGAAGGCAAATGCAAGGATGTAAAAGAATGTATAAATAGGGGAAAAATAGATACAGCCAACAGGAAAATAAAAGCAACATTTGGAGATAAGAAAAACAGCTCTATGAATATCAAGGACACTGATGGAAAACCAGTTGTCAGCAAAGAAGGGAAAGCTGAAAGATGGAAAGAGTATATAGAGGGGCACTACAAAGGAAATGAACTTCGAGACAATATTGTAGGAAGGGAAGAGGATGTAGATGAAGATGAAATAGGAGATACTGTACTGAGAGAAGAATTTGACAGAGCACTGAAAGACCTATGTCGAAACAAGGCCCCTGGAGTAGATGATATTCCCTCAGAGCTACTGAAGTCTCTGGGAGAACCAGCCATGACAAACCTGTTTCACCTGGTGTGTAAGATGTATGAGACAGGCGAAGTACCCTCAGACTTTAAGACAAATGTTATAATCCCCATTCCAAAGAAAGCAGGTGCAGATAGGTGTGAAAACTACAGAACCATCAGTTTGATAAGTCATGGTTGCAAAATATTAACACGAATTATATACAGAAGCATGGAAAAACTGGTAGAAGCCGACCTCGGGGAAGATCAGTTTGGGTTCAGAAGAAATGTAGGAACATGGGAGGCAATACTCACTTTACGGCTTATCCTAGAAGATAGATTAAGAAAAGGCAAACCTACATTTCTAGCTTTTGTAGATTTGGAGAAGGCTTTTGACAATGTTGATTGGAATTAACTCTTTCACGTTCTGAAGCAAGCAGGAGTAAAATATAGGGAGCGTAAGGTTATTTACAACTTGTACAAAAACCAGACAGCGGTTGTCAGAGTTGAAGGGCATGAAAGGGATGCAGTGATTGGGAAGGGAGTGAGACAGGGTTGTAGCCTTTCTCCAATGTTATTCAATATGTACATTGAGCAAGCTATAAAGGAAAGCAAGGAGAAATTTGGTGAAGGAATAAAAGTTCAGGGGGAAGAATTAAAAACATTGCGTGGAAGAAAATCAGGTGATGCTGAAGGAATTAAATTGGGAAACGAAGCAATAAAGGAGGTAGATGGGTTTTGTTACTTGGGCAGTAAAATAACAAATGATGGTCGCAGTACAGAGGATATAAAATGCAAAATGGCAATGGGTAGAAAAGCGTTTTTGAAAAAGAGAAATTTGTTAACATCGAATATTGATTTAAGCCTAAGGAAGTCCTTTCTGAGGGCATTTGTATGGAGTGTTGCCTTGTATGGGAGTGAGACATAGACGATAAACAGTGCGGACAGGAAGAGGATTGAGGCTTTTGCAATATGGTGCTACAGAAGAATACTGAAGATTAGGTGGGTGGATCGCGTAACTAACGAGCAGGTACTGAACAGAATTGGAGAGAAAAGAAATTTCTGGCATACCTTGACTAAAAGAAGGGATAGATTGGTGGGACACATTCTTAGACATCAAGGAATTGTGAATTTAGCATTAGAGAAGTGTGTGGGGTAAAAATCGCAGAGGAAGACCAAGAGATGGATACAGTAAGCAGATTCAGACAGATGTAGGATGCCGTTCTTATGTGGAGATGAAGAGGCTTGCTCAGGATAGGGTATTGAGGAGAGCTGCATCAAACCAGTCTCCGGACTGAAGACCACAACAACAACAGGTGATACTTCTGTGTAATTGAGTCACTTTACCAGTGCGTAACTCGTGTTTACAAACACAATTTAGCTCCTTTGATTTATCCCTAGTTCTATTTCATTGGCTTTTGGTGCATTTAATACACTACTGGCCATTAAAATTGCTACACCAAATAGAAATGCAGATGATAAATGGGTATTCGTTAAACAAATATATTATACATCTGATTACATTTGAATACAATTTGGGTGCATAGATCCTGATAAATCAGTACCCAGAACAACCACCTCTGGCCGTAATAACGGCCTTGATACGCCTGAGCATTGAGTCAAACAGAGCTTTTATGGCGTGTACCGGTACAGATGCCCATGCAGCTTCAACACGATACCACAGTTCATCAAGATTAGTGACTGGCGTATTGTGACGAGCCAGTTGCTCGGCGACCATTGACCAGACGTTTTCTATTGGTGAGAGATCTGGAGAATGTGCTGGCCAGGGCAGCAGTCGAACATTTTCCGTATACAGAAAGGCCCTACACGACCTGCAACATGCGGTCGTGAATTATCTTGCTGAAATGTAGGGATCGAATGAAGGGTAGAGTCACTGGTTGTAACACATCTGAAATGTAACGGCAACTGTTCAAAGTACCGTCGATGCGAACAAGAGATGACCGAAGCGTATAACCAACCAATGGCACCCCATATCAACACGCCGGGTGATACGCCAGTATGGCGATGAGGAATACACGCTTCCAAAGTGCGTTCACCGCGATGTCGCCAAACACGTGTGCGACTATCATGATGCTGAAAACAGAACCTGGATTCATCCGAAAAACTGACGTTTTGCCATTCGTTCACCCTGGTTCGTCATTGCCTACACCATCCCAGGCGCTCCTGTCTGCGATGCAGCGTCGAGGGTAACCGCAGCCATGGTCTCCGAGCTGATAGTCCAATGCCGCTGCAAACGTCGTCGAACTGTTCGGGCAGATGGTTGTTATCTTGCAAAAGTTGACACAGGGATCGAGACGTGGCTGCACGATCCGTTACAGCCATGCGGATAAGATGCCTGTCATCTCGACTGCTAGTGATATGAGGCCGTTGGGATCCAGCACGGCGTTCCGTATTGCCTCCTGAACCCACCGATTCCATATTCTGCTAACAGTCATTGGATCGCGACCAACGCGAGCAGCAATGTCGCGATACGATAAACCGCAATCACGATAGGCTACAATCCGACCTTTACCAAAGTCGGAAACGTGATGGTACGCATTTCTCCTCCTTACACGAGGTATCACAACAACGTTTCACCAGGCAACGCCGGTCAACTGCTGTTTGTGTATGAGAAATCGGTTGGAAACTTTCCTCATGTCAGCAAGTTGTAGGTGTCGCCACCGGCGCCAACCTTGTGTGAATGCTCTGAAAAGCTAATCATTTGCATATCACAGCAATTTCTTCCTGTCGGTTAAAGTTTGCGTCAGTAGCACGTCATCCTCGTGGTGTAGCAATTTTAATGGCCAGGAGTGTAACTGTAACAAGAGACTGTTTCAGGTACTGCATGCCTACGATGTTATTACCTTGTAAACCTGGAAGATCAATACGTTTACAAAATCTAAAAGAGGACGTCACTTAGGACCACACCAAAATTTAAAAGGGAAGGATCTCGAATTTGAATCCTGTACTCTGTTTATAATTGTAACCACCAATTTCTTTGATCGGTAATGTAAAGTAATTCAAATTCTACGTTGACTTGTAGATTCAATTTTTATGGGTTAGATTACCGTCTTTTGCATCTAACCTATACAAACTGTATAAATGCAACTGCGGAGAAGGACGCCAAAAAACAAAGAAGAAAGTTGTAGATTATTTTTGCTTCTTTAAATGGATCTCAGTGAAATTTTGTTGTGATATTTTATAGTAAGGTTGCTGGAGGTCAGTAAAATCACTAACTTTTAGGCTGAAGCAAGTATTATAATTGCTATTATATTTTGCTGTCTTTGGTTATGTGTGTCAAGTTCATTAATTAGTATTAATCAGTTATGTTTCAAATGTTTGCACAATTTATCTGCAAGCCTGTTAACAAGATTGTTAAGTGATCTGTTGTAACGTTGTGAACCTTCTTGTTGTTAGGATCATAATTGTCGAACGATGTGTAGATGTATTTCAATAAATTTCATTAACAGTGCGTAGCTATAAATGAAACAGTCGCTATCAACCTTTCTGTTCTTGGCCCACACAGTAGTCAGATCCGTAACCTGACGTGCAGTTCGAAGTGATGCTGTCTCAACAAACAATATTCAGGAACAAGAACACCGCCGAAATAAAAATTATTAGTATTCCATTTCACTGATGATTTATTGTTGAACAGAGCATATGGAGTACATGTATTGATACATTTACAGATCCACTAGCGTTCCCGAAACGGCTTTGCTTGGGGGAATTTATATTATATATTTATAAATCGATATGTGTGTGCTTTGGTGAGGCGAGAGTCAACAGCCGTAATATATTTCATAAAATGCATTTTTTTTAAATCGGTTTTGTTGAAATCGGTCCAGTAGTTTAGAAGGCGGCCAACGGCCGTGCCGCAGTGGATACAGCGGTTCCCAGCTGATTTCCAAAGTTCAGCAGCACTCGGATGGATTACCGTCCGGTCTGCCAAGTGCTGTTGGCAAGCGCGGTGCACTCAGCCCTTGTGTGTCAAAACAAAGGAGCTATTTGTTGGAGAAGTAGCGGCTCCGATCAGGAAAACCGACGCAAACGGCCGGGAGTGCGGGGCGCTGACCACGACTCTCCCCCCTCCATACCGCATCCAGTGACGCCTACAGGCAGAGGATGACACGGCGGCCGGTCAGTACCCCTTCGGTCCACGCGGCCTGCATGGGGCGGTGTTTAGTTTAGTTTAGGAGATGTGGAACATACATACAAACATAGAGTCAGTTTTATAAGATGTGACTAGAAAATGAACAACGGAATATTAATTGAGCTTGTTTACCACATTGTGGTACTCTGCATCCTCGGCAAAAATACAGGGTGTCCAGAAAAGGACTCCCTGATTTCAAAATTAAATATCTCGAAAAAAAGATCGATAGAGGAATGCAGTAAACAGTATGTTTATTGTAAAAGCTGTAACAAGTTTACACAGCAGTCTGAAATAATAGTTACAAAAGCTGCTAACAGATGGCGCTGTAATCGCCATACGTAATGCCTAGTATAAATAGTGATCCGAAGCCCAGAGCGATCAGTTCCACTATTGAAACGTGAAAGAAGGTTAGCGTACCGAAGGAAGAGATTAAAACCATGTACTACATTGAACAACGCGTTTTTCTGGTGCTAAAGTACCACACGTTAGAGTCCTACGGCAACAAGGCAAAGTTTCCAAGCACGATTTAATGTTCCAAAAGAACCCGATGCGAAAACCATTCGTACGCTCTCCGCAAAATTTCAATGAACAGGCAGCGTAACTGATGATCTAGTGGGGCATGTTGGCCGCAAGTAAACCGCAGTTACGACTGAAAATATCGCCACAGTTTCTGGAATTATTCAGCGAAATCCAATGTCATCCGTCCGTAGAATTGCATCTGAGACTGGTTTGAAGCGTACCAGCACGCAGAAAATACTGAGAAAGAGCCTACACATTTTTCCATTCAAAATTCAAACGCACCAGGCCATACCCGTACGAGCTGTGCAACAATGGGTTGCCTTTCTTAAGCGGATGCTCACAATGATTGATAGTGAAGGATTTGATGTTGGCTGCATCTGGTTTACAGATGAAGAACACTTCCACCTGAATGGATACGTGAATAAGCACAACTGGCGATTTTGGGGTTCCGAAAAGCCGTATTGGTGTGAAGCGAAACCCTTGTATTCTCCTGAAGTTACTGTGTGCACTGCAGTATGCACCAGAGGCATTATTGGCCCTTTTTTCATTCGAGAAACGGTCACTGGTGCACGTTACGTTGCAATTTTGGAACAATTTGTCGCCACACAGCAAGCGTTAGAGGATCGACCAGGTACTGAATGGTTTATGCAAGATGGAGCCCGACCACATCGGACCCAACAAGTGTTGCGCTTTCTTGAGGAATACTTCGGGAATCGAGTCATTGCTTTGGAGTATCCCAAATTTACTGGTGCAGGCATGGATTGGCCTCCATATTCGCCGGATTTAGCTCCCTGTGACTTTTTTTTTGTGGGGCACAGTGAAAGACTTGGTCTACCCGAAGCATCCCGCCATGCTGTACGAGCTCTAATCGGCGATCTCTGTGGCATGTGAATCCAATTCGGTTGAGACACTACGAAATGTGATAGCGAATATCATTCTTCGTTTGCGCCACCTGTGTAGTGCCAATGGTGAACATTTTGAAAACACTGTGATGTGATTGTTCGCAAAGAGTGTTTTCATACGATTATTTCACTTATGTATGCTGATATGAGCTGCACAGCGTACAGCGCCATCTGCTAACAGCTTTTGAAACTATTATTTCAAACTGCTGTAAAAACTTCTTACAGCTTTCACAATAAACATACCGTTTACTGCATTCCTCTATCAATCTTTGTTTCCGAGATATTTGATTTTGAAATCAGGGAGCCCTTTTCTGGACACCCTGTATTTATGACTGTATTATTATAGTATAAACGAGCTTATCCAAGGCAAATTGTAACAGATACAGGACTACATAGCGTCACTACTTACTGTCGATTCTCTTGTCGGATTTTTGGCCGGATTTCATCGATCTTGTGACACGATGTTTCAGCTCTACCTGGCAGCCATCTCCGGCGTGATTTTACACTCATCCTACCTGAAGACAGCGGCCAGGTGCGCCGCTGAAATATCGTGTCAAAACATCGATGAAATCCAGCAGCAAACCCGTGAACAGAATCGACAGTTATTACGCCGGGAAAATCCACGAAACTACATCACTATTACTGTTGTCTTAACTAACTATTTACGGTATGGTAAACAATACAAATAATTAATGGAAAAAAGCAGCCCTCGGTGGCATATTAAAAATTGTTTAACGTGGTTTCGGCAACGACTAAGATTGCCTTCATCAGAAATTATAAAATAAAACAAGTCACATAATAAAATATACTTCTCAGCTGCAAAACTTACGTCACAATGTTAAAAAAGAAATTTTGAGAAAATGCTAGCCACTATGGGCCGCACGCCTGCACGGAGGCATCAGTGCGTGCAGCCCATAGTGGCTAGCATTTTCTCAAAATTTCTTTTTTAACATTGTGACGTAAGTTTTGCAGCTGAGAAGTATATTTTATTATGTGACTTGTTTTATTTTATAATTTCTGATGAAGGCAATCTTAGTCATTGACGAAACCATGTTAAACAATTTTTTATTTGCGACCGAGAGCTGCTTTTTTATCCATTGACGTTATTAACGGTCGCTGACAATAGCAGCTATGTTTAAAATTTTATGTAAATAGTTGCTTATAAAACCGACCCTAGTTAGGGCCTTAACTTACATCTGACTAATCGCCAATGTTTGCAGATCAGTTCTTGATAGTGTACAGTTTTTTTATGGTACGGAGTATTAAAAATAGATATGATGTTCTACAAAATACGTGAAAACAGGAAGAGAAAAAACCGTAAACGAATTGGTAAAACTCAAACACAAGACACTGGTCAAACACGCTGTTTTGAGAAATTGTTTGGCCTATATTTGTGTCTGCCTTCTTGATCCTGCCGCTTATCAGAGACATTTAATTGAAAAATTGGCTCACTATTCGAAGGTTTTTCTGAAACGTAGTCTTTTAAGTTATGTATACAGCGTGTGTAAGTGTGCTTCATACAACCTCTTCAAAATCATTTTCGTAACCTCGAATCTTTTTGGCAGCCTTCCGCTAATTTCTGCTCTTTTTCTTTCCTTCATCTAAGTCTTAATTAATGCTTCAACGCTAAATTTAATTATTGATAAATCTGAAGCAGTGAATTAAAATCTGTGGCGCGGTCGGGAATCGAACCCGGACCTCCATGCTTACTAGGCAGATGTCTTAACCGTTAAAGCACCACACCACTAACAATTCAGGCGCCTTGATATAGTCTATGTACGATTTCCCTCCACGTTACAAACTTTAATTCACCTTCTGTGTTCCAAAAATAATTGCCACTACTGCCAAGGCTCTCCATGCAGCGGAATAGAACCTCGGCAATGGACATATTGGAACAATCCTTTTAAGGTGATATAAATATCAACTTAATACAAATAAACAATCCCTGAGAAGGATTGTTTATTTAGTTTAGTTTAGGAGGAGATGTGGAACATACGTACACACATACAGTCAATTTTTATAAGATGTGACTAGAAAATGAACAACGGTATATTAATTGAGCTTGTTTACCACATTGTGGTACTCTGCATCCTCAGCAAAAATATTTCCGACTGTATTATTATAGTATAAACGAGTTTATGCAAGACAAACTGTAACAGATATAGGACTACATAGCATCACTACTTACCGTCGATACTGTTTATTTGTATTAAACTGATATTTATATCATCTTAACAGGATTGTTCCAATATATCCATTGCCGAGGTACTATGCCGCTGCACAGAGAGCCTTGGCAATTATCTTTGGAACACAGAAGCTGAATTAAAGTTTGTGACGTGGAGGGAAATCGTACATAGACTATTGCATGGCGCCTTAATTGTTAGTGTAGCCGGGCGCCGTGGCTCAGCGCGCCCGGTCAGGGGGCTAAAATGCCATCTGTAATAAAAAAAAGCTGAGCCAACCATTCAACTAACAACCACGAACGAATTGAACGAACTACCGCGAACTACAGATAGCTGCCGGGCGCCGTGGCTCAGCGCGCCCGGTTAGAGGACTCAACACCCCCATTAAATTGCTAATTTTAATGTTTACCGCTCTCTTCTGTGAGCAAATACCAGGGCTGTTACGTGTTTCGAACTACTTCGCGCAAATGGTGCTCTGTTTCGACGTCTCTTGACGTAGCGCCCAGTGGGAATGGACTGGGATTTTGGAAAGTGTGTGACGTCAGTGACGTTGGCCACCGTGTGATTGCAGCCTAAGAGGTGGGAAGAGCAGCGAGCGGCAGTGGCTCGCTGTCGGGCGCCGGCCCGCAGATAAGAGCCGCAACTCGCCCACAAAGCGGCCATTGAGGCGTCGCCTGCTTCCGGCGACGCCGGCTCCGCCCGCGCTGCAGCCTGACACGGGGAAGCTCCACTTGTCTCTCGCTACCAGCTCTCGCTGACACACCAACCGTCATCGTCCGTCTCGTCATCAACACCACTGTCAATCATAAACACACTGCTCAAGACAATTAGCAAGCAGCAGGTATTTTCTGTGATTTGTCAACGGCATTTGATTGTGTGAACCATAACATCCTTTTAAGTAAATTAGAATTCTATGTTGTCACTAGAAATGCTGCAAAATGGTTCAAGTTGTACCTCACTAACAGGAAACAAAGGGTGTCAGTGCAAGTGACTAGTGAACGAAGCCAACAGTCATCATCGGATTGGGAAGAAATTACATGTGGTGTTCCACAAGGATCCATCTTTGTGCCATAGCTTTTTCTTGTGTACATTAATGACCACTCATCAGTTACACTACCAGAAGCAGAGTTCGTTTTGTTTGCAGATGATACAAGTATTGCAATAAAAAAGTACGTCAAGCATTGTTATAGAAAGGTCTGCTAATGATATTTTCATGAACATTAATAAATGGTTTAAAGCCAACTCATTGTCACTAAACTTTGAAAAAACTCACTACATGTAAGAGATTTCCCGCCAGCATATGCATTAAGTATGAAGAAGAGCTGATAGGTTTACAGTATTAAATTCCTGGGATTACAGCTTATATGAGATGAAGATTAACAAGAGTAAAACGAAGGTAATGCAATGCAATGTCAGAAAATCAGGCGATGCTGAAGGAATTAGATTAGGTAATGAGACAATAAAAGTAGTATATGAATTTTGTTATTTAGGTAGCAAGATAACTTCTGATGGCCGAAGTAAAGAAGATATAAAATGCAGAATGGCTATGGGAAAAAAAAGCGTTTCTAAAGAAGTGAAACTTGTTAACATCAAATATTAATTTAAATGTTACGAAGTCCTGTCTGAAAGCATTTGTCTGGAGTGTAGCATTGTATGGGAGTGAAACGTGGACGATAAAGAGATAAAAAGATGATAGAAGCTTTTGAAATGGGGTCCTACAGACGAATGATGAAAATTAGATGGGTAGATCACGTAACTAATTAGGAGGTGCTTAACCGAATCGGGGACAAAAGGAGTTTCTGACATATCCTGACTAAGAGAAGGGATAGCTTGGTTGGACACATTCTGAGACATCAAGGAATTGTTAACTTAGCATTAGAAGGAAGTGTGTGGGGTAAAAATCGTAGAGGGAGACCGAGGGACGAATATTGTAAGCATATTCAAAAGGATGTAGGTTGCCAAACCTATTCTCAGATGGAGAGACTTGCACAGGACAGGGTAACGTGGAGAGCTGCATCAAACCAGTCTGTGCACTGAAGACCACAATAACAACAATGTCATATGGTATAATATTTTGGGGCAACTTTTCAAGTCAGTCAGAAGTCTTCAGAGTCCAAAAACGTGTAATACGTATTATTTGTTTTTGTGTCCCAGCCTCGTCGTAGGTGTCGGTGGCCGAGTGGAATGAGACCGACACAGGAACAAAAATAGCACGCTGGTGCAGGTACGGAGGGGAGCAGCCAGAAACTATAAACACTAGAGTAAATTAGAAAGAGATATATATGGCACAGAATGTAACAATACTTAACTTTTACATAGTACTGCAGAATGTTGATACATAGTTGTTAGAGGCCTGCCTAGTGCCTGTACGATAGCAAAGTCTTCACTGGTGCCTATCTGATTACGAAGGTCCTAACTGGTTGCTATCTCCGTCCGAAGTGACCGGTGTCTTTCCGTGGTGGCCACGAGCGGGGTTGCAGCAGAGGGCGCTCGTGGCTGTCATCGTGAGAACGCCGCGCCGTGCGTGCATGGCGGCGCGCGGCGAAGTAGGTGGCGCGCACTTTGTACTTGTGCGACACCACACCCCTCCCCCCCAAACCGCCGCGCCGTCGTGGCGTAGGGCTGAGGACCACGGCGACGGCACTGGGAGGAGGGCCTGGGCGGGGGCGTTACCGGTGGGACGGGCGTCGTAGCTGAGGCTGGGATCGAGACGCCGTCCGCGCCCCGGCATCCGCCTTGCGATCCTCCAGGGAACCCACCGAAACCTGGGGAAGGGCGCACCCCCCCGCCCAGAGGAAGCAGGTCATCTTCTTCTGAGGTGCGTGGCCCAGGCGGCGGCGGCACGCACGGTCCCGGAGTCCCTCTCGGTGACGCTGTCATCTGCGGCGGCGACAGCGGCGGCGTCGCGTCGATCTCCATCGGGACGATCTCGTAGTCCGGGGACGAACGATGTGGTTGTGCTCCCTGGCGGTGAACTGGGTCTGGAATCAAGAAACCGGAGACAGACTCGCGCGGCCTATGCAGGCGCAATTGGTTTGCGTGGCGCCGCAGCTCCGACTCTGTGGAAGAACGTACAACATACATATTGCGACCGAGCACGCGCTGAATGGTGCCCGGCATCCATAGTTTCTTCTTGTTTCCAGCAAACACCCTGTACAGCACCGGCGTGGAAACCTGAAAACGCGTAGCGCCATACGAACCGACTCGGTGCGTGGGAGGCTGCAGCAGGTGAAGGAGAGTGCGGTGACGGCGGCCGTGTAGCAGCTCGGCAGGAGACGGGCCGTCACGTGGCATGCACCGATACGTAGACAGGAAAATTTGAAGAGCTTGCTGCCGGGAGTGCTGACCTTTCATCTTCTCCATGTGAGACTTGAATGTTCGAACGAAACGTTCTGCTTCACCATTGGACTGAGGGTGAAAAGGTGCGGTGGTGATATGCTGAATGCCATTCACACGACAAAATTGTTGAAATTCCGCACTAACAAACTGAGGTCCATTGTCACTGACGATAGTTTCAGGCAAGCCTTCGATGCAAAACACTGATGTTAAGGCACTGATTGTACTAGACGCCGTCGTTGAGTTCATGGCAATCACAAAAGGAAACTTGCTGAAAGCGTCTACAACAATTAACCAGCGCGTATTCCAGAATGGTCCGGCAAAGTCAATGTGTAAACGTTGCCATGGTCCCTTGGGGCGTGGCCAGTCTGAGAAACGCTGTGGAGGAGCCGCCTGATGCTCCGCACAAACTGTACACTGTGATGTCATGCTCTCTATCTGAGCGTCCATACCAACCCAGGTACAATGACGTCTGGCCAGTTTCTTTGTCCTAACAATGCCCCAATGTCCTTGATGCAGGAGGCGTAACACTTCTCGTTGCAGGGAACGAGGAACAATCACTCTTGCTTGATCGTTGTCGGTATGCAACAACAGTACACCCTGACTTAAAGACAATGCATGACGTTGTGCAAAATAACGTCGAACCAGAGGCCGATCAATGTCTTTGGCTCTGGCAGGCCACCCTGAGCGAACAAAACGTGCTACCACACCTAAGTCTACATCCGCAGCTGTTTCCTGTGCAACCCGACGAGAGTTCAAAGGGAAATCTGCGACAGCGGAAGCATCTCTGGAGTCTATCTGACAACATGCCATTTCTGAAGAATCAAACGACACATCCTGGGCAACCGGAAGTCGGGAAAGTGTGTCCGCGTTAGCATGTTTAGTGGTAGGTCGGTACAAAATCTCATACTGATAATTAGACTATATCAAGGACCATCTCTGAAGCTTTTGTGCTTTGTGTGTGAGAACAACGACGTGAGAGGCTTGTGGTCTGTCAACAAATAGAATTTTCTGCCATAGAGATAATGATGAAACTTTGTGACGCCGTAAATGATTGCTAAGGCCTCCTTTTCTATCTGACTGTAATTCTGTTGCGTCGGCGTCAGTAGCTTGGATGCAAAGGCAATAGGACGATCGTGACATCCAATACGATGCGACAGAACGGCACCCAGACCGTACGACGAGGCGTCAACTGCTAACACTACAGGCTTCTGTGGGTCAAAGGGAATCAAACATGCATCACTGAGTAGTGCAGACTTTAGTTTGTCAATGGCAACCTGACAATCTTTAGACCATACAAAAGGAACATTCTTCCTACGTAAGTGATGCAGTGGAGCTGCAATCTGAGAGGCATTGGGAAGAAACCTGAAATAATAGTTAAGCTTTCCCATCACTGCTTGCAATTCATGCACATTCTTAGGAGGAGGCAAGTCTTTGATTGCTCGAAGATGCGACTGTACGGGATGAATTCCTTGGGCATTAATCACATGGCCCAGGTACTCTATTTCAGTTTGAAAAAACGAACACTTTGCTTTATTACAACGTAGACCTGCTGCAGTCAAAACATTGAAAAGGCACTCCAGGTTTGCTAAATGTTCTTAAACTGTACGTCCGGATACCACAATGTCATCTAAATAGTTCGAACAACACGGTACAGAAACTGTCAGCTGTTCCAAAAAACGCTGAAAAATAGCGGGAGTGGAAGAACTGCCAAAGGGTAGGCGTTGAAATTGAAAAAGGCCCATGTGAGTATTAATGACGAAAAACTTTTTTGAGTCGTCATCAAGTGGAATCTGTAAGTATGCCTCTGCTAAATCAATCTTAGAAAAGAAACGAGACTGTCCTAATTTGTCCATTAGTTCGTCAGGTCTGGGCAGGGGATAAGTGTCTACAATTGTTTGACTGTTCACTGTTGATTTGAAGTCCGCACAGAGACGAAGTTTTCCTGACGGTTTGGGTATAATTACTATAGGCGAGGCCCACTGACTCGCAGAAACAGGAGAAATCACCCCACTATCTTGCCAACGTTTAAGTTCTTCGGCAACTGTATCACGCAAGGCGATAGGCACTGGTCTAGCTTTACGAAATTTTGGAACTGCAGATTCTTTTAAAGTTACATGTGCCACGAAGTCTTTTGCACAACCTAGTTCCGGCGAAAACAAGTCACTATATTTGTCACACAATGCATTGATTTTATCCTGAGGCACTATTGACGAAATTTGAAGCACATCTCTTTGAATTGATAAACCAAACAAGTCAAAAGCATCTAGTCCAAAAATGTTCTGTGTCGATTTGGCCTGAAGAACTACAAAAGCAACTGTTTTTGTTACACCTTGAAAAGAGGCGGGCAGGCTACACGTTCCTAGCACGGGAATATTTTGACCTGTGTACGCTGTTAACACTTGTTGACACGGCGACAATTTTGGCGAACCCAGAAGTTCATATGTGTCTTTATTTATTAATGTAACAGCGGAACCAGTATCAAGCTGAAATTGCACCGTCTTATTTTCTATGGAGAGATTTACAAAAAGTTTGTGCTTCTGGCGCACGACACGTGCGCGAATGTGGGCAACGTCTGCTACGGTTCGTTCACTGCGCTTGCGCGGGCCGCGTAGTGAAGTAAGCGGCGCAGACTGGGCGCACAGGGGATTAACAACACTGTCACTAGATGGCACTACCGCCGGATCGGCGTCCGCGCAATGCGAGGCTACTGCAGATTCACTAACTACTGCACTAAACTTTTGAGTAGCTACACCAAGTCTACTTTCACTATCTACACAGTACTGGGCACTTTTACAATGAGCAGTTGCAGAAGGCACTATTTTCACTACAGGAATGCACTGTTCATAGTTATTTTGCTTGTCCCGAACCCTTTTCCGTTGCACTGTTTTACGCGCTCGTCGGCGCTTGCTACGTGGTGCACTATATAGTTTTGCAATAGGCGCAGAACTACTTTCTTGCAATTGAGATCCAAGGAAAGCACTGTTAAATTCCACAGCCCGTATAACATATACAGAATGAACTGTTCTCGCACTCTGCGAAGCACTGTTTCTAACGGTACTGTTCTTTGAGTTTTTAATTTGCATACACACAGACTGCACATGTCCTGATTTGCCACATTGATAACAGGTTGCGTTGCGACTAGGGCAATGAGCACGCTTGTGGCGAGACACACACTGGGGGCAAGATTTACGTACATTTTTCTGAAATGAGCGTTGGCGCCCGTTATTCAAATCACTGTTTCTAACACGACGGGGCGACCTTTGTGTCGCACTTTTACACTGGCTACTGTTCACTGTCTGTTCAGCACGGCTGGTAGAAAAATAAGAATCACTAGTGCTATACTGAGAACTACGGCTAGGAAAGCGTCCGTTGCGGCGCACTGAATTAACACTGTGGCTTTGCATTTCTACATCTGCTAAGTCAAAAGTATCATGCGCTTCAATAAGCTGCAGTACACTGTCTAATGAAGGGTCAGACTGTTTCAGAATTGCTGCCCTAATTCTGGGGTCCTGAATATTCTGCGTAATCGCATCCCTCAACATCACGTCACTATACGAAAGTCCACAAGAGCAAGTAAATTTACATTTGCGGGTTAAGCCCTTCAATTCCGTAATCCACTCTTGGTTTGACTGTTCAGGTAATTTTTTAAGTCTGAAAAATCGGTACCGTGCCGCAGCTACGAGAACTTTTCTCTCATAATGAGCATTTAGTGCCTCTACTATTTGTTCAAAGTCTACATCACGAGGAGATGCGAGAGGGAAAAGTTTTTGCAATAGTACGAAGGTCTGGGGGCCCACAATCGATAAGAAAAGGTTCTTCACTCTCTGACCTGTAATTTGATGAGCCGCGACGAGTTCTTGAAACTGTGCGAAATAGTCGCTCCATTCTTCCTCACGTTCGTTGTACTGGCGAAACGTAGGAAGCGTTGCGGCGGCAGGTGTGGGCTGCTGAAGCGGCGGCTGTTGTTGTTGGTTAGCTGCTTGCGCTGTGAGCTGGGCCACAGCCTGCAGGAGTTGTGTTATTTGCGCCGTCTGTAACTGAATAATTTCCATTAAGTTTGGGTTCGGGGTAGTGGCCATGCTGACCGATTAGGCGCCGCGCATACAAGTAAATTATAACAAAACACAAATGCAATATGAAAGAGGACGCTCTGCAACAAAAAAGTCCACAAAACACGTAACAAAATATCTTTCCCCAAAATTGTTATAATAAGGGTGGGTGGGCGGGAGCAATTTTTGCGTGCTCCGACTGCTGCTGTCTGGCTGCTGTAAGTGGGCTGGTCCAAGGTTCTATCACTCCTCGTCGCCACTTTTGTGTCCCAACTTCGTCGCCGCTTTTGTGTCCCAGCCTCGTCGTAGGTGTCGGTGTCCGAGTGGAATGAGACCGACACAGGAACAAAAATAGCACGCTGGTGCAGGTACGGAGGGGAGCAGCCAGAAACTATAAACACTAGAGTAAATTAGAAAGAGATATATATGGCACAGAATGTAACAATACTTAACTTTTACATAGTACTGCAGAATGTTGATACATAGTTGTTAGAGGCCTGCCTAGTGCCTGTACGATAGCAAAGTCTTCACTGGTGCCTATCTGATTATGAAGGTCCTAACTGGTTGCTATCTCCGTCCGAAGTGACCGGTGTCTTTCCATGGTGGCCACGAGCGGGATTGCAGCAGAGGGCGTTCGTGGCTGTCGTCGTGAGAACGCCGCGCCGTGCGTGCATGGCGGCGCGCGGCGAAAGTAGGTGGCACGCACTTTGTACTTGTGCGACACCACATTTGTGAAGTAAATTCACGGACATCCTGTAGAAGCCTCTTCAAAGAACTGGGTATATTAACTACTGCCTCTCAGTGTATTTATTCCTTAATGAAACTTTTCATAAATAATATATCCCAACAAACAGCTCACTTCATAGATACAATACTAGGAACAAAAATGATCTACACAAGGACTTAAAAGCGCTTACTTTAGTTCAAAAAGAGGTCCACTACCCAGGAACACACATCCTCAATAATTTACCATCAAATATAAAAAAAATTTGCTAGAAATAAAGATCAGTTTAAGAGGATCGTAAAAGAGTTTCTAGTGGCCAACTCCTTTTACTCCATTAGTGACTATCTAAATTGTACCAAATGATGCATGTATCGGTATTCATAATTTATTAGTATTATTATATTATCAGCTCAAAAAATGTATGTATCTGTATTTTGTATTTATAGTATTGATATTATCTATTATTCAGCTTGTAAATATTTTTCTTGACATGTTCCACAACTACGAGTATCTCTTCAACATGGATCTAAGGAACGAAAAACTAATCTCATCTAAATTAGGACATCAGTTGAGATATCTAGGTTCAGAAGTATTGTCATCGGCAGAATTAAATGGTTCGGCGACTCTGTCGTTTCTAAGGAGTGGAGACAACATTACGGCAACCGAGATAGTGGTAATAACTGAAATTTTGCTGCAGATGGGGTTGATGTTGACTTGTACTTACCAAACGAATTACACAACCAGTTGGGTTCAGAAAGCGTAGTGAACAGGTACTGCAATGCAACAACTGACTTACCCGAAACTATGGCATGGAGAACCATTGGAATGTTGGACGCGCGACAGAGGGAGGTGGCTGCAGCTATTGGAGTGTACCAAAGTGTAATTTCCAGGACCTGGTCGCGATTCCAGACAATAGGAACCGTTAAAAGAAGGCAAGGCCAAAGTCGTCCATGGGTAATACCAGCAAGAGACGACCGTTATCTCCGGTTAACATCCCGTCGAGAATGAATGCAACACAGCTGCAACGCATCCTCCAGGCAGCAACAAGACGCGCAATATCAGGACACTTCGGGAATGTGGTCTCTACGCGCAGATGCCTGTGGTGTGTGACCCATTAAAACCACGACAACGTTTAGGTCGCAGAAACTGCATGGAGGAACACTGGAGTCGTAAGGAATGGCGCTGGCTTCTATTCACAGATGAGTCAAGATTTAATTCCAAATGTTCAAATGTTTGTAAATCAATGGGACTTAACTGCTTGGTTATTAGTCCCTATGCTTACAAACTACTTTAACTAACCTAAGAACACCACACATACACATGCCCGAGGGAGGACTCGAACCTCAGCGGCGAACGGCCACGGTCATCGCAGCACGACGCCTGAGTACGCACGGCTATTCCACCACGGCCAAGATTTTGCGTTCATCTGGAGAGAACGTGGAACAATCCTGCTTAGGTGCAGGAAACATCACCATACAAATTGGTGTGGGTAAGAGTCAGTATTGGCGGATGTACAGACCTCTATGTCGTTCAGAATGGCGCTTTGAGTGCTCAGAGGTGTGGAGATGACATCTTTCGACCTTCTGTTACGCCCTTCGCCGGTGCCATAGCAGATGGGTTCCTTCTGGTGGACGATAACGCTCGTCTCCACAGAGCTCCAGTGGTGGACAACATGCTTGAAGCAGAGGGAATAGAACAAATGGAGTCGCCAGTTTCTTCACCGGACTTACATCTGATTGAGCATGTCTGGGATGCACTTAGCAGACGCATTGCAGCCAAACCGGCACCTTCCACGACGATAGCACTCATGAAAGAACAACCAAATATCGTCCAAGAGCTGATTGATCAATCTCAGCCGCGGCGGAGTGGCCAAGCACATTGAGGCGCTATGCTCCGATGCGCGAGGCCATTCCCCATCGGGGGTTCGAATTCCTCCTCGGCCATGGATGCTTGTCCCGTCTTTAGCATAAGTTAATTCATAAGTAGGGACTGGTGACCCCGCAATTAAGTCCCATAAACTTTAAAAACATTTGAACATTTTTGATCAATCTCTTACTGTTCATGCCACGTAGGTACTGCACTGACCGTCGCTGGTGATCACACACGATATTGCAGGCAACGAGATTGAATTGTTTACTATTATGGTAGCCATGGTGCTTCGCTCTAAGTAAACGCCATGTAAACGTAAAGAGCAAAATAGCATCACATAAAAGTTAGAATTGTAACCAATATCTGAATAAAATACGTTATTATATGTATATTGTGTATGATGTTGTTGTTGTTGTGGTCTTCAGTCCGGAGACTAGTTTGATGCAGCTCTCCACAATACCCTATCCTGAGCAAGCCTATTCATCTCCACATAAGAACGGCAACCTACATCTGTATGAATCTGCTTACTGTATAACCATCTCTTGGTCTTCCTCTGCGGTTTTTACCCCACACACTTCCCTCCAACGCTAAATTCACAATTCCTTGATGTCTAAGAATATGCCCTACCAATCTATCCCTTCTTTTAGTCAAGGTATGCCAGAAATTTCTTTTCTCCCCAATTCTGTTCAGTACCTCGTCATTAGTTACGCGATCCACCCACCTAATCTTCAGCATTCTTCTGCAGCACCATATTTCAAAAGCCTCAATCCTCTTCCTGTCCGCACTGTTTATCGTCCATGTTTCACTCCCATACAAGGCAACACTCCATACAAATGCCTTCAGAAAGGACTTTCTTAGGCTTAAATCAATATTCGATGTTAACAAATTTCTCTTTTTCAAGAACGCTTTTCTACCCATTGCCATTCTGCATTTTATATCCTCTGTACTGCGACCATCATTTGTTATTTTAGTGCCCAAGTAACAAAACTCATCTACCTCCTTTATTGCTTCGTTACCTAATCTAATTCCTTCAGCATCACCTCATTTTCTTAGACTGCACTCCATTACCCTAGTTTTGCTCTTGTTAATGTTCATCTTATATGCACCTTTCAACACACTGTCCATTCCGTTCAACTGCTCTTCCAGATCCTTTGCTATCTCTGCCAGAATTACTATGTCGTCGGCAAAACGTAATGTTTTTAATTCTTCCCCCTGAACTTTAATTCCTTCACCAAATTTCTCCTTGCTTTCCTTCATAGCTTGTTTAATGTACAAATTGAATAACGTTGGAGAAAGGCTACAACCCTGTCTTACTCCCTTTCCAACCACTGCATCCCTTTCATGCCCTTCAACTCTGACAACCGCTGTCTGGTTTTTGTACAAGTTGTAAATAATCTTACGCTCCCTATATTTTACTCCTGCTTGCTTCAGAACTTGAAAGAGTTTATTCCAATCAACATTGTCAAAAGCCTTCTCCAAATCTACAAAAGCTAGAAATGTAGGTTTGCCCTTTCTTAATCTATCTTCTAGGATAAGCCGTAAAGTTAGTATTGCCTCCCATGTTCCTACATTTCTCCTGAACCCAAACTGATCTTCCCCGAGGTCGGCTTCTACCAGCTTTTCCATCCTTCTGTAAATAATTCGTGTTAATATTTTGCAACCATGACTTATTAAACTAATGGTTCTGTAGTTTTCACAACTGTCTGCACCTGCTTTCTTTGGTATGGGGATTATAACATTTTTCTTAAAGTCTGACGGTACTTCACCTGTCGCATACATCTTACACACCAGGTGAAACAATTTTGTCATGGCTGGCTCTCCCAGAGACTTTAGTAGCTCTGAGGGAATGTCATCTACTCCTGGGGCCTTGTTCCGACCTAGGTCTTTCAGCGTTCTGTCAAATTCATCTCTCAGTATAGTATCTCCTATTTCATCTTGATCTACTTCCTCTTCCCTTTCTACAACATTGTCTCTACGTTCATTTCCTTTGTAAAGCTGCTCTATGTACTCTTTCCACCTTCCAGCTTTCCCTTCTTTGGTGAGAACTGGTTTCCCATCTGAGTTCTTGATATTCATAGAGTTGCTTTTCTTGTCCCCAAATGTCTCTTTTATTTTCCTGTAGGCTGTATCTATTTTTCCCCTATTTATACATTCTTTTACATCCTTGCATTTGCCTTCTAGCCACTCCTGCTTAGCCAATTTACACTTCCTGACTATCTCATTTCTTAGTCGTCTGTACTCCATTTTGCCTGTTTCATTTACTGCATTTTTATATTTTCTCCTTCCATCGATTAAATTTAGTATCTCCTGTGATATCCAAGGATTTTTTGTAGGTCTTGCCTTCCTACCTATTTTGTCCTCTGCTGCCTTCACTATTTCATCTCTCAATGCTATCCAGTCCTCCTCTACTGTTTTATTTCCCCCCGTTTCTGTCAATTGTTGCCTAACGCACCCTCTGAAATTCTTAATAACTTCAGGTTCCTTCAATTTATCCAGGTCCCATCTCCTTATTTTCCTACCTTTTTGTAGTTTCTTCAGTTTCAGCCTACAGTTCATAACCAACAAGTTATGGTCAGAGTCTATATCTGACCTTGGGTATGTTTTACAGTTTAAAACCTGGTTCCGAAATCTATGTCTTACCATTATAAAATCTATCTGGTATCTCCCGGTGCCTCCTGGTCTCTTCCACGTATACAACCTTCTTTTGTGATTCTTAAACCAGGTGTTTTTTATAACCAAATTATGTTCCGCACAAAATTCTACCAGGCGGCTTCCTCTTTCATTCCTTTTGCCCAGACCATATTCACCTACTATCTTCCCTTCCCTTCCTTGTCCTACTACCGAATTCCAGTCTCCCTTAAGAATTAAGTTTTCCTCTCCCTTAATTGTCTGAATAATTTCCTTTAGCTCCTCAAATATTTCTTCGATCTCCTCATCATCTGCAGAGCTAGTTGGCTCTGTGGTCGGTGTTGGCTTCGTATCTATCTTGACAATGATAATGCGATCACTGTGTTGCTCATAGTAGTTTACCCGCGTTCCTATTTTCTTATTCATTATCAGACCTACTCCTGTAATACCCCCAACTGATGTTGTATTTATAATCCTGTACTCGCCTGCCCAGAAATCTTGTTCATCCTGCCACCGAACTTCACTAATCCCCACTATATCTAACTTCAACCTATCCATTGCCCTTTTTAAATTTTCTAGCTTCCCTACCCGATTAAGGGATCTAACATTCCACGCTCCGATCCGTAGAATGCCAGTATTGTCTTTCCTGATGACAACATCCTCCTGAGTAGTCCCCGCCCGGAGATCCGAATGGGGGACTATTTTACCTCCGGAATATTTTACCCGAAAGGATGCCATCATCATATGTTCATACAGTAGAGCTGCATGTCCTCGGGAAAAGTAACGGCTGCAGTTTCCCCTTGCTTTCAGCAGTTCGCAGTAACTGTGTGGCAAAGCCACATTAGCTGATGTTACAAGGCAGCTCAGTCAATCATCCAGACTGTTGCCCCTGTAACTACTGAAAAGGCTGCTGCCCCTCTTCAGGAACCACACGTTTGTCTGGCATCTCCACATATACCCCTCCGCTGTGGTTGCACCTACGGTACGGCTATCTGTATCGTTGAGGCACGCAAGCCACCCCACCTCGGCAATGTCTGTGGTTCATGGGAGTGGGATGTGTATGATATCACACGTAATCCCATAATTGTTTCGAGCAGTGTATGTGCCGGACCGGGTGTCGAGCTTGAAATTTTGCCTTTCGTAGCAAAATGTTATGACATAACTGGAGACAGAATACCTCCTCTGCTGGAATCTACAAGGATTCCGAAAGCAACGTTTGCGTGGAACCCGTCTCGCTCTGTGCGTCCAAGGGATCGAGAAAGCAGCAGATACAGGATGCCAGGTAGACGTCGCGTTTCTCGACATCCGGAAGGGGTTCGACACGGGTAAATGCAAATGAACAGGTCTTAGAATACTGTGCATGTGCCGGTCGCTGATCGTTCTCTCAGCAAAGATGAACGAGAATCGTAAGTTATCGCACCCCTTTCTAGATGAATATTGATATGTCCAAAAGAACAGACACCATTAGTAACGGCCTTAAATTTACAAAATCGAAATATAGAAACATTTCGACCGTTTCGGGGCGTTGAACTAAATTCAACGACTAGGTTGAAAATTCGACTGGGATTCAAACCCGGATTTTCCGCTTTGGGGCAGCGGTCGTCTTAACCAATTAGGCTACCCAGACACGCCTACGTTCTACCCATATTCTCAACTTTTAGGCCCCTGCCCATTGAGTCCTCTTGCTCACAACCTATATTGGATACTCGCAAGGGATCAAGCGTTTGAATGCGTCCGCATTGACACTTTCTTAAAATCCTCCCAATAAAACGAAGCCGACCGTTCGCTTTCCATAATATCAACTTGACGTGCTCTTCCACTTAATACTGCTTTCACTTAATCGACGTCACTGTGTCAACGAGCATATTTCTAATGCTGTATTTTGCAACTCATTTCCATGTTTGTTTATTTATATATTTATTGTACATTTAAAGCTAGCTGCCATTCACATACCAATTACAAATTTTGTAAAGCCATGTTGTATATCCAGACCTTTTGTGTAGATAGAGAATAATAGCGTTCCTATTGCACTTGCCTTGGACACTCAATGACACCCTTGTCAGTGATGAATATTTGCCGTCGAGGACAACATACTTGCTTCTATTAGTTAAGAAGTCTTCGAGCTACTCACATACCCAGGACTCTATCCCATATGGAATTTGAATCTTTGAATAATGTGAATAATGTTAAGAAAGGACCAACAACAATCATAGAAGGGTGCAATAACTGCAATGAAATAGGAGAAAGCAGTAGGTACTGATATAATACCAGAAGAAATACTAAAATGTTTGAACTGTGAAGGTCTAAGAGAAATATTGGAGTTATGTATCAAAATATATGACAGTTGAGAATGGCCAGAGAAAAAGGTAATGAAGGATAACTTGGCTGGAGAACAATTTGGGTTTAAACGAAATACAGGAACAGGGGATGCAATCGGACTCGCGAATTTTGCGAGAAATGTTTATAGATCTGGAGAAGTCCTTTGATAGTGTGTAATGGGATAAGCTTGCATCCATAATGAGTCAAAAGAGAGTGTACTGGAAAAATGTTCAAATGTTTGTAGAGCTTATGGGACTTAACTACGGGGTCATCAGTCCCTAAACTTACAGACTACTCATGAACCTAGCTAACACTAAGGACGGCACAAATATCCATGCCCGAGGGGGATTCGAACCCCCGACTGTAGTGGCCGTGCAGACCGTGACTGACGCGCCGCAGTCCCCTCGGCCACCGCGGCCGGCAGAGTGTACTGGAAAACCAGAACTGATAAATTCATTATACGTAAATCAAAAAGCGTCAGTGAAAAGTAGAAGAGAAATTACCAACTGGATGGAACTAGAAAAAGGAGTAAGACAAGGCTGCTGTTTGTCTCCTACCCTTTCCAATCAAATCTTACAAGGTATGATTGGCTACTGCCTACTAAAAGACTAGGGGATAAAAAATGGAGGAAGATCAATATGGTGTTTGAGATTTCCAGACGACATGGTACTTCTAGAAAAAGATGAAAAAGTAAAGTACTACAAGACATAGTGCATACAATCCATTAAATAAAAATAAAAATAAAAAAAAATGGAGAAGAAATATTTATGTAATGAAATTCAATACAAAGAAAACAAATGCAGGAGGACATCAAGAAGTAAAGATAATGCAGAATGGAGAAATATTAGAACAAGTGCAGGAAGCAAAACCGGACTGGGAAAGCAGCACAGAAATAAAATGAGAAAAGCTGTGCTGAAAGAGGCATTCTATATCAGCAGTAAGAACTGAAATAAGACTAATAAAATGTTTCGTATGGAATGCTCTTCTGTATGGTGCTAAAACATGGATGTTGAGGAAGGAAGACAGGTAAAGACGGGATGCGTTTGGGATGTGGACATGGCGGAGGATGGAAATAAAAGGTGTAGAACAAAGACAGTTACTGGATGTAGTAACTAGTAGGAAACGAACAAGGAAGGCGAAACTATGTGCAAGGGAAGAGAATTTGAAGGAGGGAGACATCAGAAGCGTCACTTTGCTGAAGAAATTCACTCTAAAGCATACTAAACGCCGAGTAAGGTACGGGAAATTAAAGATGCGAGAGGCAAATAAAGTCTGAAACTGTGTGAAATTACGGTTAATACTCTGTATATCACAAAATTATTCAAATTGTGGAACTGTATGGACGGGAGGGCGAGGCGTGCAGCTTCTGTTTACGAGCGAACAGGTAATTAGGTTGGTCCCAGCAACCAGGTAAACCAATTAAGTTAGGAGGAGCTGTAATGGACGTCCTGGCAAATACCTTAAAAGATGACTGCTCTCTGAACTTAGAAATAAATATCAAATCACAGTTTTGTATTAGCATCAATTCTGAAGGCATACAGATGGCTGAAAAATTAGGTGCATCCCATGAACCGACAATAATTTTAATACGTTGAAAATTATAGAAGTTAATGTTCAAAATATCTGAATATAGCTAAATTAGACTTAAAATATCCAGATTTGAATGTAACATGCGATTTCAACAAACGACGTCTCAGGTGATAGCTTATCATCTCGAAAGCAACACTCTTGTGTCTATTTATTTAAGGATTTATTACCCTCGCTATACCAATTTATTATGCAAATATAGTCAGATCATCGTATCCTCCACAGTAACTCGGTAGTTGGTCGCGGCAGATTAGTCGTGCTCACTGAGACGCCGTGATGCAGTGCGCGCGGCCGTACGCCGTCAGAGGTTCTAGTCCTCCTTCGGGCATGGGTGTATGTGTTGTCTTTAGGTTAGTTGAAGTAGTTTCTAAGCTAGGGACTAATAACCAAGCAGTTAAATTCCATAGATTAAAAAAAATTAAAAAAATCCTCGGCATTTGCAAGCAGCATCTCTTATCCTAATGTTCGTGTAACTATTTGATGAATATATATCTATTTTGTCTGTAACTTTACGTAAATATAGTGGAGTATGAGAGGTCAATCTCATGAAGGCTCTGTCAATAAGAGAGTGGCTAGGGCAGAAAACTGCCGCGGTGACGTAAAACACTGGATCGTTCGTGGGAGAGCTCCTCGGAAGAAAGAGGACCTGCCTGTTTGCTTTGTTTAGAACAGTGTTAGAATCTCTGTGACAAATTGCCGCTTTGTCAGGTTTTTATCTTTGGCAAAGGTTAATGAGTACCTGATGAAGAACTTTAACTTTATCCGATTCCATTGCGGAAATGTAGCTGGTGTATGTGATCCTACTTGAGAATTTACGGGTGTTGATATGTTATTCATGGGACTAAGAATTGAACTATTTTGAACTAACAAGTGTTTCGTCTTGCTAGTTGACGTAATGGACTTAGTATCTGAGCATCGTCGATGTTTACTTTGTTGAGGATTTTGCTGCTCTTCTCTTAACGTAATTGACACCTACTAACTTATAACTTTTTTCTGTTTATTTCTATTGTTTTGTACGTGCCCACCTCCTATAGATCAAAATATGTGTTTGAATAAACAATGTTTAACGGAATTGTCTGGCGTTGCCTTCATCATTTTCAAACGTTACAATAAAATCTCTTTCATTAATTAATCAGTTATCTTTATTTTATATTTCATTAATGATTCGCAAATTTTAGCCTATGCAGAGAGTGTTTGACTGTGGGATCACATGTAAAGGTACTATTTGTAGTAGTTGCTAGGCATAAGAGTATAGATCCATCAAGCCATATTTCTTGAAGAGAGTTTTACATAGCCCAATGAATGTAAGTCGTGTTTGGCCAACAGAGCATAATTTGGTCAACACATGAATATCGCGTAAAGTCGCAACTGTCATGAAACTAGTATCAAATTTTTATGCTTTGGCTTTTTCGAATGGGTTAACTGAAAGATAGTTTAACATCTAGATAAAATCAAGAGTGATAGTCAAAATCATGTAGACACTGTCTGGTGTACTGTTCACAAACAAGGTTCTATCTCAAAAGTTTCCAAAATTAAACTTTGTTTCATTCCACAGTGTAGAGCAATCAAAACTTTCGAGAGTTTCTGAATATGATAAATAACCTACTTCACTAATTGTCAAAATATAACGAAACGCCAACTTTGTCTTTTATTCTAATCTGTTTAATACATTTGTGAAGATATTTTATATAGTCTTATATGCTTCTTCAGACCTAATTTTTGTTTAATTAGGACAAAAAAGGATGGTACACTATTAAAATTTATTCTTTGATCTATAGTGTCTCGTGATTACATATCAATTTATTTTATGAAGATTCTTGGTGTTTCGCACTGAGTTTGAAAATGGTATTGACCTATTTACTATTAATATTATTTTACAGTAATTTCCAGCTTCATTTTTTGTTATTGATGTGATTTTAGTGTAGGTACTTGAGCCAAAATAAATCAGTACTCTTTGCAACATAAGATTTGCTTTTAGTTATCAACTGCAGTTTCCTTTGTAGAAGAATAATTTAAAAATCGGTATGGTGTTTGGTATTGATTTATTTAAACTGAGTCTATTTGATATTCTTTTGCGCTGTTAAAGAGTTGACGATGTAGAGCCGCGCGGGAGTAGCCAAGCGGCCTGCAACGCCACGTTGCGGATCGCGCGGCCACCCGCGTCGGAGGTTCGAATCCTACCTCGGGCATGAATGTTTGTATTGTCATTAGTATAAGGTAGTTCGTAAGTAGTTTGAGTTTGGGACTGATGACCCCACAGTTAAGTCCCATAAGCTTAACAAACATTTGAACGTTTTTTTATGATATAGAAAATAAAATTAGATATACTACGAAACAAAATAAAATACATTATACGAAATATAACATAAATAGTTAAAACTAAACTGTATTTATAAGTAGACTAATACAAACCTTCAGCCGTTAATTTTATAAATATTTTATTTCTAGTTTCGGCAACTCATTGTTACCATCTTCAGATCCCTGCTTAGATATCAATATATTACTAGGGTCCACATAGATGACGTCTGCTAATACCTGATAGTGCAACTTCGTTCGGCAGGTATAAAAGATGGGTATATGTACGAGATCATCTCTATGGTTATGTGATGATAGTCAACTAAGCAGGGGTCTTAAGATGGTAACAATGAGTTACTGAAACTAGTAATAAAGGATTTATTTATAACATTAACGACTGAAGGTTTGTGTTGGTGTATTTATAAGTAATTATAAAGATGAGCATACATAAACTGTATTTATTTGCACTGGAGGAGAAAAACTGTAGGGAAGGAAGTTCGGTTTTTGGTCGACGGATAAAAGGGAAATTCTTTAAAATTTGATGGGAAAAATATAGAAATGGAGTGGAAGCAATGGATTTCATATCCTGGATGATGTCATGGATGACAGTATATACAGCATAACTAAGAAGCAAACAATGAATCTTAGAAAAGAGGGCAAGCTGAGTAAGTAGCGCACCTCAGACAGACCGATCTGTGGTGCGACAGAGGCGGATCCGCGGCTGTGAGTATTGCCAGTCTGCCACTGGACGCCGTGGTGGCAGGCGCTCGTGTTTACTGGCCTGCTCTCCGCCACATCACGTACGGGTGACGAGTGGGCCGCCTTGAATCACTCGCCGCCACACCAGCTTTGCCAGCAAATGTCACGCCCCGGAGAAACTGTCCACAGCTCTGTGCGACGTGAAGCGAAAGCGCTCCAGTCTTCTCTTTAGACGGTGTTGGTTAGAATAGTGCTATGCGTGTGGCACAGACTCCACGAAGTCAAGACCCAAATGGCACTGTGTAATCTGGCAGTGAACACATAATGGCTGCTTTTACATTGTGCGGACTATTCCTAAGCAGGAGTGGGGTTTTATGCATAATGGTCCAGGCCGCTGTTTTCAACAGTTTGAAGAATATTGTGAGCACTGTCAATAAAATTCTTCCGGGTATGAGTCCGCGTCGTCATCTTTATAAAATTTTCCTGCGTTTCGGCAGCCTGCAGCAGTGGCGAAAACGTCGGTAGATTTCATAAAGATGACGACGCGGACACGTACCCCGAAGAATTTTATTGACAGTAACAACGGCCGCGAAAGCCTACTCTTGTAACATTCTGGGCAGTTCAAACGAATGATATGGTCACTCAGACTGCTCTACGTGAATCCCGTGAAATGTTAACACACATAATCGGGAATTCCCGTCGTGCACAAAATCCTATGGGGTTGCAACACCTACATGGAGTGACATTTGCATGGAGTGACACTTGCACAGAGCCCGGGTCTCTTGGCGAGAAAACCGGCTTTTCACTGGTACAGGCACACTAACAAATCTGGCAGTTCACTGCAGCCGATCCTGAGAGCTGGCAGGTCCTCACACCATAGCAGTACCCAATCATGCGTCGTTCAAGGTGGCATTCTGACACGTTTTGTGGCAGATTTATTTTTGATTGTTGTAGTAATGAAGACTGACAATTAAATTCAACACTACGAGAAATGACAAATTTGTAATCTCTTCTAATATTTTCAAGATGCAAAGATTTACATCTACATGGAATACTCTGCAAATCCAATCAAGTGCCTGGTAGAGGTTCATCGAACCACCCTTATACTGAAACTTCCTGGCAGATTAAAATTGTGTGCAGGAACCGGGACTCGAATCTAGGACCTTTGCCTTTCGCGGGCAAGCGCTCTGCCGACTAGAGGTTCGAGTCCCGGTTCCGGCACACAATTTTAATCTGCCAGGAAGTTTCATACCAGCGCACACTCCGCTGCAGAGTGAAAGTTTCGTTCTGGAAACATCCCTTAGGCTGTGGCTAAGCCATGTCTCCACCATATCTTTTCTTTCAGGAGTGCAAGGGTCGCAGGAGAGGTACTGGAGGAAGTAAAGTTGTGAGAAGGCAGCGTGAGTCGTGTCGGGATAGCACAGTCGGTAGAGCGCTTGCTCGCGAAAGGCAAAGGTACCGGTTACGGCACACAATTTTCATCTGCCAGGAAGTTTCATATCAGCGCACACTCCGCTGCAGAATGAAAAGTTTCATTCTGAAAACACCCTTATACTATTTATCTCCATTCCATTCTCGAATAGCGCGCGGGAAGAAAGAACACCTTAATCTCTTCGCTAGAGCTCTGATTTCTCTTATTTTATTCTGATGATCATTTCTACCTATGTAAGTGGGAGTCAACAATATGTTTTCACATTCGGAGCAGCATGTTTGCGATTGGAGTTTCGTAAGTAGCCCACGTCGCAGCGATAAGCGCCATTGTTGTAATAATTCCCATCCCAGATCCTGTATCATTTCCGTAACGCTGTCTTCCCTGTATCGTGACAATACGAAAGGTGCTGCCCTTCTTTGGATTCTTTTAATGTCCTCCGTCAAACCCAGCTGATAAGGATCCCACACTGGGTAACAATACTCCGAAAAAGGACGGACAAGCGTAGGGTATGCAGTTTCTTTAGTAGTTCTGTTGCATCTTTTAAGGGTTCTACCAATAAAACGAAGTCTTTGGTTCGCCTTTCCCACGACATTATCTACGTGTTCTTTCCATACGGCCTTCACTTTTGATTGATTTATCTTGTAAACAAAGTTTAACGGATTTCTTTTCGTACTCATGTGGACGACTTCACACTTCTCAGAGTCAACTGCCAATTTTTACACCATAGTGATATCTTATTCAGATCGTTCTGCAGTTGGTTTTGATCTTCAGATTATTCTACTAGACCGTAAATGACGGCGTCATCTGCAAACAACCTAAGAGAGCTACTTAACTTTTCTCCCAAATCGTTTATATAAGTAAGGAACGACAGAGGACCAATAACACTACCCTGTGGAACGCCCGATATCATCTCTGTTTTAGTCGATGTTTTCCCATCGATTACTACAAAGGGTGTCCTCTCTGACAGGAAATCCCTTATCCAGCCGCAAATTTGGGGCGATATATCATAACCACGCAATTTGATTAAAAGCCAAGTACGAACATGGTATTTTATGACTGTTACAACTCAATGATAATTGCCGTTTCAGGACGAGATTTAAATCGACAAATTTATATTTCGTTATTATTTTATTTCAACATTGAACATAAAAAGGTAGATCGTCAATGAATGTTATTTATTTTCCTTTTCTCTGTAGGATACCACTTTTCCAGTAATGCAAATTCGAAGGCAGACTTGTAAGTTGAAATCTGCCAGTGAGCTTCTGTGGGTAAGTTCGTTCTCTAAATTGCGTAAAAAAGCAGCATGTGCATGCAAGTCTAAGTACAGACGTAATCGTAGTTGCAAATTTACATTGAGGAAACAGAGGTTTCTGAGGCTAATATTGATGTGAAACTAATCATACGAACTTCACATTGTAACTGTATAAGTTCTAGCTGTAAGCAAGTCTCCACTCTGCAAACATAACGCGAAAATCAGTAAAACTACACAACCATTTGCAAGCTGGAGAGTAGTATAGTAAATTACATGGCTACAGATTAATTCGTAGAAAAGTTCGTCCTGAAAACAAAAATGTATTTTCGTAGTGAATATGTTATTGAGAGGTTAATTTCTCTCCTACCATATGATAATGACGTCATTTCGTAGCACAGCACGGCCGAGTGCACGAAGCGCAAGAGAAGCGCTGTCCTTAGAGGAATGATCACAATTATGTTTGGCGTAGACTTATATGCGAGCATACCGTATACACAGTGAAGTGTTTAAGGGGATACTCCAGGCAAATATTTTGCTTTTCTTCTACTTTGGCGACAACAAACAAATTTTAAAATCGTGTCTACTATGTAAAGATGTAGCAATACCCAAAGATTTAAGTCTCTAACTTCTTTGGTTTTCCAGTTCTGAATTTTTAATTTGCTGTTAATGGAATTCTAGAAAATATCCATGTCCGAGGGGGGATTCGAACCCCCGACCGTAGTTGCCGTGCAGACCGTGACTGGAGCGCCTCAGTCCCCTCGTCCACCGCGGCCGGCGAGCCTTTAGTGAAATGGGAAATAGGTAATATTCATTACATTCTTTGTTTTTATGTTTAATGGTTAAATAAAATGGTAATGAAATATAAAATTGTGAATTTAAATTTCATTCTAAACCGGCAAAATAGTAAGGCTATTTTAGTCATAAGAAATACCATTTTTCGTACTTGGCTGCTCCCTGATCTTTGCATCATTAAACGATTAGAAGAAATTATGTATTTCATTGACAGTTCTCATTACTACAACAGCCTTAAAAATAAATGTGCTACGAAACATGTTATTTAGCCACCTTGAAGCGATGTATGGTTGCTTACTGCTGTGGTGTGAACGCCAGACAGTTCGCAGAGAGGCTGTGCTGAAATGCTGAGTTTCTTATTGTGCGTATACTGTGAAAAGTCAGTCTGCCTGGCAAGAGCCTTGGGCTCCGTGCAAGTGTTACTCCGTGCAAGAGTTATTCTGTGCAAGTGTCAGTCCATACATAATTCCGTAGGGCCCTCCAACGACTCATTGAGTCCATGCCGATTTGCACTTTGTCGATACCTCATGGTCTGTTCTCCCTGATACGGGAATACAGTATTGTGGCTGCGAGCATTATAGAATAAATAGGCTGTGGTATAGGAAAGAGACAGCGTGGCGAATGGAGATTTGTGTGTGGTGGGAGACGTGCAGGGAAGAGTCCTCGGCAGTCGGGCTGCTCACTGTGTCCTCGGTGGCCGACATCGGTTAACATGTGGCCCAGCAACAGACGTCTGGCGTTTAGGACAACAGATAATAGCTTTCTTTCTATGAGTAGGGCCACAAGGCATCAGACCACGTTCCGTGTTATTCCCTGACAGGACATACTATCCACGAACTAAAACGAATGCAGTAACATGGATTTGAGCAGAACTGGTGCTCTATTTATTCAGAGATACCCCGAAGAATGTATTAGACTTTTGGATCTACTTAGAAGAACGACACAGAAAGATTATACATAATCCTAAGAATAGGCAGTATTTTTCAAATTTTTTATGGAGTGCGTTTCAGGACCCGCCGCACAGCTGGAACGTCCCGGGTAGGAGAAGTTAAAATATTAAATCGACGAAGAATGAACGAAAGATATGAAAACGGCAACTAATCCTAATGTACGAAAAGACGTACCCGGGTGCTGGAGCGATGAAGGAATTGGAATAACACTCTACACCGTGCTGCGTGTATGTTTATTTATGAAATGCGAGAAGGCAGTTAAATTTATGTATGGGTTGTGCGCACGGTGAACAGATTTACTATTACATAAAAATAAAATAAAATAAAACAAATGAAACTCTATAAGAAGAAAAAAAAAAAAGTGGTCAACGCGTCTGCCTAGTAAGCAGGAGATCCCGGGTTCGAATCCCGGCCGGGCACAAATTTTCATTCGCCACAGTTTGGTATTCCATCTAAACCTAATTCAGCAAAGCCATAACATCGCAAATTGCGATTTATTTCATTGTACAAGTACCTTGTTCAATCTTTTACTCAACTAAGAACGACAGAGCTCCGATCAGCTCTAGGGAACAGTGCCCTAGAAGGAGATCTTCGTTGAAACTTGGAGTACATTTGGCAGACGTTAATGCATCGCACTGTTTCCAAGTTATACCGGAGACATGAATGTAGGACAATCAACATCTGATAACGGTTTTAAGGGAGATGACTGGTATTTAACCATGATTACGGCTATAAATTTCAGCTGAACAACTACACTGCATTCTTAAGAAATCGTTTATACTGCAGATATAAATATAGAGAGCAGCATAATTTTCTTACATTTGCTCTGGTATATCATACGGGGCCATATTTTAAGTAACTACAGAAAAAGAAAGCGTTTTTAATATGTAAAACATGTAATAAGACTCCTTCAAGGTGTTCATTCAAGAAACTGCAGAAATCTATTGAAAGATTTCATGTATTGACTTCCTCTTCACAGTATATTCGTTCCTTACTGAAGTTTGTGTTTTTGAATAACATATTTTTCCAAGGAATAACTGCGGCTCTGTATTAATACTATGAATAAACTGTGCGAACTTAAAATCATTTTCCTCGTTCCTCAGTATACGATAGTTGCCCACCTAAGTCTTCTATAAAACTGGCTGTTTTCAAGTTAGGACATCTTATGTTGTGTGAGTCATTTTAGAAATAATTAATTAACAAGTGTATGTAAACATGAACGTTTCCATAGTTGCCGCGGAGAAGCGGCCGATCGCATTGAGGCGCTATGCTCCCATACACGACGCCGTTCCCCGTCGGCGGTACGAATCCCACCTCGGGCATGGATGTTTGTGCTGTCTTTAGTATAAGGTAGTTCATAAGTAGTTTAGGGACTGATGGCCCCGCAGTGAAGTCCCATAAGTTTAACAAACATTTGAACATTTATTTCCATAGTTGGCGAGTCCTCGTCATTTCAGTGTGTTATTTATACCACAGCCGCTGATCTATACGAGGCAAGAGCTTGCCAGTAATTAGGTCAAGTAAGTAAACATCCTTCCTCCATCGACCCCTCTAGACTAAGACCGCCAAGCGCCCCAGATTCAGCGGGACAGTCCCGCGAGTGGACTCCTTGTACCGCAGTGGGTTAATTACTGAAAATGTCTCGCAAAATGGCAAAAGCGTCCCGCATTACAGTAATTTTAAAATTGTTGGACTAAGAGCATAAGTCGAAACTATTTGTGTACGGGACGCTATGTCAACTTCACAATGCATCATCTACGAATAAATGACAGTCTTCTTACATTAAATACAAAAGAAAAAACAAAACATATCATCTGACTGTTTCAAAATGACAGATTCGCTAACAATTGTTTTTTGTTTTAAGCTGGTACTACATTTGGTGATAGAATGACTTATTTATAAAAATCTGTTTTTGGCACATTTTCTGTGATTTCTTAAGTATGTTTCAGTAAGTGTAATGGAATATTTTTCGGTTCTCTAGGTGACAAAAATGATGTAACATTATCACAGTCTGTGTAAACGTATTTAACATCTGACATGCAAATACAATGTCAGCATTCATCTTACTCTTCCTCCAGGAACAAATAGACGGTGAAATTCTGAAAATACAACAACGAAAGTGAGTGAGAATTGCACAATTAAACTCTGCACTTCATCGAAAGAACTTCTATAATAGAGTAGTTCAAATAGTTTTACAAATTAGTTTTTATCAAATTTAATTCGAGGTTATCGCAAAACAGTTCTTCGGGTGGAATAAGCTACTTATCAAAATGTGTGAAGTACGATGCTCAAAGAACTGGAACGAATAAAAATAATTCAGTCAAGGGAGGTGATCGGAAAAACGTAACGGAGAAAGAATGCGTAAAAATTGTCAGACTCTAAAATTCAAACTGAGCATGAGAAAATATTTAGGAACTGTAAATAAAGATTGAAAATTAAGAGTAAAATGTCATTTAGATATCTAACTTTAAATGCAAATGAGCAGGCCTACTCTCCTCTTTCCTAGTTTCAGAATAACTGGCACAATGAGTCACATATCTTAGTCCGCCTTAACATCCCCGAAATTATCCGCATTGAGTTTTGAAAAAGTTGATGGCTTAAGGCCAATTCACACTGTCCGTCACGTCAACGTCACGTCACGGCACCGTCACGTCAAGTTGTATTCACATTGTCCGTCAGTGCCCGTCACGTCAATTCGCCCATCTCAATACGCGATGTTGAAAGTGAGGTTCTGAGTGGCGATCTGTTATGTAGAAAGCCATAGTTTAATACTAGAATTGAGGGAACAACAACGCTAAATGCTATTGACGGCCAAAGGAAGCTTTACAGTACATGTTTTTGGCCAACTTACTGGGAACTGAAATAACATTTCAAAACATCGACATCTATTTTCAAGCGAAAAAATAAACATATCAAAACATCAAACAATACTTATAAGAGCATAAGAAGCGCCTGTTTACTTTATCCATTACGATTTGCCCGCTGGCATTGTTGATACTGTAAACAACTGAATTTTTATCTTTCGTTAGAACTGACTTTTTCATTAAAATGTTATTTAATGAGAAATGCGTAATCAAATTACAATCTTATTCAAATAAACAGTTTGCTTCAGTTTTTTCTGTTACAATATTCCATAACATCAACCATTTTTCGGTTTCAGATATCAGACCTCTATTTTAAGGGTGACACTCAATTGACAAAAATATTTAAGTCGTCGTGGAACATTTGAGATTTACCCCTAAAACGAAGTATAGCAACAAAATAAAGATGAATAAGACACATTTGCATATAAACACTGCAATCGTCGACTGCAACATGTAATTCGCGTGACGAAAGTAGGTTAACTTCCGTTGTTATCAGACGGCCGTTCCGTCAAAACATTCTTCTCGAGAAAGCTTGACGTGACGTTGACGTGACCTGACCGTCCGGTGACGGACAGTGTGAATGCCGCCATTAGAAATACATTGCAGAGTGTTCTGACAGATGGTGACGTGACGTGACGGACAATGTGAATTGGCCTTTACTCTAGACGCATAGGCTACGTCATATTTTCCCCGCTCCACGTATTTCAGTGAGAGAAATCGCCGTATTTCCTAAGAAGCACGAACAAAAAGAAAAAGACCACCCGTGAACAATATTATCTAACTTTCCGAGATCTCTCGGTCAGGAGATTTTAGCTATCGATAATACTGTATTTTGCGAGATCGGTAACAAAATATGCCGGTAAAGAGAAACGGTGGGTGAATAAAGGAGCCGGGGATTATAGAAAGAAAACCATTTGCACAATACGGGAGGAGACGAGAAATACGGGAGAATTGGCCACCGTACGTGAAAGTACTACTCTGTGGTGAAAGGCAGGCAGAAGCTGTGCGCCTGCCACGCGCCGCGGGCGGCCGGGTTTGTTGACATGGCCGACCGGAAGCGCGCCGCGTGTCTTCCGCTCTCCCCTCCACGCCCTCTCCCCCCCCCCCCCCCCACCAATCCAATTCAATCTCGCTGACCCACACTGCTCGGCCGCCAAGTGGGCAGTGGCGCCAATGCTACATTCCTGCGTTCACACACTTCACCGCTAGTGCTCTGCGTCCACACTGTGCTGCCAAAGTTACGGAAAAAGTGTATCTGTAACCAGTCGTTACTAAACGTAACATTACCGACAATATCTTGAAACTCATTTGTAACCCACTCGCATTCTTAAGATTAAAGCTAGTCTACACGACGACACCAGGTTGCGACACTCGTTGCGTGAAATGAATTGCTCGCGCAACTGGTTTCGTGTATGTCTGTAGACACGTCTCCGAAACTATACTCTTCAGTTTCGTTGTTTTAGAGTGCCGCAGTCGTCCTAAAATGAAAGTTTAGGCAGCTGTGAGAGTTGCGGCGGAGCTATTACTGCTCTGTGTGAAGTCACTTCATAAGGCTAAACATAGAAAGACTAAGAAACGTGTTTCAGTTATTAAATGGAAGACGTCAGTTCGGTTGATGACCGGCCTTACTGAAACAGATTGTGGTCGAAGACCCTAAAATTATTTTAATTATCTTAAAATGTCACCAGAGCATTTTACGTTTTTTTCAAATATAGTAATGCAATAAGGAAACAAGATACTCTTATGCGTATAGCATTGTCACCAGAACTGAAATTAAAAATTACATTACGTTTCTCGTCAAGTGGGGATTCATATTCGTCTCTACAGAACCTGCATCGTGTTCCGAAATCCACAATTGCTTAACCAGGAAAAGGTGAACAATACGTTTGAAAGTATTTACATTAAAAAAAAACCTGTCACGTTTTAAATAAATATTTACAATGAATTGTAAATGTAAAAGCTGTCATGTTTTAAACAAATAATATGAAATAAAAGAATTCAACTTAAGAGATTTGTGTAACCTTTTCTTCTGTGTCCAATTTTCCTTAAAAAAGTCTACAAGTTCAAACCATGTGATCTTGGTCTTGTTATCTTGCGCTGATCAACACCCAGATGTTTTACTAGATTGCATTTTGCAAAGTTCCTTTGTACAGGTATTTTGAAATGAATGTATTTTAGCCCGCAAATTACCTATCGTTCACCCATCAATATTTAATTCACGATTGATTGCTTCAAGAGCACCAACACGCCGCTACTTATTCCAGAAAGCTTTTAAAAGCTCATAAACACCTATGCATCACATATATGTCCAAATACCGAACAGTTCCTTCCGTTCCCCACTTCATTTTGTGATTTGGTTATCACCTAACCTAAAAACTCCCGCAAACAGTTTCGCCAAAGTTGGGAGGAGCCGAAACTGTTTTAGTTTCGTCAACGAGTTGCGCGTACGCTTGCCGCGCATGCGCCCTGGCAAGTAGTGCAGTTTCATGAAACGTAGTGTCGTCGTGTAAACTAGCCTTTAGATCATTGTACGTTGAGATATTTTGGCCCACTTTTTGTTTCGGTAGTAACTGAAAGTGCGCCTTTCGCGATCGCCTTTGACAGCTCGAAATTTATATGAATATAATGGCTTTAATCTTTCATGCGACGAAAATTAAATAAATGAATTTCTAGAGAAGAAAATTCTCTACAAATTTACTCTCTCATGTTTTTTTCATATCTCGCTTTCCTTCAGAGATATTACCAAAAATACCGGCGAATTGACAGTGTCTGTTTGTAACGTGTTCTCACTTTTTAGGTCGTAGCTGTGTCGGGAAAGTTCAAATGTTTGTAAAGCTTATGGGACATAACTACGGGATCATCAATCCCTAAAGTAGAAACTACTTTATAACAAAGACCACACTAACATCCATGCCCGAGGGGGGATTCGAACCACCGAAGGGGAACGGCCTCGCGCCTTGCAGTCGGGAAAGTACCGGAACTCCAAGCGTTAATAGAAAGCACCGAAACACACATCATTGTAGGCAGTGAAAGTTGGCTGAGGCCGGAATTAAGTTCAGCCGAAGTTTTCGCAGAAGATCTAACTGTGTTCAGAAAGGATAGGTGGAGGCGTGTTTGTCGCCGTCAGAAGTAGTCTTTCGTGCAGCGAAGTTGAAGTTGATAGTTTCGGTGAGCTATTGTGAGTAGAAGTTGAACCTGAACATCGTAAGAAGTTAATAATTGGTTCCATTTACCAGCCTCCGGACTGACGATACAACAGCAGAAAGGTTCAAAAGAAAACCTGTGTCAAATGGTAAACACATACTCCACTCATGCAATAATAGTAGGCGGTGATTTCAATTTACCATCAATCTGTTGGCAAAATTATATTTTCAAATCAGGAGGTACGCATAAAACATCGTGCGAAATTGTACTCAATGCATTCTCTGAGAATTACTTCGAACAATTAGTTCATGAGCCAACTAGAATTCTAAATGGCTGTCAAAACACACCTGATCTCTTTACAACAAATAATCACGAGCTCATAACATGCATCAAAACGGATACAGGTATTAGTGAACACAGGGCTGTCATAGCGAGATTGAATATCAAAAGTCCCAAAGTTACCAAAAATAGACGAAAAGTATATTTGTTCAGAAAAGCAGATAAAAATACACTAAATTGCTTCTTGAAAGACAGTTTCGAATCATTCCAAACCCTAAACGTGAGTGTAGACCAGATGTGGCTCCAATTCAAAGAAGTAGTATCGACAGCAATCGACAATTTATACCAAATAAATTAATAAAAGAAGATGGTGTTCTCCCTTGGTACACAAAACAGGTCAGGACACAGTTGCAAAATAGGCATGCAAAATTTAAATGAACACAAAATCCCCAGGATTGGTGATCCTACACAGAAGCTCGAAATTTAGCGAGGACTTCAATGCAAGATGCTTACAATACTTTCCACTATGAAACCCTTCCTCGAAATTTGACTGAAAACCCAAAGAGATTTTGGCCATATGTCAAATATACTACAGGCAAAACACAAACAATACACTCACTACGTGATAGAAATGGTGATCCCGCCGATGATAGCGCTACTAAAGCAGAGTTACTAAACTTAGCTTTTCGAAACTCATTTACCAAAGAAGACGAAACCAATATTCCAGATTTCGAATTTCGAACAGAGACCAAAATGAATAACGTAGAAATAGATATCATCGGAGAAGTGAAGCAACTGAAATCCCTTAACAAGAACAAGTCTTCTGGTCCGGACTGTATACCTATTAGATTTCTATTTGATTATGCTGATGCGATAGTTCCTTACTTAATGGCCATACACAACCGCTCCCTCAGCGAATGATCTGTACCAAAAGACTGGAAAGTTGCACAGGTCACACCAATATTCAAGAAAGGCAGTAGGAGTAACCTACTAAAATACAGGCGTATTTTATTGACGTCAGTTTGTAACAGGGTTTTGCTTTCTCCTCCCAACAGCTTTCTCATTTTCGATATTGGATAACACGATAGGTAAGGGACAATGCTTATGGCTTCCCTTTCTTTCCAGAAGGCTTTTGACACCGTACTTCACAAACTACTTTCAATTAAATTCGATTTGTTTATAAATAACAATACTGCTACCAGTCACGATTTTTATTTATTTATTTAGCATGAAGCGTTTCGATAAATAATTCCCATCTTCAAGTGCGTTTATTGTGCTGTTTAATATTATTTATGATGTTTGGAGCGTGTTAATGCCTGCTTCATTCTGCTGTCGTTGCTGTAATATATAACTACGCCCGATTTTACTTTATAGTTATCTTTATATGGAGTTAATGGCGGAAATTTTTGAAAAGCTTTTTAGTTACAATTTTCGTCTGGTCCATCTGTGGCAGCTCTCACACACTTCAAATATCACACACAATATTTTTGTTCACAAGTACATCAGTTGTCACAAACATACATATAAATAAACAGTTACAAAAATGTTCTAAGCTTAAGTTTACCAAAGATACATTTTTACAGAGTATGCTACAAAGGAATCCTTAGCTGGATTTTATCAAAACAATATTTCCATATAGTATACTGCGTTTTATAGAGGGTATTATACTTTTGTTCATTGTCCTAATTTATGCATACTTACAATGGTGTTGCATTTACACTTATTAACATTTTTATTTGAGTATGCTATCGAAACATCGGAAAAATTTACAGATTCACTTTCCACTTTTTCATTTAAGATTTTGTCTTCATATTTTCTATAATTTGAATACACTTCCATTTCATCATATAAGTCCATTTTATGTCCCTTGTCTAGTAGGTGGAGTACTTTGACATTCTGCTCAATTTCTTTAAATGGGTGTCCTGTGTTTTTTATATGTGTTGCTATTGCTGATGTGTGTTTATTGTTTGTGTAGGCTGTGATGTGTTCTGTGTATTGGGTGTTTATATTTCGGCCTGTTTGTTCTATGTAGAATTTGGAGCATTCTTGGCATGTTATTTTATATATTTCGGAGTCTGAATAAGGGCCATGCTTGCACTTAATGTTATGTAGTAGCTTTTGTTGTAATTTGTTGTTTGTAGAAAAGCCAATTTTGATTTTGTGATTTTTGAAGATGTTTGCAATCTTCTGTGAAACATTGCCTATATATGTGATGCTAGATATGCATTTGTTATTGTCTTGTTCATCTGTGGTGTGGCTGGTGTGTGAATTTTTCTTTATTTTGTTCAGTATGGAGTAAACCATGGCTAGGTTATAATCATTGGCAACTGCAATTTCTTTCACTGTGTGTATTTCTTGTTTCATGTTTTCTTGGTTGAAAGGAATTTTTGTTGCCCTATGTAAGTCCTGTGAAGTTGGCACCCCTTTTTTGCAAAATGTACATTTTTTTCAGAGTTCTAGACAGATATACAATAGTTCTGGAGTTCTCTGTACAAAATTTAAATAGTTCTGCATAATTTCGCCGAAAAAATAGGAAAAATTACCGCAAAATTTAGTTTTTTCAAAATAATTTTCTGCCTAATTGTTCAAACATAGTTCTGATCACAGTTCTAAATAGCTCTCAAAGAGTTCTACAGGAAATCCTAATGACATTTTTCTGTGCAGATTATACTTCATGAGATAATTGCAATAACGGGGAATCCATTTACACGCTACTGTGAAGTTGGCACCCCTTTTCTCAAAAATGTGCAATTTTTTCAGAGTTCTAGGCAGATATGCAATAGTTCTGGAGTTCTCTGTACAAAATTTAAATAGTTCTGCACTAATTCGAGAAAAAATTACAAAAAATTGTAACAAATTTTAGTTTTTTCCAAATATTTTTTTGTCTAATTGTTCAAACATAGTTCTGATCACAGTTCTAAATAGCTCTCAAAGAGTTCTGCAGAAAATCCTAATGATATTTTTTTGCCCAGATAATAGTTCACGAGCTAATTGCGTAAATAGGGAGAAAAACTACACAAAATTGCGCCTGAGTCGTGTGAAGTTGGCACCCCTTTTTTCAAAAATGTAAATTTTTTTCAGAGTTCTAGACTGATATGCAATAGTTCTAGAGTTCTCTGTACAAAATTTAAATAGTTCTGCAGAATTTCGTGAAATATCGCAATTCTGAATAGTGGGAGAGCTGTGAAGTTGGCACCCCTTTTTTCAAAAATGTAAATTTTTTTCAGAGTTCTAGACAGATATGCAATAGTTCTGGAGTTCTCTGTACAAAATTTGAATAGTTCTGCAGAATTTCGCCGAAAAAATAGTAAAAATTACCACAAACTTGAGTTTTTTTAGTTTTTTTAAAATAATTATTTGCCTATTAGCACAAACATAGTTCTGATCACAGTTCTAAATAGCCGTCAAAGAGTTCTACAGGAAATCCTAATGATATTTTTCTGTGCTGATTATACTTTATCAGATAAATGCAGTAATGTGGAATCCATTGTCACGTTACTGTAAATTGGCACCATTTTTTTGGAGAAATACACATTGTTTTTTGGGGTTCTGTGTACAAATACTATAGTTCTAGAGTTCATGTGAATATTTCTATGTAATTACCCGAAAAAAAATTTGGAATATCTGATAAGCTGTCTTATTTGTGCCCGTTATTCGAGAAATATACATTTTTCTTAGGTCATGACAGATATTCTATCCGCTGCATATTCAATTTGTTGTTTTTACGTCTGAGTGATTACTGCTTATCGTAAACAAGAACTATTGCACATGTCCCTAGAACTCTGGAAAAAAAGGCTAATTTTTTAGAAAAAACGGGTGCAAATTCCACAGTAGCATGTAAATGAATACTCCATTATTGTAATTATCTCATAAAGTATAATCTGCACAGAAAAATGCTATTAGGATTTCCTGTAGAACTCTTTGACAGCTATTTAGAACTGTGATCAGAACTATGTTTGTGCTAATAGGCAAATAATTATTTAAAAAAAAACTAAAAAAACTCAAGTTTGTGGTAATGGATTCCACATTACTGCATTTATCTGATAAAGTATAATCAGCACAGAAAAATATCATTAGGATTTCCTGTAGAACTCTTTGACGGCTATTTAGAACTGTGATCAGAACTATGTTTGTGCTAATAGGCAAATAATTATTTTAAAAAAACTAAAAAAACTCAAGTTTGTGGTAATTTTTACTATTTTTTCGGCGAAATTCTGCAGAACTATTCAAATTTTGTACAGAGAACTCCAGAACTATTGCATATCTGTCTAGAACTCTGAAAAAAATTTACATTTTTGAAAAAAGGGGTGCCAACTTCACAGCTCTCCCACTATTCAGAATTGCGATATTTCACGAAATTCTGCAGAACTATTTAAATTTTGTACAGAGAACTCTAGAACTATTGCATATCAGTCTAGAACTCTGAAAAAAATTTACATTTTTGAAAAAAGGGGTGCCAACTTCACACGACTCAGGCGCAATTTTGTGTAGTTTTTCTCCCTATTTACGCAATTAGCTCGTGAACTATTATCTGGGCAAAAAAATATCATTAGGATTTTCTGCAGAACTCTTTGAGAGCTATTTAGAACTGTGATCAGAACTATGTTTGAACAATTAGACAAAAAAATATTTGGAAAAAACTAAAATTTGTTACAATTTTTTGTAATTTTTTCTCGAATTAGTGCAGAACTATTTAAATTTTGTACAGAGAACTCCAGAACTATTGCATATCTGCCTAGAACTCTGAAAAAATTGCACATTTTTGAGAAAAGGGGTGCCAACTTCACAGTAGCGTGTAAATGGATTCCCCGTTATTGCAATTATCTCATGAAGTATAATCTGCACAGAAAAATGTCATTAGGATTTCCTGTAGAACTCTTTGAGAGCTATTTAGAACTGTGATCAGAACTATGTTTGAACAATTAGGCAGAAAATTATTTTGAAAAAACTAAATTTTGCGGTAATTTTTCCTATTTTTTCGGCGAAATTATGCAGAACTATTTAAATTTTGTACAGAGAACTCCAGAACTATTGTATATCTGTCTAGAACTCTGAAAAAAATGTACATTTTGCAAAAAAGGGGTGCCAACTTCACAGGACTCCCTATGTAGCATTGAGGTTGCAGTGATTGTGGAATTTGACATTGTATCTTTCCTGTAAATTTTAAATGTGCATGTGTTATTGTGGCTTGTAATATTTAGGTCCAGAAAATTGATGCTTTTTATTTTTCAAATTCCACTGTAAAATTGATGTTTGGTGTAGACTATTGAAACAATTTCGTATGTCTGTTATGTCATTGGGATCTCCTTTCACTGACAGCAAAGTGTCATCCACATATCTCCTGTACAGTTCAATCTTCTGCAGGCAGTGTTCTTGGCTTGTAAATAATTTTTGTGCCAACTAGCTCTGCCGATGATGAGGAGATCGAAGAAATATATGAGGAGCTAAAGGAAATTATTCAGACAGTTAAGGGAGAGGAAAACTTAATTGTGATGGGAGACTGGAATTCGGTAGTAGGAAAAGGAAGAGAAGGAAAAATAGTAGGTGAATATGGACTGGGCAGGAGGAATGAAAGAGGAAGTCGCCTGGTAGAATTTTGCACGGAACATGATTTAATCGTAACAAACACGTGGTTTAAGAATCACAAAAGAAGGTTGTATACGTGGAAGAGACCAGGAGACACAGGAAGGCATCAGATAGATTTTATAATGGTAAGACATAAATTCCGGAACCAGGTCCTAAACTGCAAGACATACCCAGGGGCAGATATAGACTCTGACCATAACTTGTTAGTCATGAACTGTAGGCTGAAACTGAAAAAACCGCAGAAAGGTAGGAATATAAGGAGATGGGACTTTGATAAATTGAAGGAAAGTGAAGTCCTGGAGAATTTCAGAGGGAGATTTAGGCAACAATTGACAGAAACAGGGGGAAATAAAACAGTAGAAGAGGAATGGGTATCATTGAGAGACGAAATAGTGAAGGCAGCAGAGGACAAAATAGGTAGAAAGGCAAGACCTACAAAAAATCCTTGGATATCACAGGAAATATTACAGTTAATTGATGAAAGGAGAAAATACAAAAATTCAGTAAATGAAACAGGCAAAATGGAGTACAGACGACTAAAAAATGAGATTGACAGGAAGTGCAAAATGCAAATCCGTAGAAGAATGTATAAGAAGGGGAAAAGTAGATACCGCCTACAGGAAAATAAAGGAGATGTTTGGGGACAGGAAGGGCAGCTCTAAGAACATCAAGAACTCGGATGGGAAACCAGTTCTCAGCAAAGAAGGGAAACTGAAAGGTGGAAAGAGTACATAGAGCAGCTCTACAAAGGAAATGAACTTAGAGACGATGTTGTAGGAAGGGAAGATGAAGTAGATAAAGATGAAATAGGAGATACTATACTGAGAGATGAATTTGACAGAGCCTTGAAAGACCTAGGTCGGAACAAGGCCCCAGGAGTAGATGACATACCCGCAGAGCTATTAAAGTCTCTGGGAAAGCCAGCCATGACTATTTGAACTGGTGTGTAGGATGTATGAGACAGGCGAAATACCCTCAGACTTTAAGAAAAATGTAATACTCCCCATTCCAAAGAAATCAGGCGCAGACAGGTGTGAAAATTACAGAACCATCAGTTTGATAAGTCATGATTGCAAAATTTTAACACGAATTATCTACAGGAGAATGAAAAAGCTGGTAGAAGTTGACCTCGGGGAAGATCAATTTGGATTCAGGAGGAACGTAGGAACCCGGGAGGCAATACTCAATTTACGTCTTATCTTAGAAGATAGATTAAGGAAAGGCAAACCTACATTTTTAGCTTTTGTAGATTTGGAGAAAGCTTTTGACAATGTTGACTGGAATACACTCTTTCAAATTCTGAAGTCAGCAGGGGTAAAATATAGGGAAAGGAGAGTTATTTACAACTTGTACAAAAGCCAGACCGCTGTTATTAGACTCGAAGGGCATGAAAGGGAAGCATTAGTTGGGAAGGGAGTAAGACAGGGTTGTAGCCTTTCTCCGATGTTATTCAATTTATACATCGAGCAAGCGGTGAAGGAAAGCAAGGAAAAATTTGGAATAGAGATTAAAGTCCAGGGGGAAGAAATAAAAACATTGCGTTTTGCTGATGACATTGTAATTCTATCAGAGACAGCAAAGGACCTGGAAGAGCAGTTGAATGGAATGGACAGTGTGTTGCAGAGAGCGTATAAAATGAACATTAACAAGAGCAAAACAAAAATAATGGAATGCGATCTTAGAAAATCAGGCGATGCTGAAGGAATTAGATTAGGTAACGAAACAATGAAGGTGGTAGATGAGTTTTGTTACTTGGGTAGTAAAATAAAATGCGATGGTAGTAGTACAGAGGATACAAAATGCAGAATGGCAATGGGAAGAAAAGCATTTTTGAAAAAGAGAAATTTGCTAACATCGAATATTAATTTAAGGGTAAGGAAAGTCTTTTCTGAAGGCATTTGTGTGGAGTGTTGCCTTGTATGGGAGTGAAAAATGGACGATAAGCAGTGCGGACAGGAAGAGAATAGATGATTTTGAAATGTGGTGCTACAGAAGAATGCTGAAGATTAGGTGGGTAGATCGCATAACTAATGAAGAGGTACTGAACAGAATTGGTGAGAAAAGGAATTTTTGGCATACCCTGACTAAAAGAAGGGATCGCTTGGTAGGACACATTCTTAGACATCGGGGAATCGTAAATTTAGCATTGGAGGGAAGTGTGTGGGGGTAAAAATCGCAGAGGGAGACCAAGATACGCGTATAGTAAGCAGATTCAAATAGATGTGGGTTGCCGTTCTTATGAGGAGATGAAAAGGCTTGCTCAGGATAGAGTAGGGTGGAGAGCTGCATCAAACCAGTCTCCGGACTGAAGACCATAACAACAACAACCAGATGATTTATCTAGATGTCTGCTATAGTGCCAGAGATACATGACCCCATAGCTAAGCCATCTGGCTGCTTGTAGGTATTGTGTATGCCAGTTTGTGTTTCATTAGTTTTCTTTGGATTATTGTTAAGGCTTCATTTACTGGTATGTTTGAATATAGGCTGATTATGTCAAAAGATGCAATCTGGACATTTTGGGGGAGTATTTTGTTTTTTAGTTCTTCAGCTAGTGTCATGCTATTTTTTTTTATTTTTTTTTTTTTTTTTGTGGAGTCTGTTTCTTCATATGTATAAGTTTTCATCAGTATTGTGTTTAGTTTCTATGATAGTTTGTAAGCTGGGCTATTTATAGAGTATACTACAGGACGGATTGGATTGTTAATTTTGTGTATTTTTGGTTGTGCTCTTAAGCTTGGTGCTTTTGGGTTCCTGCATGCCAGGTATCTCTTTTCAGTTTCTGTCAACAGGAAGTGAGTGTTCTTCGCTGTTCCTTTATTTTGTTTCGAAATTATTTAGTTGAGTCTTTATTTATTTGCTGAATGTTATTGGCATCAAGAAATTCTTGTGTTTTGTCTATATATTCCTTTTCTTTTATCACAACTAATGTGTTGCTTTTCTCTGATTTTGTGATTATGGATTGGTTGATTTTCAGTTTGTTGTTTATGGATTTTAAGGTTTTGGTGCCATTTATTGTACATTTTGATTTAAATTTATCTTCATTTCTTTTTCTAGGAGCTTGCTCATTTTTGGCCTATTACTGCCTTAGTGTTTGAGTTAGGTTTTGCAGCATCAGCTGCATTTTTGATTGCAACTATGATTTGTTTTATTGTACAGTTGTTGAGGTTGGGTTTTATGTTGTATTTTAGTCCTTTCTGGAGTAAACTGCTTTCTCTTTGGTCAAATTTTATGTTGGTGTTGTTCACCAGTATGTTATAAAATGTGCGTGTGTGTGTTGTTTTCAGTTTTTGTTAGGTTGGTTTTGTTATTTTGTTTAGTTGTTAACGTCTGTAGTTTATTTTCGTGTGTATTACAGGCGGTAAAGTACTCCTATTGACTATAGCTTGGATGTGCTTGCAAATTTCGTCATAGATGGTGGGTTGTAGGATGTTTGCTGCTTGTATCTGCATGTTGAGAAGCTGACTGTTAAGTAGGTCCTTCTTCTTGTGTAGCTGCTTTATTTCGGTTTTTAGCTATAGCCTTCCTGCTTTGTGCTTAATGACATTTGCTATACTACTGTTTGAGAATTTTGCACGGAACATAACTTAATCATAACAAACACCTGGTTTAAGAATCATGAACGAAGGTTATATACGTGGAAGAGACCAGAAGACACAGGGAGGTACCAGATAGATTTTATAATGGTAAGAGATAGATTCCAGAACCAGGTTTTAAACTGTAAAACATACCCAGGGGCAGATATAGACTCTGACCATAACTTGTTGGTCATGAACTGTAGGCTGAAACTGAAAAAACTGCAAGAAGGTAGGAAAATAAGGAGATGGGACCTGGGTAAATTGAAGGAACCTGAAGTTTTTGAGAATTTCAGATGGTGCTTTAGGCAACAATTGACAGAAACGAGGGGAAATAGAACAGCAGAAGAAGAATGGGTAGCATTGAGGAACGGAATAGTGAAGGCAGCAGAGGACAAAATAGGTAGAAAGGCAAGACCTGCAAAACATCCTTCGATATCACAGGAATTACTAAATTTAATTGATGAAAGGAGAAAATATAAAAATGCAGTAAATGAAACAAGCAAAAAGGAGTACAGACGACTAAGAAATGAGATTCACACAAAGTGTAAAATAGCTAATCAGAAGTGGCTGGAAGACAAATGCAAGTCAGTAGAAGAATATATAAATAGGGGAAGAATAGATAACGCCTACAGGAAAGTAAAAGAAAAATTTGGAGACAAGAAAAGCAGCTGTATGAATATAAAGAACTCAGATGGAAAACAAGTTCTCAGCAAAGAAGCGAAAGCTGAAAGGTGGAAAGTATATATAGAGGGACCATACAAAGGAAAGGAACTTGGAGGAAATATTGTAGGAAGGGGAGAAGAAGTAGATGAAGATGAAATGGGAGATGGTATACTGAGAGAAGAATTTGACAGAGCACTGAAAGACCTAAGTTGAAACAAGGCTCCTGAAGTGGACGACATTCCCGCAGAACTACTGAAGTCTCTGGGAGAACCAGCCTTGACAAAACTATTTCAGTTGGTGCGTAAGATGTATGAGAGGGGGGAAATACCCTCAGACTTTAAGAAAAATGTGATAATCCCCATTCCAAAGAAAGCAGGTGCAGTCAGGTGTGAAAATTACAGAACCACCAGTTTAATAAGTAACGTTTGCAAAATTTTAACACGAATTATTTACAGAAGGATGGAAAAGTTGGTAGAAGCCGACCTTCGGGAAGATCAATTTGGATTCAGGAAAAATGAAGGAACTCGGGAGGCAATACTCACATTACGACTTAGAAGATAGGCTAAGGAAAGGGAAACCTGCGTTTTTAGCGTTTGTCGATTTGGAGAAAGCTTTTGTCAATGTCGACTGGAACACACTCTTCCAAATTCTGAAGTTTCAGGGGTAAAATATAGGGAGCGAAGAGTTATATTCAACCTATACAAAAATCAGACAGCTGTTATTAGAGTTGAAGGGCACGAAAGAGATGCAGAGGTTGGGAAGGGTGTAAGACAGGGTTGTAGCCTTTCTCCAATGTTGTTCAATTTGTACATTGAGCAAGCTATAAAGGAAATCAAGGAGAATTTGGAGAAGGCATTAAAGTTCAGGATGAAGAAATAAAAACATTGCGTTTTGCCGATGACATTGTAATTCTGTCAGAGACAGCAGAGGACCTGGAAGAGCAGTTGAACGGAATGGACAGTGCGCTGAAAGGTGCATATAAGATGAACATTAACAAGAGCAAAACTAGGGTAATGGAGTGCAGCCTAAGAAAATCAGGCGATGCTGAAGGAATTAGATTAGGTAAAGAAACAATAAAGGAGGTAGATGAGTTTTGTTACTTGGGCAGTAAAATAACAAATGATGGTCATAGTCCAGAGGATATAAAATGTAGAATGGCAATGGGAAGAAAAGCGTTTTTGAAAAAGAGAAATTTGTTAACATCGAACACTAATTTAAGCATAAGGAAGTCTCTCCTGAAGGCATTTGTGCGGAGTGTTGCTTTGTATGGGAGTGAAACATGGACGATAAACAGTGCGGACAGGAAGAGGATAGAGGCTTTTGAAATGTGGTGCTACAGAAGAATACTGAAGATTAGGTGGGTGGATCGTGTAACTAATGAGGAAGTACTGAACAGAATCGGGGAGAAAAGGAATTTCTGGCATTCCTTGACTAAAAGAAGGGATCGATTAGTAGGACACATTCTTAGACATCAAGGAATTGTGAAATTAGCGTCGGAGGGAAGTGTGTGGGGGTAAAAATCGCAGAGGGAGACCAAGAGATCAATATAGTAAGCAAATTCAAATGGATGTAGGTTGCCGTTCTTATGAGGAGATGAAGAGGCTTGCTCAGGATAGATTAGGTTTGAGAGCTGCATCCAACCAGTGTCCGGACTGAAGACCACAACAACAATATCTGTAAATTGCTTTCATTGCCTGGCTTGGCACTCATGATTTGATTTTATCCATTAGAAATGTTTGTGTCATCTTTTCAAAAATTTCCGGCATTAACTTCAAAAATGTTCAAATGTATAGGTTATGGGACTTAACTACGGGGTCATCAGTCCCTATGCTTACAAACTACTTATGAACTAGCTAAGACCAAGGACGGCACATATATCCATGCCCGAGGGGGGATTCGAACCCCCGACCGTAGTGGCCGTGCAGACCGTGACTGGAGCGCCTCAGTCTCCTCGGCCACCGCGGCCGGCCGGCATTAACTCCATATACAGATAACTATAAAGTAAAATCGGGCGTATTTATATATTACAGCAACGACAAGAATGACCAGGCACTCACACACTCAAAACGTCATAAATAATATGAAACAGCACAAAATACGCACTTGAAGATGGGAATTATTTCTCAAAACGCGTCGTGCTAAATAAATAAAGAAAATCGTGACTGGTAGCAGTATTGTTATTTATAAACAAATCCATTTATCTCACATTCGAAGGATTTCAAGAAACACGTTTTCTAATCATCATTTGGTTGTCTGCCGTACGGCAGGTTTAGACTGCATAGCCCTCCATGCTTCTCTGACTTTTGCGATCATCTTCGTTCTTTGGTACCATCCCAGTGGCTTGCTTACGTCATCCAGCATCTAGTACCTTCTTCTGACCCTTCCTCTCTTTCCCGGAACGCAACCCTCAATTGCCTCTACCAGAAGGCAATCTCGTCTTAAACTGTGGCCTAGCCACTTCAGTTTTCTGTTCTTTATCGTCAGCAACATCCTCCGTTCCTCTCCAACTCTGTTCAGTACTTCTTCATTTCTGACTTTATCGATCCAGCTGATCTTCTCCATCCTACGCCATATCCACATGTCGCAAGCTTCAATTTTCTTCTCATCTTGCTTTCTCAATGTCCACGTTTCTGCTCCACACTCCATATTAGACCCTTAACCAGTCTCTTTCTTAATTCTTTGTTTGAAACACTGGTTAGGAGTTTTCTTTGCTTCTGGAACGCTTTTTTCGCCAGAGCCATTCTCATTTTGATGTTTTGTTGGCAATTCATATCTTCCTTAATCCAACTTCCCAAATATTTGAATGCTGTCACCTGTTCTATGACCTCTGACTCCAACTTGATTTTCACTTTTCTTTAAACCTATGACCATGCTTTTCGTTTTCTTTTTATTAATCTTCATGCCATATGCTGTACAGGCTTCACTCAGATCATTTAGCATTTGAGTCAGTGTATCTTTATTTTCTGCAAAGATGACAATGTCGTTAGCAAATATTATACGATCAATTTTCCTCCCACCTATCCTTACTCCTCTTGTCCCATCCAAACAGCTTTCCAGTACTTCTTCCACATAAATGTTAAATAAAATTGGAGACAGACAACAGCCTTGTCTGACACCTCTCCCAATCTTGCTGTCTTCCGAGATCCCATTACCTATTTGTACTCGTGCCTTCTGTTTCTGGTACAGATTTGCAATTAATCTTCTTTCCTTCCACTTTACTCCCTTCCTTTTCAAGATGTCGAACAGCTTATCCCACTGCACTCTATCAAATGCCTTCTCGAGATCTATGAAGACAGCATACACTTCTTTACCCTTTTCAATATATCTTTCGCCGATGGTTCTTAGGAGTCCAATTGCGTCTCGCGTTCCCTTTCCCATTCTGAAACCATATTGTTCCTCTCCAAGTCCTTCTTCCAGTGTTCCATAAAGCCTCCTATTCAGAACTCGAAGAAGTGCCTTTGCTGCTTGCGATATTAGGCTGATTGTCTTGTGATCTTCACACTTTTTAGCATTCTTAGTCTTTGAGATTGGAACTATTATACTTACGAGAAAGTCTTCTGGCCACTACCCTAAGTCACAGATGTGGTTGCAAAGAGAGGTCAACTCACTTTCGCCTGTTTCTTTTAAGCTCTTCAAGATTTCGGCTGGAATGTCATCTACACCACACGCTTTGTTGTTTTTAAGTTCTCCCAGTGCCTTTTTTACTTCTGAACGTAAGATGGTATCTCCCTTTGCATCTTCGTTTATTGATTCTTCCTTCTCAATCGGTAGAACGGAAGGTCTTTGATCCGCTTCATAGAGTGTATCGATGTATTCTTTCCATCTGTCCTGAACAGCACGTGGGTCACTTAATAGAGTTCCATCTTTCCTTTCTATTTCCACATTAGTTTTGCTCTTTCTTCCCTGAAATACTAATTCTTTGACTAGTCGATACATCTTTTCGTACTTGCCCTCTTTTTCCAGTGTCTCAATTTCCGAGCAGATTTCTCTTACCCATTTTTCTCTGGCCTGATCAGTTACTCTTCTCAGCTCATTGTTCAGTCTTCTGTATTGCCTTTTTCCTTCATCAGTTTGTGAGTTATTCCATTTTCTCCTTCCTGTCATCTTCAAGATCATGTCGTCGGTAACCCATGGTTTCCTTCTCCGCTTGCACTTAACCCGACCAACAACTTCTCTACTGGTTGCTTTCAGGGTGTCTCTGAACTGGTTCCACTGCTCATTTATGGTCTCTGTCTTTTCTCTAACTTTCTACTTGTCTCGGAACTCTTCAAGATTTTTGGTTGTCCCTTCTTTCTTTAGGACGTCTAAGTTAAATTTTTCTTTCAATTTACCAACCAAAATTCTTTTCAATCTAACCTGCACATCCGCTACAACCAAATTGTGATCGGAATTAATATAGGCTCCAGGATAAGCTTTGGCATTCCTCATGCAGGTCCGGAATATAGTCTGTATAAATATATCGGTCGGGGGTTCGAATCCCCCCTCGGGCATGGATATTTGTGCCGTCCTAGTTCGTAAGTAGTTCATAAGTAGTTTGTAAGTTTAGGGATTGATGACCCCGTAGTTAAGTCCCATAGACTATACAAACACAATCTGTATTAATATATAATCGATCTGGTATCTGTTATTGTCCATGTTCGATGTCCACGTGTACCTTCTTCTTTTGTGATGTTCAAAAAGTGTGTTTCCAACTACGAATGCGTTTTCCTTTCAAAATCTGACCATTCTCGTGCCTCTTTCGTTTCTCTTTCCCAAACCAAACTTTCCCACCTCATCTCCGTCTTTCCCTTCGCCAACCACCGCGTTCCAATCTCCCATTACTACGATGC